>VZTX01025612.1:0-141314 GCA_013400915.1 Pardalotus punctatus
CGGTCCGCGCTCCGCGCGGAGCCGGGCTCCCCCCGCCCAGCTCCCCCCGCCCCGCTCGCCCGCCCTGCCCAGACGATGGATCCGCGGTCAGCGTCCCCTCGCCGGCTGCTCACTCCCCGCTGGCCGCCCCGGCGGGGGCCGCTCGGGGGAAGGAGCTGGGGGGGCCGCCGGGGTGCAGGCAGATGGATGGATAGACGGATGGATGGCTGGCTGAATGGATGGGTGGATGGATGGATGGATGTGTTGGGAGATTAATCGAGAATTGCAAAGCAGAGGAGACGGAGGCAAAGTGTTACGTAACACATTTTCATTACCGCTGCGAAGTCATCTGAGCCGAAATCTTGTTATTTCCATGGTGCTGTGGCTGGAGAGCCCTGGCCCCGGCCCCTGCCTGCGTGCGGCCCTGGAGCCCCAGCAGTACCTGAGTTTTGGTGGTTTGAGCCCATCTCAGTGGAATCGAGTGACTGCAGCAGCGGGTTAAACAAGTGAGACCTTAAGGAAAAGTGAAATCCACGATCTGTTTCGTTCTCCCCAACCCGGTTTTGTATTTGGAAAGTCCTGGGTTTGAGTGGTTGTGTTGGGCAGGGGTCAAACCCCAAGCGTTCCTCCACCGAGCGGGACAGTGGTTCCAGCACATCCCTGCTGCTGGGGAGAGGGGTCCCAACGCGAGGAGTCCCG
The DNA here is from genome assembly GCA_013400915.1 of Pardalotus punctatus. Classification (NCBI taxonomy): domain Eukaryota; kingdom Metazoa; phylum Chordata; class Aves; order Passeriformes; family Pardalotidae; genus Pardalotus; species Pardalotus punctatus. Next base: position 679 of record VZTX01025612.1, read on the forward strand.
AGCGGCCACCCCCCTCCCTCAGCTCGCACCGGGCCCTGTGGCTGTTCCCCGGGGAGCAGACTGGGTGGGCACGGGAGCTGCGGGGTGAGCGGATGGATGGATGTAGCCCCCACCGCCAGCCCTACCCCACGCAGCACCTCGGGGAGCCCATCAGCCCGCGCCGCCCCCCTGCGCCCCTACACTCTGTCAGAACATGGCTGCAGCTTGGGGGCACGGAGGGAGGCGGGCAGAGCCCCCCGAATCCACGGACGGCGAATGGTGATGCGAAAAGCCTTTGTCCGCCACCCTCGGGAATCGCTGGAGGCTTTGTCCCTCTACCCGGGCTGTGGTTGGAGTCCTGGAGGGTGAAACCTGAACTGAGGTTTTTTGTCTGTGCCGAGCAGCTGGGGGAGGCCCTTGGCCTCTCCGTTACACTCCCGTGCCGCGCCGCGTATTCCAGAGGCACGTGGCGAGCCGGCTTCCAATGCCCCCCATCTTGTCCCGTGCCTCTGGCTGGTGCACCCGGACAGCCCCGGCACACGAGCACCTTCACGCTGCCGCTGGAGTTGTCTGCCCATCCGTTAGCCGAGGATGCGCTGCTGCTGTGGGAAGGACAGAGCCTGTGGTTTTGTAGTGACCTTAGGAATTCCTCCCGACGAAAGCACCCGAGGGTTTTCTCAGGGTGCCACGCGTTTGGTTTTATCGCGTGTCAGGTGAAAAGCCCAGTAAAGCTGGAGGGCCGTTTCCCAAGGCTGGCGCGGCAGAAGGCTGTAATTCTGGGAACAGAGGACGCCCTCTGCTTTGTTATTTCTGAGGAGAGTTTAGCAATGGAAACAGGAGCCCTCTGCTTGCTTCCCTCCTCGATTCATTCGCCTTGCGAATTTCTGTGCTGTGCATCCTGAATCCCCAGCACCAGGCTGTCCTTTCTGCCACCTCATCAGCTTCCAGTGCCTCCGTGTTTTATTTTTAATAAGAGATAACTTTACTGCTAACCTTGCCTGCTGCTCTCCCTTCTCTCTAACTCTAATTGCTTCTGGCTTTATTTCTGACATTTCCCATGTCATTTCTCCTCATTTTCTCGAAGACTACTCGAAAAATAGCTCCAGGAGAAGCAGTGGAGCTTTGCAGCGCCCGTTTCACCCCGCGCAGCCTCTGCCTGGAGCGGCTGCCTGCGGCGGGGAGATGGTACCGTGCTGCTCCTTTCAAGTCGGATCCCTTTCGCCTGGGGCGGTGGCAGTGTCTGACCTCGCGGTGAGCCGTGCTCCTCCGCCAGGGAGGGCAGGACCTCTGTAACTGCATTGCTCAGAATTAGTCGGTTCCTGTAAAGCGGAGCTGCAGCTCCCCAGTTTGGAGCAGGACTGGGCTAGCAGTGCTGCCCTGAAAGCCCCTGTGAGGTCCCAGGGATGCTCCAGCCCCGCTCTGCTCTTGGCAGGTGTGGGTGTTCCGGGGCAAAGTCTGTTCTTTGGGGAGGTGGCAGTGGCTCTGTCACTCCCCGAGTGTGCACAGACATACGTGTGCATGCACATGCCTGCGTCAGTGCCTGCGCCTGCCTGTGAGGGCACGGCAGCCTTCTGCAACGTGCCAGGCTTCCAGCGCTGCCGAGGACTTCCCCTCTATAGCTCTGAATATAGTGTTTTAAACAATATGCCATGGTTTTCACAGCATTGAGCTCTGGAGTGATTTGCAGTAGGAGTAAAACCACCGTTTCCAATTTCTCAGCTATTGTATAAAACAACTCATTAAAAGCATACATCCCTGCGCATTGGCTCCATGGAAACTTTATGGGCCTTGTAGTTACTGCCAAAGCAAACATTTTCCATGAATTTCACTCGTCAGGTTCACACTGTCAAATGTAGATTCAGCCGCTCGTCAAAGATGCAAGCCTTGCAGTCTGGGAAGTAATGAGAGCAGTAAGCAGTGGGAGTTAATGGCCTCCACTGAGGAGTCCTTACTCATCCCGCATCCACACAGGGTCTGAGCTGGCTGCTCCCGGGTGGATTGATTGCCACAGAAATTCATCTGGTGTCACCGGCTATGATACTTAACAGCCACAATAATGCTTGAATAAACTGCGCTTTTATGCAGCGGTTTGTACCTCCACGCTGGCAGCAATTTCCCAGATGAGGCAAGGGGAGCAGCGCGGGGCTTTGGCAGCCACTTCCCAGAGCATGAATAATTGTTGTAATAACACCGGAGCCACTGCCTTGTCTTTGTGGTGTCTCCAGTGGGGTGGTGGGTGGGAGCAGTTGTGGTGCTGCCACTTGCCTGGGATGCTCAGGGGCTGCCCTGTGCGGCAGCTGCTGTGCCAGCCTTAGGCAGGCGGGACACTGGATGGGCGAGCTGCCGGCCGAGCTGCTCCCGGCACCAGAGCACCACGGCTTGGCTCTGCCTTACGTAATGGTCATCTGCTGGAAAGAAGGAGTTGCTAATGCTCCTTCAGAGCCCAGGCTGTAACAGGGAATAGCAGCCAGGCAGTGGCCAGCTCCCCAACATTGTTCCCACCTTCCCTCACCCAATCCGATCCTCGAGCTCTCCCAGCATGCCTTGTTTACCTCAGTATCTATAGGTATGTATGGATGCAGGGCAGTGGTGAGCACTGCCAGCAGCTCCAAGGGCAGCTCCATAGGGTACTAATAATCCATGGAACTTCCAACAGGTCTGAGGTTCATTATGAAAATGTATGCATGCCTAAGCCTTTAAATATAACTAATGGGAGAAGGACAGGAAGGAAAGATTACCAAGATTACTGTAAACTTGATGTGCTGAGCAGGAGGAGCAGGAGCTGCCCTGCTCTGGGTTATGGTGCCTGTTCTCCTTAAGGGCCGGTGGTGACCAAGTGGGCAACAGAAGTTCAAGCCCAACAAAATTTGGGTTTGACAGTGACGCTCTTCTAGCAGGATAATTCCTGGAGGCTGAGTGTGTTGGGTGGGATCAGTAGATGGCATGGCTTTGTTGGCACTTTCATCCCCTCCTTTAAAACAAAGGGGTTTTCCTTCTGTTTTTCCTTCCATCCTTCCTCCCTTCCATCTGCTTTCCCTCCCACTCTGGGTGGTACCACTGGGAGGGGGCTCCTGGCCAACCCCAGCATCCCAGCAGCTACCACAGGTTATGAAGGGATGTTCCCAAACTTGCTGCTTGGCACTTCCTTGCCTTAGCCCACTGTTTTCATCAGAGTGAATTTTTTCACTAAAAGAATGTTAAACTCTGGACCTGAAGTGACTCCTTAAAAATGGAATTCGAGTTGATATGAATATTTCCCGTGGCTCTTCTTACTGGGACTTGCACCTACAGACTTTGATAGCTTATATAATTTCCTGTGATGGAGATGTACTTCATCTAATTTCACTTGGAAATGCATTGATTAAATCAGAACTGCTGAGAGATTTAAACTGAGTCTCAGTGGCCTGAACTTAACTGTGGGAGGTTTACCTGCCTTCATCCTTCAACATTAATTTGGTTTTATGAGGATTCTTTGTGAAATGAAGTTTTGTCTGCTGCTGAATCTCTTCTGCTCTCTGGGTTTATCAGTTGCTTTCTCTGGCCTTGGCAGCTCTGCAAGGCGAAGCTGTGCTAAAGCCTCCGTTCAGTGCAGTGCTGAGCTCCTTCACTGGGGACCAATGGGCATTTTGGCTCCATCAACCCCAGTGCTCCTCACACTCTGCCCCAGCTGGAGGCAAAACGCCCACACTGTGGTGTGGTTGCAGGGCTGGGTATTGTGCAGTGGGGTGCTCATCCCTGGGCTGCTGGGTGTGATGCTCTGGGAGCAGGGTGGAGACTTGCCCCAAGTGCAGTTGTGTGGGAGTGTCCTCCCATCAGTGCTGAGAGATTTGGCATTTATCGTCCCAAAGAACCATGAGAAAAGGAGGAGAAACCCAGCTTGGCTGGAGGTGGATGAGCAACTCCATGGAGATGAGCAGCAGTGAAGTCAGCGGGCACTGGGTGCCGGGGGCAGGAGGCCAAAGCACCCGCTGGAACTTGCCTGAGGACTTATAAAAATAAATAAAGCCAGTCATTCACAAAGTGCTCATTTCCAACTCCAATCTGCAAAATGTTTCCTTGTGACTTGGAAATTATGCGTAGGCAGGAGATACGCTTTGACATGCGATGATTTTTGTTGAAGTTTGCTCTGAAGGTCTTTCTGAGCAGCTCCTCTTTTCTGGCAGTGCTGGAGCATCCCAGAGGTACTGTGTCCCCGCTGCCAATGGCTGCTGTGTCCCCATGAGCCAGAGCCACTGGGAGCAGAAGCTGTTCCCTGGCACAGCATCTCTGTGGATATGGAAAGGACTCTTCAGCTCCTGCTGCAGAAGCTGGCAGGGAGGAGAAGCAGAGCCTTGGCTGCAGAGCTGCTCTGGACCCCAGCTGAAGCATCCATGGGATGAGGCTTAGCTCTGGCAAGGTGGGAGCGGTGAAGCTTCACTGGCCTGGCTGCAATGCCAGCGCTGCCAGCTCCGCTGACTTCCAAAAAAACGGCTGCTTCAAAAACAGCATATAGCCTGGGAGCGGTGAAGTGCTTCCTTCAAGAGGCAAATCTGAATCCTTGAGGTGGAAAAACGGGAGCTCACCAGAGGGCATTAGCCCTAGCACAAGAGAAGCATGGAGATGGGGACATGCTGGCACAGGGGTGACCATGTGCTGCAGGACACCAGCAGCACAGCACACGCCTTGTGAGGGACAGCACTGTGGCATGCAGGAGAGCGGATTTGTGGCTTTCAGCTACAGCTTGGTGGGGATTGACGGCTCCTGTCCCTAAGGGTATTGGCCATGCCTCTTCTGCAACATCTTGGGATGGTCAAGAGAAATTCCAGCCATGTTTTATAGCCCTATAGATATGAAGTGTGGCTGCATAATGCTGGCTTAGGAGCTCTGTAAAGCTGCTGTGCTTGGCATGGGAAGGCTGGGGACTCACTGCTCAGCAGCAGCGTTCGAGGAGCTGGTGAGAGCAAATGCCGCTAATTGATGTTGCCACTTGACTGCACGCCATTCAGGTTGAAGATGTGACAAGGTCGGGGGCAGCCCAGGTTGTCTCCCCTGGGAGCTGCCTGCCTGGCAAGCGCATGCGGCTTCCTCAGGGACGCACTCTGTAATTGCCTGAGTCCCGTGCGTGACCCCAGCCCTGCTCCCGGAGCCGCGATAGCATCTCTGCTCCCTTTGCAGCACTCAAGTAATGAAGCATCAGTTAATTGACATGGATGAGGACATCCACTTAAGGACCACCGGAACATGGGTGATGAATGCCAGGAGACGAAGCTGCGCAGCCCGCCGGGAGCATGGTTGGCTCGGCCTCTTCCCGGCTGGAGCCAAAGCTTGGCTGAGTCCGCAGCGGCGGGGTGTTATGTAGGGAAAGTGTGACCATTCCGGATGCTGGCAAGTGTTATTTTAGAAAGAGCTCCCAAAATGAATCCACCTTTTTTCTACAAGTATCTGTCATTCATGGGTTTTCTTACAAAGTTTTTCATGGAAAGGGCAAGGATGAGTTATTCATCTTCTTGTTTCTTGTCTTTGTAAGAGGCTCTGCTTTAGCATCATCCAACGTGACACACTCAGGACTAACTCTGGATTCCTGTCAAAGTGACATACTCAGTGGCAAAATCAATTTTGCTAATTTTGATGGATGAGGATGGATGTGAGGCTGCTGGCACATGTGCCTTTGAAGGAAGTTGAGATACTGAGGGATGCAGGAGGTCATCCCTTGCTGCCGACCCATCACAGATAATGCTGCAAAAGTTTAATCTCTCCTGCAAAGGGGATTATTGTTTCTTTTAATGAGATGCAGAGCACAGTGATCCCTGACTCACTGGCAGTTGGGCTCCGAGGGGCTGTGCCCCTAATGGCACAGTGTTCTTTAGGTCCTCTGGAGGCAAAACCTCATCATCACTTTGATCCATCAGGATTTTGCCATGGCTGCAGCGGGAGAGCCTGTGAGCTGCCTGGATGCTGTACGTGCAGTGAGATGGCCATGGCAGGGAGAATGGCTCTTCTCCATGGAAAAGAAATTGCTTGGTGCTAAAAGGGATTTAAAACACTCTGTGACAGGATCAAGAGTCTTTGCCCTGGAGTTCATTCCCACTGCCTTCGCTTTCTATTTTAGCTTGGCTTTTTCATCATCTTTTTGGGCTGTTCTTTCTCCATGCTGTGTGTCACACTGACCCTTCTCTGGCAGCAGGATGTCCCCGTGGTGGGGCTGGGCAGAGCTGGTACTGTCTCGGGAGCCGAGGGGCCGGGAGCTCCCCAGGACCACCAACCAGAGCCTCAGCCAGGCAATGCAGTGTCCCCGCACTGAGCTCCCAGCTCCCGGGCTTTGGCTTTCTCCAGGCTTCCCTACTGACGTTTCACACCCTCAAAGAGAGCTCTGCTGCTCCATTTTTTCCTATTGTATTTTTTGCTCCATAAAAGCCATCTGTCCCTCTTTCTGTGTTCAGAGCCTTCATTCCTCTCATCTCTTCCATTTCTATTAGAGTTTATGGAGCTTTTGAAACTTTTTTTGAACTTTTGAAACGCGTTCCCTGTGTTCATTCCTGGGAATGGCTGCTGAGGTTTCCGGGCAGGTTGTGCATCTCTGGGTTGCTGGGGACTTCCCAGGAGAAAGACAGGTTTGGCTCTCTGTCACTCCAGAGCAAATTGAGAGCAGCTCCACCAGGAGACTGTGGTGCTGGAGTGAAGACTCAAGTTACTTGGATTTCCCACTGTGGACATCCAGCCTTCGCCATGGGGAAGGATCAGTTGGGCTCTGTGCTGGTCATCCAGACACTTCCAGCAGTTCAATGCTTGTCTTTGCTCCTGGGAAAGCAGGGCACTTTGGGAGGTCATCATTAAAAATCCCATTATGAGGTAATTTCTCCATGGGTGTGTTCCATGGTTGGAGGCATTTCCCATTGATTCTGATACCATGGTGGGCTCTGATGCACAGCTCCTGAGAAGACACATTGTGTTACAAAGATACTGCAGACCTCTTTTAATTGTTTTGTTTTAAAGCTCATTAAGCTGCTACTTTAGATGTACTGAACCAACTTATCTTATTTTTTTTAGATCAAAGCATTTCCTGCATTCATTGTAATGACACGCTCGAGCACATTCATTTAGAAAATAAGATCAGCGCTATGTTATTTATCTGGAAAGTGGTGGGGTTAAAGGGCAGTGTAAGCTGTAGCTTTGTGCTGTGGTTTTCCTCCCTGTAGGTCCTTCAGAGCTGAGGGCTGGGTTGAATTACTTGCTATCTTTTGGAATCACTTTGTGGATATGTATTCAGAGGAAAAAAACCCTCATAAGTCTCCAACTCGGATCTGGGATCTGGCAGGACTATTGCCATCCTGGTGGGGAGAGCCTCGCTTCTGCCATCCCATTCCGTCCCATGCCATCCAACAGCACTGGGCACTGCATCCTGCTTGGACACCCCAATGCAATCCCTTTATCTAAGGGGGAGGTCTGATCATCCTGCAGTTTACTGTACAGGAGGCAGACGTGTGGCAAGGGAAGAAAATTCATGAACAAAGCAGGGAAAGCCGAAATTCCTTGGATGGCGGCTGCGGGGAAGTGCACTGTCCTGCCTGCGCCTGTGTCCACAGCAGGGAGCTGCTCAGCCCAGCCGCTGGCCTTATTTATTGTGGGCAGCATTAACTAACGCCAGGGATGATCTCTAAGCTCTGGTTTTAATGTTCTCCTATGTATGTCCCAGTCCTGTTCCCTCAGCAGACTGATTTTTCCATGTGTTTGGTACATGGGAGAGTGCTTTCCACTTCTGTGATGGGGATGGGAGAAGGCAGCACTGTCTCATGTGCCAGGACCTCCTTGGTTGCTGTCAGCATGTAAAGCCTGGGCAGTGATTTTGTGGTGCGCATGAGGAGGTGGAATACACGAGAAGGTTTAAGTGGAAGCTAAAATGAGGGGGGAAACCCCTAATTGGCTTAGGTTTATGGATTGTTTTTAATATCAGCAAGAGCAGAGCTTGAGACTGTGGCTCTTCGAAAAGATTTTGGTGGATCTGGAAATCTGAAACTTCCCAGCAAGTTGTGTCTGAGCTGAAGCTCTTGCTGCTGCCTTGTCCCCAGCGCTGGTGCGGAACTCGAAGGGGGGACGAGTGGGATAAGTTGGCGACAGTGCCAGTTTGGGCTGGAAAGCCAACACTCACAAACCCCCTTTATTCAGGAGGGACAAAAGCCGAGTGTTATCGCTGCTGGGTTGATGAAACACCCCACTGTCCGGCCCTGCCACGCTAAATGCACACAGTGTTTGCTGGCTGGGGCAGCCGGGCGGTGGTGGGGGAAGCGACAGCCGTGCTGTGCCCACTGAAGGGGATGCTCCAGTGGTACCCACACCATATTTGTTGAGGGGGATGTCCAGTAGTACCCACACTGTGTTTGCTGGGAGGGATGCTCCCCTGGTACACACACCATGTTTGTAGAGGAGGATGTTCCAGTGGTACCCACACCATATTTGCTGAGAGGGATTCTCTGGTGGTACCCACACTGTGTTTGCTGGGAGGGATTCTCTGGTGGTATCCACATCATGTGTGCTGGCAGGAATGCTCCAGTGGTACCCACACTGTGTGTGCTGGCAAGGATACTCCAGTGGTACCCAGGCTGTGCCCATCATGGGGAATGCTCCAGTGCTACTTGGGCTGTGCCCATTGCAGGAGATGCTCCAATGGTACCCAGACTGTGCCCATTGTGGGGGATGCTCCTCAAGCAGTACCCAGGCTGTGCTGCTGTGCTGCTGTTCTAGTGGGACTTGCCCTGTGCCTGCTGGGAGTGATGGTCCAGGAGCACCCACACCATGCCTTGCCAGGAGGGATGCTCCAGCAGTACCCTGGGATGCAGGGCCTGAGCCTTCCACTGTGTTGTTCCCCTTGGTGAGCACTCAGGGCAATTCCTCCCCTTGTCCAGGACCTGTCTCACCATGCTGGCAGATGAACCCACAGCCCTCTGAGTCTTCCCAGGGGAGCCAGACTGGGCTCAGAGCTCCTGCTGCCAGAGTGGTGGCAGGTAAATTACCAAGCACTGGTCTTGCACAGTAATTTGCTGGAGACATGTCTTTGTCTGAAGGTGCATGCAGACTTCTGTACTTCCCACCCTGCGACCTTCCAAATCCTGTCTGAAATAATCCCTGAAAACCAGGGAAAACACTGCAGCAGGTGTCTTGCCCTCTCTAAAGCAAGCTGAGCTGGGCTGGTCGTAATGGACAGTGTTGGCCAGCTCGCTGTGTTAGTTCTCACACTCATCCTCAGGCTGGTTGGAGGCACTGGGCCCTTTGTTCTGTCAGTGTCTCTTAAAATATTTTGAAAATGGGAACTGAGCTTGAAACTCGGGGTTAAAAGTTGGCTCAACTTTGGCAGCAGTCAGCACATGGAGCCAACCAGATTTTACCTTCGTAGTGATGCCACATGTGCCTGCTCTCTGTCCACTCCTTTTTTCTCTTCCCCACATTACTCTGCCAGATCCTGACTCTTCCCATGGTGTGGGTGTGGGCTGCACCGGAGAGGTCCTGCACTGATGGGCTCCAGCACCATCCCCAGGCACCTGTGCTGGGGCTTTGCCCTTCCTCTCCCTTGGGCGAAGGACGGGCCTGGATATGAGAGCAGCCGGGGCTGCGCGCTGCAGAGCCAAAGCTGTGCGCTGACAGCGTTGGCAGGGGCTGCACCTCCCGCATCAGCACATTGGCTGATGGTACCACTGGGTATTAATTATGCCTTCCGCACTCGCGGCTATTCAAATGGTAAAAATGTTTATTTGCAGCTGGGCGAGCTCAAGGCAGAGGCAGAAGAGCAGGCGGCTCCCCTCCGCCACTGCCACCCTCCTGCCCCCCTCTCATGACTCCCCAGGCACAGCCAGGGATGGATCCAGCTGCCTCCATCTTGGCATTTCCATGCCGGGGGGACCCATTGCTTCCCAGCCCCACCCAACCCCTTTTTGCCCCATTTTCCCAGGGAATTAGGTGTTTGCTGTCTCCCTGGCCATGGCAGCGTGGCAGGGAGGATTCAACCTATTTCACCCTCTGCTGATTTCCCTCCATGATAAATCCCATCCCCTTCGCCGCAGGAAGCAGCGTCAGTTTAATTACTTGTGGGGAGAAGGGGGCAGCCGAGGAACTTAGGACTTGTTTTAAATATCACTTTTATTAGCAGGTAATCCTGAAGCTCAGGACTGTAATATAGATAGGTAGTGATGTGGCACATTTAATTTACTTAGGTGCTACTGTGTGTCAGCCTTTGTGCCTTAAGTCCCAGTCCCAGCTTTAAAGAGCTTGGCAGCCATATTTTCACAAATTTATAATTATCTTGGAAGGAGTCAGGGCTACAGATGGCACAGTGGGTTGTATGTTTCTAGCTCCCATCGGGTCTGGGATCAGAGCAACTGATGGCTCAGGAGAGAGGTCCTCATGATGCCACCAGTGCCAGGGGTGCAGGGAGGGACATGGTGAGCACCCCACTGGGGTGATCCATGAGGTCTCCTGCTGATCCCACACCATAATTTGCCACTTGCCATTTGGCAGTCATCCATATGCAATTGTGCACCTTCCCTCCTCCCAACCCTGGGGAGGGTCCCGGTCCAGCCCAGAGTGCAGGATGGCAATGCTCCATTTCCATGGTGATGGTTGGTAGTGTGACAACAAAGGACAGTCACTGCACTGCAGGGATCATCACACAGGACAGCGGGATGGAGAGCAGCTGCAGTGGCGGCTGCAGTCCCCACCTCAGCGAGGACACACGATCGCGGGCCAAGTATCTGCCACTGAAGTTTTCCCCTCTTCTTCCTGCTCCAATGAGAAAGTCACCTGCCAGGATACAGCAGCCTCATTCTATTCCGTATGGAGCCAGTGAGTTCCTGCACATACTCTCATACCTGCCCTGCTCTGAATGTCTTTGTAGGACATGCAGCTGCCCTGCCAAGGATGCTTTTCCTAGAGCATGGTGCCTGCTTTCCAGCCTTGTCTTGCCTGGGTAAAAGAAACATCACCCCAACTCTCTGACCACAGTTCCTGCTCCGGGTATTCACAGGAATATTTCTGTCCCTGCCTCGCTTGGTGTTCGGAGATATGAAATGCTCAGAGTTCGTAAATTACCCCAACAAGGACATAACCTTGATTCCCTGTGCAATACTGATACTTTACCTAACAGGAGGCATGAAATGGAAGAATGGCTCCATTTGTATAATTCTGCATTAAAAATCAGCCTATTCTGCAGTTAATGCTCTTGTGAAGTGTCTCCACAGGCAGGGGAGAAAGGGGCCAGTGCTGGAGAGCAAAAAAAGGACCTTATGAAAGGGACCGCACTCGAGTGAGCCTTTGAGGCTTTGGGGAAGTGGGTTAGTGCTGACGGGTGGTGTTTTGATGTTTGTCAGAGCCGTGATCCCAGTTAATTTTCAGACACATTACCAGAGCCGGAGGTTTCTGGGAGCACAGCAGGTGAGCTTGGTTAACCCGTGTCCTGTCTGCAGTAACAGGGTTGCCTGAGGTGCCACCACCACTGAGGGTTCCCAGGATTAGGGCAGGGGCTCTTGTGTCCCGTTCCATGCTGGATGCTCCTGCTTTCCCTCCCTGCACGTGGATGTTGGTACCATGTGCATGGTGGCAGCAGCAGCCAAGTTCCACAGCAGCCTCTTCCCAACTGCCAAAGACTGCGGCGCGCTCACATCCTCCAGCATCCTTGAAATTAATCTCTCTCTCAAGTGCCAACCGTCCTCCTCTTCAAAGCACATGGCTGCAGCTGGAAGGATTCAGGAAGGGGTTTCATACAGGAGAGGACTCTGAAAGGTGTGTTGGGTGGGGAGGCTGTGATGGCTCCAGCTTCAACGCTCACTGTTCTGTCACCTTTGGAATCAGGATGGGCTCAGATGGGCTCAGGAAATAGCCCCAGAGTGCCTGGTGTGCCTGATCCATGTCATTAGCCCAGCAGTTTCTTTGAAATCTGCTCTCGTGCTTCTCACAGGGAAATATTTATAGGAGTTCCCTTTCCTGCGTGTGAGCATGGCTGCCTCACCATCCATGGAGCCAAGGGAGCGGATTTGTGGCTGGTGGGAGCCAGGGCCTCGGATGAGGAGATCAAGGACGGGATTTCATTTTCTCAAATATATCCACTCTGCGTTTCTTTATCTAACCCAGTTTTGGAGTTTTATTGAGTTTTTCCTAGAGTTTGAAAAGTATTTTGGGATAACATTCCCATTCACCTCCAGGATGGGAAAAGAAGTAATGTGACAATTGCCCACGCTCTTCAAATTTCTTCGCAAAATAGGTTGTGTGCTTATAGGGGAGTGAGGAATAACCAAATCCCAGATTCCCGAGTGAGGAGGAGCGTAACCACAGCCCTGCCCAATGGATCCTTCTGGCCCACATGGACCCCCAGCCAGGGCTGGCTCTGTGCCCCCAAACTGAGGCAGATGGGTGCTGTGTGTGGGTCTGGATGATGTGTTCCCTTCCCTATGCCACAGTCCCTCTTTGAGTGCAGTTAGAGAGTTATCCCATGCACTGGGAGCAGCACAGGGTCCTCTGCCTCCGCTCTGCTGTCCCTGAGGAGCAGCTCGTGCCATTGGAGGGGTGTTTGAGCTGTTTGATGTCTCGGCAAAGCAGCGGTGACTTTGTGCTGGCGCTCCCGAGAGGCGCGCGGTGCTCTCCTGCTCGTTTGGGCGACAGGGAGGCGGAGGCGGGGGGGCTCCCGGGGCGCTGTGCCGGGCTGGGCCGTGCTGTGCCAGCCGCAGCAGGCTCTCCTGGGACAGCCCAGGTTTTCTGGGGCAAGGACAAGGTGGCAGGAGCTCCGGGCGGGATGTATCCCCGCTCCCTGGGTGTCCTTTGAGACGTGTCACTCCCGCTGGTTGCCTTGGCAGGGTGCTGGTGCGGGGCGGGGGTGGGGGTGGCATGGGAGGGCCGGGTGGTCCTGCCTCTGGCCGTGCCACGCGCTGCCGCATCCATCTCCGCCGCCGCGCCGGGCACATCACGCTGCGTTGCCAAGACAACGGCAACTCCTACACGCTGCTATTTATTCTGAAGGACACTTGCTCTTATCTGTTGTTGCAAAGCCCTCAGAAGATCGCATGCCACGCAGAATTCCTCCGAGGTAACTGGACTTGCTGCTTCTGTCCCTGAAGCCATCTGCTGGGGACATGCCAGCCAGTGCAGTGGCCAGGAGGACACTCCTGGGGTGACAGCCCCTTGGGTGGCATCGCTTGACAGGACATTGGTGGGAGGGTGACCCATGCTGTCCTCGGGGCAGAATGGGATCTGTCCTGTCTGGGTGTTCCTCACTGTGTCTGTCCCCATCCCAGAGCCTCTGGTCTGTGGAGCAGTGGCAGGAGTGAGGGACACTGGTGTTGGGTGTCACTGACGCTGACTGGCCATGCTGGGACACAAGTTTCCAGCATGACCCAGGGCAAGGCAAGGGCTGGATGTTGCCTCTGCTCACACATCCTCCCAATACTGCTATTAATGATGCAGCCATGCTCAGGCAGGTTCTGCAGGAGCAAGCCCCTGCAAGTTCATGCTGCCATCACTGCAGCCTAATGTCACAAGGAGACAGCAGAAGATGGAAGCAGGGGGAATATCTGGTTTTCCTGTCAGCTGCCAATCCCAAGCACCAAGAACCAGCATTTTGTCTTTCAGAAATTTCCAGGCAGCGGCTGGGATGCAGTGAGCACCAAGTTTGGGCTGGGCACATCTTCCCTTGCCATGCTCAACAGCTGTTCATAAAAGTTCTGAGTGTGGGCAGCACAGAGCTGGGATGGGGATGACGTCTGGGGGTGGGCACAGATGGTGTGAGAGGTGGCACCTGGGGTGAGTGACATGCCAGGAGGTGCCCAGCATTTTTCCTTCCTTGCAAGGAGACATTTCAAGTGACTGGGGAGTTGGGCAGAGGCTGAAATTGAGCCTGACATGCTACCCGAGTGATCCTGAGCATTGCAAAGGTGAGTCTGCTTGATGATCTGGCTGGAGCCTGAGCTTGTGACTCCTCACCAGTGGAAGCACAGCATTGCCTACAGCACGTGGGGGACACTCTTTGTGCTGCCTCCACTCTACTGGCCTCTAAAAAAACCCACCACCACCACCACGGTTTGGGTGGTTTGTGGTTTTTTTGAAGCCTTGAAATCCTTCCTCCCCCAGCCTGAACTATTTTGGTTTCTGTTGTCTGTTTCTGGCTCTTCCCTTTCTCCTTCTGCGCTCTTTCCTTGCGTTGCCTTCTCCCTCCCCAAAATAAATGCTGTTACGCTTTGAAAAAATACCCAATTAGGAAAAAAGCAGAGATCCTCTGAGCAGAAAAAGCCTGTGCCTGGGAGTATCCAGGTCAGCTCCTTTAGCTCTGCTTGCTCACGCACAGAGGGAGTGTACAAATGCTTCTGTCAACCAGATGCACATCCTGTCGTGCTCCCAAGGACTGTGCGGGCGCTGCTGTGGAGGATTAGCCCGTTTAGCCATGTAAAGCTCTCATTAACTCCTGCTGAGTTCGACAAAAGTCTTTCTCGTGTAAAAGCTGAGTAAAATGGAGTAAAGATTTTTGGGCTTTGGCCTAATGATTTTTTTTCCAGAGGGGGGGAAATAAAAATGCCAAAACAAAAATTTCCCTGTCAGAGATTTTCTTGCCAGGCTTTACATGAGGCAGCATCATAGAGGAGACATGAGGAGAGCAGACACTCAGTGCAGTGCCACTGGGGAAGGGTGAGGGCTGTAATGTGAGGGTGACATGAAAACAAAATTGTGACTGAGCTGCCAGCAGCTCAGGGGGGTTCCAGCTGCTCTGTGGCAGAAAGGGCAGCAAAATGGGCTGCTCCTCCTGACCCCCCACCCCGTGTGTAGCTCTGGGTGCCCCATGCCGTGGGAGGGGATGCGCTGTGCTCCGTGGGAGGATGTTCCTGCTGCAGCGTGGGTGACTGCCATAGTGGGAGCTAGGCTACACGTGCAAAGGCAAGAGCCCACAGAGTTGTCTGCTCCAGCTTTTTCAGGGATTCATTGTGCTGCCTGTGGGCATGGGAAGCAGGGGATGGGCTGTTTGATACCCCTGCATCTCAGTGTCCCTGGAGTAAAAGCTTGTGCTGCTGGAGCTCTGCTGGGCCATCTGCTTTGGATAATTCATCCAAAAGGGCTGAGTTTGGGCAAAGCAGGCACTGGCCCTTTCCCATGAGCATTTTCTGGTAAAACCCATGCTCAAGCTGTTCCCATCATTCCCAGACCAACTGAAAAGTCATGGTTGTGGTGGGAATCCTCAGCCTGCCATGTTCATGCTGGTGGTTTTCAGGCGGAGAGGGTGAAGGGTGCCCCACGATGCCATTTTGGGGGATTCTTGCTGAAGAACTGGGGAGGACAATGATACTCGTGGAGCTGGGAGACGTTTGGGGTGGCTGGGCTTGGAGATTTAGGGTGTGCTGTGCTGGGAGGGAGTGCAGGGCTGCCCCACGGCCCTTCTAACCTGGTCCCTGTCTGTCCACAGGTCAGGTTGCCCGCTCGGAAGCCATGCTTGGATTTTAATAGCCATGTTCCACCTAGCCATGGACCTTTCCAGCTGCCAGCCCCCAGCCACCGGCATTGGGGGGCGGCTCTCGCCACGGCCGGCGCTCCGGCACAGACTGTCCCGTGGCTCGCTGTGGGGCACGGGGGGCGGGGAGGAGCTGCAACGCCCCGGCCTCCCCTGGACCTGTGCCCCCGCGCCCCCTCTGCAGAGACCCCGCTCCCGCCGGCCGCCCCCCACTGCCCCCCTGCCCGCTGGCCGCCCCCTGNATCGTCTGGGGCCCCACGGGCGAGGAGGACTCCCTGGAGAGCAGCACGCTGCCCGGCGCCTTCGCCACCACCACCACCGCCGCCATCACCACCGCCACCACTGCCGCCGCTGCCACTGCTGTCACTGCTGCCACGCCGCCCCGCGTGCCCCCCAGCACCCCGGCTCCTGCGCCCGGCGGGGACGTGCCCCGCAGCAGCCCTGGCCGCACCAGCACCGCCGAGCCGGCCGCCGGACACAGCAGCGGAGGCAAGGACGCTCGCCCGCCCCGCGGGCTGGGAGACAGCACAGGTAGGGTCTGCCGGAGGCCGGGGCGGTGCCGGGGACATCAGGAGGGCTGGCGGGTCCTGGAGCATAGGGATCACAGCAGCAGGAGTGTCCCAGTGGCAGCGCCGCCTGGGATAGAAGTTAGTGTGACATTAAACAAGCCCTCAGAGGAGAACGGCAGTGCTGATTATCGCTTTTATCGGAGGCGTTTTCCAGCCACTTGCTGTGTTTTCCCATTACAGTCTCCATCCACAGCCCATCTCCAGTAATCGCGCTGAGTGCGACCCTCAGCACAGCAATGCCTTCCCCCAGCGCTGGCTGCTGCGTGGACATGGATGGGAAAGCTGCTTCCCATTTATTGCAAATTATATTTGTTATTGCTGATATTAAACCATGGGATACTGGTGGATAGTTTACAGAATTTACTCACTGTGCATCGACTGCTTTGAGCCCACTGTGACTTTCTAGTCGAAATGAAAAGGAATTTTATGGCCTAATCTTAATCCCAGTTAATTTATCCAGCCTGCCCTGCTTGGCAGAAAGAAACAATGCAACCAGGATGTTGTTCCTGACTTAAAGGAGTTATTTATAGTGAAAAAATAACTCCCAGCCTGCATACCTTTTACAAAACGCTGGAATTGGCTGGATAGATCAGCGAGGGAGTATTGATAAGGGCTGCGGTTTGAGCTGCTCTCTGCATGATGAGAGTGTCAGCCTGGTCTCCCCACACCTGCCATGGTCAGTGCCTCCGGCCTCTGTGGCATTGTCCAGTCCAGGAGTGTGGGGTCCAGTTGGCTTGTTGCCATCAGCCAGCTGCAGGAGCCCCTCTGCCTGCACCAGCTGTGGGAGAGTGGCTCCTGGCGTGTGCTGGGGCTCTGGGATTTATTGGAGTGGGCTGCCTTGTTTAGGTGAGGGCAAGCTGACAGTGATGCCACCCACCCACCAGTGCCACCACTGCTGTCCTGCATGGCTGCAGAACAACGGGAGCTGCAGCTCCAGCAGCTCCCAGGGGGCCAACTGCTTTAATCTGCAGGCTTTAGCTCTCATTAGGGGCTTTTTCCAGGATCGGAGTTTTTGCTAATTAACTTCTCTTTGAGTGGTGAATGCGATAAACTCCTTCCCGGGTCTAAAGGCCCTGTTTGATCCCAGCTCTTCCACCCTCAGTTGAAAAGCTCCTGAGCTCCAGATCCGCTTTTCCTTCCAGTGCTGGGGCTGAACACCCAAGAGAGCTCTCAGTGTGCTCCCAGTGGGAGCACCATGTCCCTGCCATGCCTCGAGACAGCGTTTTGGGAGCGAGGAGCCAACACTGTCTCAAAGCAGGGTCTGCGCCCATGCCAGTTTTGCTGGTGCGGCGCCTGTGCGAAGCTGTGCAGCTTCCCAGCCCTGCTCTGCTCTGTTATATAAGATATAGCGGCTGGAAGTGTTTGTTCTCTGCTGGGAAAAACATATGGCTACAAATGAGGATGAGGTAACTCGCCTGTACGGTTTATTTGCCTCAGCGAGCATTGCCAGTCCCTGTCTGGTGAGGCGCCTTGACGGGAGCCCGGGGCAGGCACAATGTTGCTCTTGCTGCCTGTGGTCCCTCAGCTGTCCCTGGCAACTGCCTGGGGTGTCAGGGTGGTACCTCCTGTGTGTGGCACCCACAGGAGCCAGGGTCACCCCAGCAGCTGGCAGAGCTGTCCCAAGACTCCCGCAGCCACACAGACCTGCGCTCCCCTGCACTCAATTCCATCGGAGCAGGTGCTGCTGTTGTGCTGCTGCCCCCCATATCCCTCCTGTGCTGTGTCCTTGTATCCCTCTGTGCTTTGCCTCTGGGTCCCTGGTGATTCTGTGGGACATGGGGTCCTTGGGGTGCTTGCAGGGAGGTAAAAAGAGCCACTTCAGCAGAGGCAGCAGTGCTCGGAGATGAGAAGCGGGAGCAGCTCTGCTCTGTCAGATCTTCCTCTCGCCCCCCTTCCTCCTCGCTGAGAAGCGAGAGAAAAAAAGCCAGAAACAATGCCTCCGTGAGTTGCTGACAGCAAAAACAAGCTTTAAAAATTTCCCCTGGAATAGGAATTACTTGGCTTATAGGCAGGAGAGGCGGCAGAAGAGAGATGGCTGGTAATGCCTGCGATGAGAAGAGAGGCTGGTGTGTGTCCTGGCCCGGTGGGTGCTGCCACGAGGGTTCAGGTGACCTGCGGCTCAGGTGTTCCTGTCCCGGTGCCACCCCTGCCGCACGGCACAGCGCTGCTGGCATCAGCTGGGCATGCAAGATGTTCACCCAGGCGTAGTTTATGCTTGTGCTTTTCAAAAATGTGCTTCCTTCTTCGGGGCTGTCATAATCGTTTTACTCTGGAGCAGAGAAAGAGAGGAATAATTAAAATTCCAGCATGCTGCAAGTGGGAAGGGCTGTGAGGAGCTTTCACCGGGCACTCTCCACGTGGGCTGGGCTCCTCCACCAAGGCAGAGCATCCCCGGGTCCCACGGCCTCAGCCAAAGCAGGCAAGAGTGGAATGAATCAAAGCTGTCAGAGAGAGGCAGGAATTGCATTCCCTGGTTTGTCCAAGGCTCCTTTCAGGAGCTGTAGGATAAAGCTGTCTTTAATTAAACCTTTAAGTGCTTTATAAGGCAGAAAACTCCATGTGCTGTCTGCTGCTCTTAGTGGTGTCTGATGGCCGGTCGCAGCGTTTGGCACCGCGCTCTGTGAGCAGCGAGCTCGTAGTGGATCTGGTGCTCAGGGACGCCCCTGTCCCAGAGCTGGGGTGCTCCTGGGGGGGACATGGGGGCCACGTGGGTGTTGGTAGCTGGATCTGAGGTGGTGGTGGCCCCAGGCCACTCACCGCCCCCTTCCCAGCACCAGCTGGGAGCATGTCAGGAATAAATAATGATAGAGGCGTAGGTTCCCACTGGTGATGACCCTGCCTCCAGAAAGTGGGTGCAGTAGGGGGGATGCTGGATGCAAGGAGATAGTGGATGCAATAGGCTTCAAAGGAATTAATTAAAGATAAAATGTGTTTAAAAGAAGACCCTGGGCAGTGAGGATGGAGCTGCCTCTTTGATCTGCCATGCTAAGGCACTGGGAGATGGCACAGGCAGGGGACGGAAAGGAGTTGAGGGGGCTGGACAGCATCTCCTGGGCCGGCACCACCAGTCACCCTTCCTGGGAGGTTCCCAAAGAATCCCTTGTAAGGCTGTGCATCAGCTGCAGTTCTCCTGAAGGGAGGAGGATGATGGTGGAAGCAAGGAAGGAGCGTGGCCATCAGCTGGGCTCTCCCTGTGAGGGAGACTGGATGGGACACTCCCTGGGATGCGCGGATGGCGAACGTGCCCGTCCACATCCTCCCACGTGCATCTCAGTAAGCCAGAAACTCTCCTCTGCCGCTCTCCAAGTATTTATTGCTTGGTGATATTTGCTGTAACACCTGAGAAGATAAGTCCCAGTGTCTTTAGCATAAACCTTTAGGATCTTCCTTCTGGGCAAGAACATTTCTCAGCAGCAGCAGCAGGAGGATGTTTTCCTTCCGTCATCAGTCCAGCTCAGAATATCAGGAAGTTACCGGGAACCTTGGTGGGTTTTTTGCTGAAAAGCTGTGTTTTCTCCTCAGGATGACTAACACTCCCTGGGCTGTTTCAGAGAAATCACTGATTTACCCGGTAGAAAACCAAGCGGCCTTGCTGACCCTACCTTTGTGAGCAAGAAGGTGTTGGGAAAAGCAGACACAAGGCAGTTTGCAGTGCAGTGGATTGGGAAGCAGAGGAACTGGCTGTGCACTGGAACAAGGCTTTTCAAGAAGGTTTCTGCTCTGTCTCCTCCCCTCTATCAGACCCTCGTGGCTTTTGTAAATTATTTTCCGTACAAGCTATTAACCAGCAGTAGGTTCATGTTACGGCCAAATCTGGCTGATCCCCCCTGGGAGAGGCTGGCAGTGGCAGCAGGGAGGCCACACCACGCTCCTGATTGAATTGTTCTGTCCGCATGCAGCTTTATTAGGGGATGAGGCTTTTGGGGCTCAGATATGATTTCTGATGTCTGGGGAAGCTGTAAAGCCTCTGGAGTCCAGCTGGTTTGCCCCAGCTTCTCCTCAACAACACTCAGGAGGAGGCATTGCCATCCTGGTGCCCAGGGTATGTGGGAACAGAGGAAGGAGACTCATGGCAGGGATGAGGGTGGGATGCTGAGGAGAGGGAGATCCGCACAGCCCATGTGTGGGAAGGGGCCTGGGTGCCTTCAGTGCAGCCCTGGCTGGAGATAGCCATATCTGGCCCATAAGAGTAACTCCAGATTTCTCCCTTTCAAATGAAATGGAGCTGTTTTCTCCTTTTTCTAATTTTATGCAGCTTCGAGGCCTTGACGAGGGTCTTCAAAGAGTTGCAGCTCGTAGCTGTTTTTATTGGGAAAATGAAAAATACAGGCTGCCTAACCAGAGCTGTTGAAATAAAGGCCTTGGGGGATAGAGGTTCTCTTTGTTTTTAATTAAGAGCTTATATCTCCTGTTCGCTGCCATTGCACACTCCTGCAGTAGCAAGACATTAGTCTCAAATGGATTTTCTCATGGAATTAATTCCATTGATGTAGAGCTGTCCGGGAGCTGTTTCAAAAGGTGGCCAGAAAGGCCAAACCTCAGCACTTTCATCTCAGCAGCAAATATGTGGTCTTTAAAATAACAGATAAAAAAAAGCCCTGGCATTGGCTTGCTCTGAGAAGATTGGGGTTTTGCCCGAGTTGTAGGGAATCGGGAGCTGGGTTGTTCTGCCTGCTGAGATTCTGCAGCCCCTTTCCCCCCACCGGGGGGATGAGAGGCACCGGTGAGAACAGAGTGCACTCGGACGGCACGAGAGTGGAAAAACCCAGAGATATTTCTGCATTTCCGAGGGTTCAGAGAGCGCCTTTGAAGAGCTTTCCCTCCTGGCAGGCGGCACACGGAATTCTGCTGCACTAGCAGAAGCGCAGAGGCTTGGACACACTTTCAGTTCCATTAAATACTTCTCCTGTAATTACCCTCCAGTTAAATGGTCACTGCGTCAAATTGCCTGGTAAAAGCCTTGGCAGGGGGAGCCCTCGCTGGGCTTTCACAGGGCTGAGGTGTTTGCAGGTGCTGGGGCCGATGCTGGGTGTCCCTCCCCGCACTCCCGCGCCTTCCACTGCTCTCGCTGCAGCTCCCTGTTTCCACGGTTAATAGCGTGTAATTACATGGCTGCCGGGTTCTGTGACCTGCTGGGATTGGAGCTTTTGCCATGGAGATGAGCAAACAAAACCCAGGCACTGTAATCCCTGCTCACAGGGTCTCTCTCTGGGGGCACAGGCTCTCACAGGGTGTTATCCCTCTGCCAGGCAGCTTCCCACACTGAAGGAGGAGGATTTTGCTCTATGAGCTAGTGATTTTATCTTCCAAGTCCCCTTCCTCCATCCAATTGGGCTTCAAGGGCTGTGTTTAAAATATTGCTTTGCCCTTGGCAGCATCTCTCTCCATCTCACCTCACCCCCCAGGGTGGTTTATGTCCCTTACAGGACATTCCCCTCTCGCAGGGTGCCCTATCCATTAACCCCACCTCTTGCAGATTGGATATTTGTTTGATCTCGCTCCATATGGCCTTACATTCTTTGAGGGCTTAGAGGAATGGATTTGATATATTCGCAAATTAAGAATAAAGACCTGGTAGCATTTATTGCAGCAGGTATCGCTACAAGGCTTCCCAGGGAGCCATCCCAGGCTACCTGTCAGGTCCCTTCCCTCTGTCCATCACCACCACTGAGACAAAGATCTCCTGTCCCCTTGAAATCCCCCTGGCTTCTGGTGCAGAATTAATACATGATGCAAAGGAACTTTGCTGTGCCGGTACATATGGCAACTTATGTGTGTGATGGAGTCTAAAATTATCCAGCCTTTCTCAAAATCCATGTGTCCTGCTCCGAGGAGCTGCCATCCTTCCCGGTGCTCAGCCACCTGCAATCTGTTCTGCCTGTGCTTTTCCCATTACGTAAATGCAAGGATTAATTGCACCGTTAGGTTCTCCTGCGGTTGTGCCACCACTGCCTCTGCTCCCAATGTTGCGGAAAGTCTCGTCCCTGACTCCGCTTCTGTTTTCAAAGGAATCGGGCACTGGGCTGGTTTGATTTTATTTTTAGAGTCTTTCCTTTTATCTTTTTCAGCAGCGTCCCACTGGGAGCTGCTCCAAGACTGTCGTGCAGGATGCGGCCGGGCTGGCTGCTGCCGGGGTGGGCGTCACTCCTGACCTGGCACGCGTAGGCACGAGCTGCCACCGTGCTGCTCGGGCCATCAGGACATGCTCCCGTCGTTACCACCCCTGGGAACTCATAGTGTGTGGCCAGAAGTCTTTCCCCATGCCTCACCTTCAGGAGGTGGGGTGCCAGTGGGAGGTGGGGAGCCCTGTGGTATTTTCCCTGTGGCATTGTCCCTGTGGCATTTTCACTGGGAGATGAAAGCCAGAGGTGGAGCAGCTCAGGAGTGATTACTGTGGCTCTGGCAGGAATTGACTGATGCCCACCCTGCCAGCACTGGGACCATGAGCAAATCTTCCCCATGAGCAGTGGCTGCCCCAGTGCTGCTCAGTGGCCCCCAGGCACCCCCAGCTCCAGCTGAGCCATGGCCCTGGCGCTGATGCCGTCCTTGCCACAAATGCATACAGATATATATATAAAACTGCTTATTTTCCTGTCATTCTGAGACTTATTTATTTATTAAAACTACCATCCATCAGGAGCCGCAACATCTGTTTGTGAAAAATAGCACATCCTTGGGCTGCAGCCAGGAAAAATCATTTCATTATGAAATTGCAACTGTAAGGCAGCGCAAAATCACAAACATAGTGTACAGCGAGCTGCTTTTGTTTCCAAACTGCTCATTAGGAATGATCCACGAGCCAAAATGATACCCCGTGGAAGGTGAAGAGGGGGAAATCAGCCCACCCAACCTGCAAAGTGAGCAGCCGTCAGTGCCGTAATTATTATCCCTGGTGAATCCTGCACCCAGTGCAAGGCTGCGCTCGTCTCCCTTTCCGTCCCGGAGGGGAGACGTCTTCACTTCTCTTCCGTTCTTCATGCCTAATTCGTGCTGACAAGGAACATACTTGAGAGGATAGGAAATGAGGAGCCTGGCTTACAGATTATTTTGTGTAAGGCAGGAGAGAGGATTGCAGCACCGCTGCCGGGGGCTGTGTGTGGCCCCATGCTGGGAAGGGCCAGGAGGGGGTGACGTGGGGCTGTGTGGGGAGGGGTATTCTGCCAGGAACCCCTCAGTTCCCATCCCCACTCTCTCTTTTCTTCTCTCTGCAGGTCTGGCAGTTCATCAGATAATCACTATTACTGTGTCCCTCATCATGGTCATAGCTGCGCTGATAACAACTCTTGTCTTAAAAAATTGGTAAGGTCCCTCCTGCTCTACTCAGCTTGGGGGATGGCATGGGACAGGGACAGGGTGGGAATGGAGGTGCCCATCCAGCTGCAGGTGCCAAAGCTTGTGGCACACGCTGGGATGGTTTTGGAAAGGAATTACAGGAGACAGTGTGGGGTTTATACTGAAACTTCCAAGAGAGGTTGGCGCATCAGGGTTCAGCTGTGCCCCCATGGCTTCCC
Organism: Pardalotus punctatus; assembly: GCA_013400915.1. Taxonomy (NCBI): domain Eukaryota; kingdom Metazoa; phylum Chordata; class Aves; order Passeriformes; family Pardalotidae; genus Pardalotus; species Pardalotus punctatus. The sequence goes on from VZTX01025612.1 coordinate 24,186, forward strand.
CACCTTGCACCACCTGGCTGGTGGCTTTGGGGATCAGCACGTGGCTGGGGTTGGGTGGGCAAGTCTCACATGGGACACGTGCACATCACCATTCCAGGGCTGAGTGCCTCAGCGCGATGCCACCTGGAGAGGTCAGAGCCGTGTGTTGGGCCACAGCGGGTATTCCCAGGATCTGCCCAGTGCTGGCGGCAGCTCCTCTACCGCCTTCCCTACGGAGCTTTGACACTATTCCTTAAATCCCCAGCCTGGCTTGGCCAGAAGCAGCTGCATCTCCTGCCCTTTCCTGGGACCTCAGGGACGGAAGGGCACCTTTGAAGCCCCTCAGGTGCCATGGTGTGAAGCATGCCCCAACCCCCAGGGCGCTGCTGTGCTCCTCCAGCTTCATTTGCTCCTGTTTATTCTCTCAGCATGGCTGGGCGTATGGCAAAATAGGTTAGCTTTCGCTCCAGGCGCTCCTCACTTTACCTATTTTCCCAGGGAAACTGGCCTACTTTGAGGTCAGCATTGCTGGCGTAGCGACATGGCTGCAGCATGGGGCTGGGGGGAGAGTGGCCCTGCCCGTGGCTCTCCCCTCTGGCCTGGCTGAACTCTGCATGGGTGCTTCAGCAAATCGATTCCTGCAGCTAGGAGGCAATTAGAACACCAGGTTGATGAGCCTGCTGTCTAGCTGGGATGAGAGGAGAAGCCCTTTGCAGGGCTATGGAGGCATCTTCATCTCAGCAAACCTTTAATGGGATGCAGCAGCTGACTGAAAGTGCTCAGGTCCCTGCCCCACAGCTGAGTTTGCTTTGGGGAGCAGCCAGTGACACTCCCTCCTGTATCTCAGATGGGATTTAATTCGCTAAACTTCCCTGCTTGCTGCAGTGTTACAGTGAAAGAGCAGGGAAAATAGTTTATAAAACACTTGTGGGGTTTGTCTCCAGTCACAGCAGTGAGCAGTACAAGTCATTGATGCGTCTGACCACAGCTTGGCAGAACAGCTCAGTAACTGCTGCTGAAGCCAAAAAGGGGAAAAAAATAAATCCAGTGACCAGTGTAGAAAAGAAATGCCCTGAAATTGAGAAATCACCAGAGAAAATCCCCAGCAAGCGGCTGTAGGCAGCACCCAAGTGTCTTCCAAGTGAAGAAACAGTACCTGGGAGTTTGCTCAACTTTAACCAAACTGCCTCAGTTCGTTGGGTGACCCCAGGTCGTGTGCCAGTGCTCCATGGCAGGGCTGACCCACATCGCACGCTCCAGCCCTGTCCCCAGCGGGGACACAGTCACCATCCCCGTCCTTTGGCTGGCGCTTTTCCCCCTCGGGCAGGATGGGTGAGCGATGGCTGCATGCCAAGCCAGCGTCCTTCTTGTCACTGCTGCTTCTGCCCACGTGCCGTAGGGAGACAGCAGTTGGTTTAGGGCTGTCTCTTTCAGTTGCATCAACCGGAGCAGAGCCAGCAGTACCCTGCTGCTGGCAGATGCTGCCGCCCCGGCCAGTGCTGCTCTCGGCAGAGCCCCACGCTCCTGTCCCCATGGGTGCCCTTCCGCAGGCAATGCCGGCATCCCCAGCTGCCACCGCCCTCGGAGTTGCCACCTCCCAAAACTCCAGAATTCTGTGAGGTGCTGTCAATTCCATCTGGAAAAAGTGGCATCTTAATTAAGTCAGTGTCTAGACCCTGAAATAGGACCAGGCTGATTGAGGGCGGCTCCTGCGAGCTGGGGTTCTCCTTGTCTCTGACGTACTGAGCCAGAAGTGTTGTGCAGCCACAAGATCCCAGTGAAGCCTCTGGTGCTGGAGGAGCCCCTGAGGAGCAGGGCTGCACTGCCAGCCGTCCCTCTGCTGTGTCACACCACGTCCTCAGCTCATTTATCCTGGGAAGTTCCAACCTGTTGTGCCTCCCAAATGGAAAGGGTTTCACTTCATTGTTCTCACCTACATATTTTCACTTAAGAAAAGGCTTTTGCTTCCTGCAGGTACAAATGTGTGACTCATTAAGTAATTCCTCTAATGGGAAAAAGCTTGTGTCTAAAATGTAAATTCAATTCTTTAGAAAAAGCACTGAGCCAAATGACTGCTTGTGGCTGATCTTTCCAATTCTGAATTGGAATTGGAATCTCTGAATTCTAATCTAGTATTGAGCAATCTGTAATGACTGGTCAGTCAGGTGAGTTCTATTGCCAAGTTTCAGGGATGTGCTGTGATCCTGTCCCTTCTGCTTTGGCTTTTCAGTCCTTAATGGACTTATAAAAGTGTTGGAGAGCAGCTTTTTACACAGGAAGACAGTCAGATGGGATAAGGTGGAGGCAGTTTTCAGCTACAAGTGGGGAGAGTTAGATTAGATCTTAGTGGAAAATTCTTCCCTATGAGGGTGGCAAGGCCCTGGCGCAGATTGCCCAGAGAAGCTGTGGCTGCCCCTGCATCCCTGGAAGTGTCCAAGGCCAGGCTGGACAGGGCTTGGAGCAGCCTGGGACAGTGGAAGGTGTCCCTGCCATGGCAGGGGTGGCACTGGATGGTTTTTAAGGTCCCTTTCAACTCAGACCATCTGATTCTCTCTCTCCCCGCCCAGCTGCGCGCAGAGCGGGCGCCCACGACGCAACAGCCACCAACGCAAGCTGGACCAGCAGGAGGAGAGTTGCCAGAACCTGACCGACTTCGCCCCTGCCCGCGTGCCCAGCACCCTCGACATCTTCACCGCCTACAATGAGACCTTGCAGTGCTCCCACGAGTGTGTCCGGACCCCCGTGCCCGTCTACGCAGAGGACACATTGCACTCGCCCGGGGATTATAAAACGACCTTCAATGGAAACAGGTAAGGTGGGTGCCGTGGTTTCCCAGTGGGTTGGGGAGTGCCATCCTGCTGCAGTGATGGGGCCCCGGTGCCCTGGGGTGATGTTCTGGGAGCATGTGGCAGAGCCACCTTCCTCTTGTGTGCTCACCCTCCCATAGTTCAGTGTGGGACTGGCCCCCTGAGAACTGGTCCTGGCAGTGAGGCTGGGTGGGTGTCTCAGCCACCCCTGGCCCTGCAGGGCTGGACAAGCTCAGCACCACACAACATTCAGTTCCCAGCTGCTGTTGCCAGCACATAAAATGCCACTGGATCCATTTTTCCAGCGCCCGTGCTGTCTCCTCAGTGGCATCAGCAAAGCTGCTGGGCTGCAAACGAGCAGGTGATTAATGGAGGAGCAGGCGGCGAGAGCCAAATGAACCATTTGGCTGGTGTGAAATAACGACGGAGAGTTAACAAGGAGCATCATTGGCAGCCAGGGGATGTGGCTGTGCTCTGCCAGCCCCTTGCCTGCCCAGAGGGAGGGTATCGGGAGCGATGGGCTTGGGAGCAATGTTTCCCACACCCCAGGCTGGCTCCAGTGTCCTTTCACTGGCTGCTGGTGTGGTTTCACCATATGGTAAATGTGTGTCTCCATCAAAGGTAGAGGGAAAGCCAGGCAGAGAGTTTTGAGGGAGAAAATGAGCGAATAATGCTCCAGGCAGCCTTGAGGAACCACGGCATGCGTGGTAGCAACAGCTCATGTCTGCCTGCCCCAAGGACAGGCCTGGAGCCAACAACTTCATTGATGCCTTTTAAATCAGCATCTCTTGCATGTGTGGGGGATTCTGCTCGTCCACATTTTCCAGGGTTTCCTTGGATCTCGGAAGGTGGAGAACTGGCAGGGATTGTCACATCATTTTGTTGGGTGTCCACAAGGCTTGGTTTGATGTGAACCTGGTGACAGAGGGTGCCCATGTTCTGGCTGGCAGGGATCACAGCCTTTCTGCCATCCAGGGATGCTTTCTGGGACCCTCTATCCCAGAGCATTTCCAGGCAGCCTGGTGAGCCCAGGCCCACTCAAAACATCACTTTAGAGACATGTAACCTTTTCCCCCTAAAAAGGCTGATTGTGCAGCAGGCCACCCCGGCTTGCACCATGTGTGTTACGTACCAGCGTGTACAAGCCCCTCTTTCTGCTCACTGCAGACCCTCTTCTTCTGACCGGCATCTTATTCCCGTGGCCTTTGTGTCTGAGAAATGGTTTGAAATCTCCTGCTGACTGGCCGAAGCCTGTTTGACTTCTGGGGGCAGGGCAGACGCCAGCGGGCTGTTTCCTGGTACGTACCGCGCTCCCTGCGTCCATCCCGCATCCATCCTGTGCCCCCACTGTGCCTGTTGTACCCTGTCTGGTGCCATCCTCCCATCTGCACTTCTTTCAGGGTGACTGGAAGTATTTCATGCCATGGATGGGGCATTGGGAGCCAAACCTCCCTTTTCCAGGGAGGTTAATTGCAGACAGGCCCACACAAACAGGCAGGGACTGGGATGGACGTGCTCTCAAAATCAAAGGGTCCCTGGGGCAGCCTTGAACTTCAGCCTGATCCCATGGTTCAAGCCCACCTCTAAAACCTCGACAAGCTACAGTAATTTCCGTGCTGGGAAATGGCCTGATCTGTAATTAACCTCTGGTGGCATGATGGACAGCCCGCCTCATCCAAGCGCCGCACGCCTGGCATGCACACTCCATCAGTATATGAAAGCTCATTTGCTGATGTTTGCTGTCATGAACACTTCCATGCTCACTGCAAGGGTGCTGGGGTCGTCCTCCTCCTCCTTCTCCTCCTCCTTCTCCTCCTGCTGCTGCTGCTCTGCAAAGCCAGCCCTTCGAGCACAGCCCCCAGCAGCCAGTCACACCTGGGGTGTTGCTGTGACCGAAGGAGTGCACTGATGTTGTTCTGGTTGCAAGAGTACAATCTTTGGGGATTTTCTTCTCTTTTGTTGAGTTGGCCTGAGCTGTTTCCACATCCTTGAGCCACTTTTGAAGGTGGCACAGCCACACAGTGGCAGGCAAAGCAATTAGGGGTCTGTGTGTGCCAGCTCGCCCTGGGCAGCAGTGCCCGCTCGAGCCACGTGCTCAGGTGAATTAATTGCTCTGTCCCAAGTCCCTGCTGTAATGAATCATATATTCAGTGTAAATGAAATTTCCAGCCTTCCCTGGCTGCAGCTCGCTCGGAATAGCCTGTTTAATGTTATGCACAGCTATTGAACACAGAAATATAATTAGATCAGAATAGAAGGGAATAAAAAGTTAATGGTCTCGGTCATGCTGGGGCTGGCATTGTCTGGACAGGACAGGTGAGGTGTGTGCCAATGCAGTGGGGCAGAAAGCAGGGGTTTGTCTGGCATGGCCCCCCCAGAGTCTCTTCTGGCTGAAGCAGCTTCACTGGTGAAGGTGAAAGGCTCTCACTCCCCACCATTGACATGCTCACATTTTTTCTGTGACTCTTCTGTTGTGCCCACTGTCTTGGGGGACAGAGGGTGAAGGAATCCAGGCAGGAGCCAGTGCCAGGAATGAGGGCAGCTGGAGAATGAGCAAGGTTCTTCAGGGAACACCAGCCTTTTCAACCCTCAGTTTTGTAGTTTGGGATGTCTTTCCTTTGGCTTAAAGTGAATTGAAAAAAAAGAAATAATACATAAAGCAAGCCAGCTACACTCAATGTCATCCACAGCTTTTCACACCTCAAGCAGAGGGAAGGAAAGGGCAGCTCGAAGTTCTGTAGAAATCCTGTGTGGATCCCGCTGCTCCTGCCCCAGGTCCTGTGAAACCCCAGGCCAAAGACCATGCCCTGGTCACCTCCATAGAATTCTTTAAATAGCCTGAAGCCATTCCATTACGCCTTATTAAATCCTTGAAATTCTCATTGACCCGTTTTCATGGAATCCATAAAATGCGCATTGACGCGCTCTGGAAAAATCTATCCAGCTCGTACCTGGAGCATTAGCTCTGTAACGGCACTTCAATTACAGATGCAATTCTGGAAGCTGCTGTTTGGTTTCATTAACGGTAACAAAATGAGATTGATCCCAAACCTGTTCTACCTGTTCTCTGCTTGTTTACTGTGCATAGGTGTGTTTGCACCAGGGTGTTTCTGGGACACGCGTAAGTGGTGTGTCCCAGTCAAAACCAGGTGCCGGTGGGAAATCTCTCAGGTGAAATGAACATTCCAAGTTTCATGTGTTGCTGTGTAAGGTGCAGATGGTGCTGAGACGAGCTCCCTGCTAGGCTGTCCCTGCCACGGTGGTTGCCTTGTGCTGTCACCAGCTGCCAAATGCCAGAGAAGCAGTGGGATGGAGGGAAGTGCCAGAGGAGTGGAGGCATGGAGGATGCCTCTCTCCAGCTCTTGTTTCTAGGGGAGAGGCTGGTGGAAAAGGAGATGCAGCTGCTTGGGCTACGCCGCTTCCGGAGGAATTAGTGTTTCCTGGCTGGCATCCACAGCCGCAGCAAGGTCACCTGAAGGGGACAGTTGCTGTTGACCCACTGCACCACGGCAGAGGTGGAGGGTGCTCTGGAGCATGTGCAGCTTTTTGGCTGGAGGGGCTGCATGCAGCTTTCTCCTCACAGCCCCTTTCTCCTGGCATTTTACAAGTTTTAGTTGACAGTACTTCACAGCTCTGAGCTGTCTGGTTGGCAAATTAGATGGTGTGGGGCCGGAGCTGGAGGCACAAGGCAGGTGGCATGAGCCAGGACAGGGATGGCAGGACAGAGGTGCTACAGATGTTTCATAGAGATGACCACTGAGAGCCCAGTTAGAATTTAACGTGAACTTCGCATCTGACAGTCCATCAGCCTCATGTGAGGATTGACTGTGGTGCTGCCCAACTGGCACCCTGGCCTTGGGTGATGCTGACAACCTCATCAGGCGGGGCTGAGCAGTTGAGACAGCAGATGTAAGGGACAGCATTGCGGAGCATCTCCAACCTGGAGAGCTGCAGGCAGCACTGGAGTTGTGTCAGTAAACCTGGTAAAACTCATCTAGTTGCATGGGGAGCAGATGTTGAAGCTATTTCCTGGGGTCAGATTCCTCCTGCGCCAGCAGGAGCCGTGGGGAGGGTTCCTGTGCTGCAGGCGTGGTCCCCGCCAGGACACCGTCCTTTCCCACAGTGCGTGATGCTGCCCGTGGCAAGCAGCTGGTGGAGCTTTCCAGCAGATTGCCTGTGCCGGCGGCCGGGCCCCACTGGAACAGCAGCTCCTTGGTAGATGTCACACCTCGATGGATTCACACCTCAGCAGCGGCCGCCGGCAGCTACTCCTGCAGGCAGAGAAGACGGTCCATCTGCAGCAGCCTGGTGTAGCAGTGCAGCCTCAGTGCAGCCCTGGGCTGGGTAGGTGAGGAGTGGAACAGTCAGTGAAAGCTCTCAGAAGTTACCTGCAGGGAGGGACAAGAAGGAAACCTCCCCATGCCCTGGTGCCAGTGGTGCTGGAGGAGCACACAGACCGAGACAGGAGCAGCCGCCACTCCGCAGGGCAGCAGGTGACCTGTGCCAAAAACTTTGTGAGTGAGAGGCTTCGTCCGGGCACCACAGCCCTGGGTGGCTGGTTTGGCTTGATTTCATCCTGGCTTTGGGGCTTTCTGAAATGAAGTTTGAGATTCTGCATTATTCTTGTCCTTAATCCCACTCTCTTTGACTGAAAAACCCCATGGAATGAGATTATACAAAAATCTGTAAGGTTGATCAAGCGCTGACCTACTTTGCACAAAGAGGCTATTTGGGATACAATACCAATTGTACATCCTGCCATCGTGCATTAACCAGTGCTCACCCGGAGCCACAGGATGCTCGGCACCGCTGGCAGGGAGGGGGCAATTTGGGACCTGGCAGCTATGCTGATTCGGTGACATCGGCCTGACCCTGCCCTGGCACAGGGCGGTGAGAGCTGACAGCATTGTGTGGTAATGCCGTGCTCAAACACGGCAGCAGCTGCTGTGCTGGCCCCGTTCTGCCTAACAACAGCAAATGGTTTGTGTTAACATTAACAGATAATGAGTCATCATAAAAAATCCTGACTTGTCTTCGGAGGAGTAGCAGCAGTCCCAGCACAGCCCCGGCACAGGAGATTAAGGACTCTGGAAAATCTGTCTCACTAATTAAGACTTCAGGGTTGTTCTTGGAGATGGTATATTGGGCATTTTGCTTTAAAATAGTGTTTTTTAGAGAAAGAACGCTGGGACAAAAAGCATGCCATGTTCTGGATGCTGATCCCAGCCAGGCAGAGGGCACAGATTAGGGATGTGTGTCCTGAGCGCTGCTGTATGGAGTGTAGGTACCTGCTTGCAGCTGGCTCGGGCACACCCTGCTGTGCTACAGCTCATGAAATGTCATGGACATGTAAAACAAATGGCCACACGCCAGTGATGGGGAGTGATTGTCTTCACATTGAGGGTCCAAGCTTGCATAGGGAGAGATCTTCCGGTAGACAGTAAATAAATAGCTTAAGGACTTTGATAGGATCTCTGGTTTGGTGCTTAACCAATTCCCTATTGATTCTTTAGATTTAACTTTAGAAAATCTTGTTAGTGCTTGTCATCATCTGCTCATCTGCCAGAGCACTTGCTGTTCAAAGCCCAAGTGTGAGAAGTTGCAGAACACAGGGATGATTGGGAGTAAATTCCACTCTGTAAAAGGCCCTGAGGAGAGAGAAGTAGTGGTCTCAATCCCCAGTACAGACCAGCAGCTCCAGAGAAGAAGGAGATCACTGGTACCCTCCTCCCTCCATGCTCTGCTCCCCCAGGAATCCTGTGGCTCCACAGCTGGGAGGAAGGAGGAGGAAACCTCTGGGCTGTGGGGGATCATCAAAACAGTGATGCAAGACATGGTGCAATTCCCTGTCATGACTTAATCTTTCTTTTTCTTCTCATCCTCAACAGGATTCCATTGGTGAACCTGTAAAAAATATAAAAAAAAATGGGTTACCTGTACCTACCATTTCTGTTTACCAGTAGGAGACTCAAAGAGCAGCGTTCTATGGGCCAAATATATTTTTATAAAAATGAACACGCCTATAGGTAACTGCGTTGTCAAGGAGCGCAATTTTGGGAGGAGAGAAAGGAAAGTGTACAAGCAAAGAATCCCGTGGAGGAGGAGGAGGAACCAGCAAGGGATGGAAAGGGAAGGATGAGCGCCTGGAGCCTGGCCATGGACGGTGACTCTGAACCTGTGCCAATAATACCATTATGTGCCATGAACCGATGCAAAGACTTAGCAAAGAGCCGAGTCAATAACACCTGGAAATGTTGTGGAGGATGAGTGGGGCATCTCTTCTGGTGGGGTCATCCATTCCGGTCCATACGTGTACATACATACAGTATATGTAGAGAGAAAATATATATATATATATACACACACAAACACTTTTTGTACTGTAGCAATTTTTGAAGATCTTAAATACTCATTTTTAAAGACGATGTCATGGGCTAAAAGTCTCATTTCTTTAACACGCATCATTGCAAACTGGGTGATCTGATGTTTTCTACTTTGGCAGCTTGCCTGTCAACCTATATGTGTATATATAGGTAGACATATATACATATATATACGTGTGTGTGTATGTATAGACATATATATGTATGTATACATATATATATATAATTTTGGTTCTTTTTGGAAATGCTTTTCCAGCATTGCAACCTGACCGTGGTGGGAGACGGCTGGGGTAGCGCTGCTGTTGGGAAGCAGAGGAGAAGCTTCCCAAAACCATCCAGAGCACAGCTCAAGGTGGTGCTGAACGTACTTCCAGACTTCTGTATCCCGATACATCATCAAGGTCAATGGGAAGAAGCTGGAAATCCTGTGCCTGCCCCATGTCCGCAGAGCTGTGATCTCCACTGTGCTAGGCATGACACCTCAGGGCTTGATGGGGCAGATTTTAGGGGTGGACTTCCAAAAGATGGGCCTCTCTTGGCACAGAAGAAAAATTTTAGGAGTGGGAGGTTTTTTGGAAAATGCCTTCTAAATTGGCCACTGCACCAAAGCTTGCTCAGCCCTGTGTGAGAAACAAGAAGAAGGAGCTCATTGCCTCCTGCCCCAGCCTGGGGCCATGGGATCAAGAGAGCCTCTTCCTTTGTTCTCCTGGTCTTGGCTTGCTCTGCTGTGGTAGGAGAAGCCACAGCCTGCTGTCCACAATCCTGGAGATCACTTAATAGCATTTAAAGGGAATTTTTGCCAGGGAAACACGATTCTGCAGGCTCTGGTTTGGTGTGTTGCTCTAGAAACACATCCATGCCCATCCATCTCCTGCTGGGGTGGGTGGTGTTGGTGGGTGCTGACCCTAAGCCCTCTGTCCAAGTCTTTCCATGGAGCTGGGTGCTGCCGTGCTGTGTTGCACATCAGACACTGGGATGGGTCTCGCTTGGGTCCCTTCAATGTTAAATGGGTGGGAATGACAGCAGAGATCAGACCAAAGTCCTCCAGTTCTTTTTGTAAACTGCCCTTGGTAAATACTAGTGGTTTTTTAGAATTGTCCAGATCCACATTTCTACTCCCCCACTGATTACTCAGCTCCTTTTCTTTATGATAATGAACATGCAGTTTAAAAACAACAAAAAAAAGTAGAACCCTATGGTGTTGCGCATAGCCACGTGTGCGGTCTCTTGTTCCCGTGTCCTTTTCTGTCCTTTTCCCATGGAATTGCACAGTCTGGATTATTTGTCCTGAATTTTTGGACGCTGCCTCAGACGGAAGTCTTCCTTGCCAGCCCTAACAATTACCTGTGGACTTGAGGCAACCATCCCCTGGCCAGAGCAGTATCTCCTGGGTGGCTCATGTCTGCTCTCCAGGGCATTGATGTGTCCAGGGAGGAGAGGAGACGGTGTCTTGCTAGAGCAGTGGACCCCCAAAGCTGTAGCCGTCCCTGGGAAATGTGGGGAGTGTCTGTCTTTGGGAAGTGTGGAGTCCGAGCGAATGCTCCAGGGTCATCTCAGTGTCCTGGGGCTTTCCTGTGACGCTGGTGTCAGTGGTGCAGCCCCTGCCCAAAGGCTCTCCTCCTTTTGTGACTCCACGGGAATCCATCTGTGCCAGCTTGGAGCCACATCCCTTGAGCTTCTCCCCTTAATCCTCCTATTTATTTCATTCCCACAGGTATTCCAGTGTAATCGTGGTAGCAGTATGACAAGAAATATATCTCAAGTCCCCTCATTCCAGGGCCTTTGAAGCATCATTCTGTGTTTCTGCATGGATGGAACCCACTGCCTGCAGGGAAGTCGTCAGGCAGAGCTGGGGGATGCCAGGGCAGCACTGGTGCAAGTGGTGGTGATGATGGCAGTGGTGATGGAGGGGCACCTGGCTTACAGGGAATTCCCTGTGGAGCTGGGAAAGAGGAGGGGAAAGCATGTGCATGTGTGTGTGTGTGTGTGTGTGTGTGTGTGTGTGTGTGTGCATGTGTGTCTCAGACAGAGAAGGAAGGTGAATCACTGTGACCCCAAGGACGGGCACAGGTTTCAGAGGGCAGGACTTGCATGAGCTTCCCCCACAGTCTGCAGCAGGACATGTCCTGGTCTCCCTGAAGCTGAGCAGTGAACCAGGGAACAAAAGTAGATGCACAATCTTCCCTTATTTATAAGGACCAACAGCACTTGCACTTTATCAGAGGAAGCCTCCCCCCATCCATGCTGGGCCACTGCGGTGGAGGGAGAGGAGGAGGAAGAGGAAGGGCTGGGATGGAGCCACTGATGCAGCGATGTACAAGGCAGGATCCAGGTGTCCCAAAGTCTTGCACAGTGAAGAGAAATGAACTGTGGTGATTTCATTCCCGCCTATTGATGAAAGCCAAAAAACAAGAAAGAAATGAAAATAGAAAATCGCATTTCCATGGCATAGTCTATTGAGTAGATCTTCCCACCATGGAAAAGCAGGGAAGCGTGTGTTCTCAGACACACTCCCATGGGAGCTTTGTCATGTTTTGGGCACATCATCTCACCCTGAGGTCCTGGAAGCTTGAAAAAAGAAAAGTTTTGCTCCTTGCTTTGCTGTAAGCCCTCAGCCCACATCTGCTTGTTTCTTTTCAGTTCATTTTCCAGACTCCTTAGCCCCTGAGTAGTCCCTGACAAACACGCTGTGGCAGCCGAGAGGCCGCCACATCCCCCAGACGTGTCATGGAATGTCTGTGGCACTTGTGGCCCTGTCTTAGAGAAAGTGGTGTGGGACAAGCCACCCATGACAAGGAGAGGTTGGCTCTCCTTGGGCTCTGCAGCAAGCCCAGGCTTCCCAGGGCCATGCAGAACTCTCCTCCATCCACAACCCTTGCAAACCCTGAGCAGGAGCCACAGGATGCACTGCTTCCGCTGAGCTGGCTGCCACCAGCACCTGTGGGCCCTGTCCCGCACCAAACTGAGCTGGTTTGGGGCTCCAGATCCAAGCTCCCATGTCATGGCACCAACAGGGCACGCAGGGTTTAATCCTCAATCCCCTGACCTTTGTGAGCCGGGATCTCCCGAGGGCAGCTTCACCCTGCATCACCCCGGGCAGAGCTGGTCCTGGGCAGCTGCTCATCTCTCCAGATCCGATCGTTTACCTTCACTCTGTCTTCCCAGCTGGAGAAAGGGCGGCCAGTGGTGGTGGCAGGAGCCGTGCTCCACAGAACACTGGTGTTCCATGGGGCCGCAGTGCTCTGTGGGGTCAAGGCACCAAGCCTGCCTGGAGGTCACTGCAGCAATGGCAGAGCCAGCGCAGGGATGGATTTCAGGTTACCTCTTCTCCACTGGCAGCTTGTTGCGAAGGAAGGTAGTTCAGCTGAAACGGTAGTTAAATAGTAGATATTCTACACATATTATATATTTTGTAAAAAAAAAATTAAAAAATAAAATAGAACAAAAATATATCTATCCTATCTCAGCCTGCCCATTTCAGGATGAATGTGGTTGGAATTTTCATTCAACCAGATATTAAATCTGTACGCGATTTTTTCAAAACCAGCAAGAAATCCCTCGCCATTTCCAAGTCTGTGGGTTTGGTCTCCTGAGCTCATCTAATGCTTCTCACACATTTTTAAGAATTACTCTCAGCGTTTGTAGGTACATTTTTAATAGCGTCACGAGTGGAGATAATATTTACTTTGAAAAAAGTATATGTTGCACAAAAATGTACACTAAGGGCACAGATTTCTGACCCAGATTCTTCTATTTTAGGTTCCAAGGGGTTTATTTTTTTGTTTGATAGGACATGTACAGTGAAGTTTACACTTTATTTTTATTTTGCCAAAACCCGTTTTCTAACATGAGACAGTTTTACTTTGTAACCGGTTTTACATCACTGAGTACTTCTTTCTTTTCCTGGGAAAATCCTGCACCGGGAGGCATCCGGTGGAAGCACCGTCGCCTTTTGGCATTGTGGCTGCCCCACCTGCCCACAGCGTGAGCTTGGGTGGTGCCAAAAGGAACCTCTTCTTCCCAAGTGGTTTTTAATTTGCCTCTGTCCGTGGAAGCTGTGTATTTGGAAGCACTGTAAATGCCACCCTGTCCCCTTGCCCTCTGTATATTTAGTACTCTGATGTTGCTATTAAAACTGATATGAGAACCGCGCAGCCAGTGGTGACTGGGTTCCTCCGCGTGTGGTCGCGGTCCCTGGGGAGGGGACAGGGTTGGTTTGGTGTCCAAGGGAATTGACATCTCAGCAAGAAGGAGTCCAGAGGCTTCCCAGGGGAAATCCCGCTGTCCCCAGCTATGCACACCTTGGGTGAGCAACTGAGAAATACCCGTCTTCCTCCCAGGAAGCGGGTCTCATGCACCCCCTTGGAGTCCCTCCACAGCAGCACCACCTCCATGCCCTGTGGCACAGGCAAGAGGGTGCCAGGTCCCCAGGCTCACCCAATGTCCCCCTCACAGCTCTGGGGGGACCCCGTGTACCTTGGAGCAACTGCTTGGAAGAAGGAAGCCCTTGAATAGGACAGCTGGGGAGTTAATTAAACATCACTAAAGACGTTCTAAATGAACAGCTCTGCTATGGAATTGCTTCACCCAGCTACATCTTTTAGCCAAGGAGGAGTCTGGGCTGTGAGCCGGTCCCTGGTGAGTGATAGCTTTGGTTTGCAAAAGTGGGTGACGATAGTTCACACTTGGGCTGGCCCTGCTGTTGCACTGCTCGACAGATGGACAGGCAAATGGACAGATGGATGTGGGGACTGGGCAGCACAAGGAGGGCTCTTACCAGGCAATAGGGACAGCTCCCATAGCCCGTCTGTACTCCTGCAGGGCACTGTGGGACAGCATGGACAGCATGTATCATTCCTCACAATGCCATTTGACCTGGAAAAGGGGAAAAATCTTTATCTGTGTCCATGTTGGCTTTGAAGAGGGATGGCCAGGGAAGACGGAGATCAGCACAGCCACCTGCCACTTGTGTTTCCAGGCTGTGGCAGCAGCCCTCCTGCAGTGCCAGGACCCTCCACAGCTCTCCATGCCAGGCCAGCCCAAAACCAAGACCAGAGATGATGCCCAGCCCAGTCAAATCTCCTAAAGCTCCCTTCTGTGAGAAAATATATAGAAAAATGGGGAGGGACAAAGTGAGCTGCTCTTCATTTTAGGGCCAAATTACCAGCTTAAATCACCAAGACAATGTGTACAAGCGAACAGGATGCGAATGGCCTCAGAGCTGCATATATCAGCTGGAGAACTCTGTTCATTTCCAGATGCGACTGGGATTTCAGGGCATGAAATACAATGTTAGGATCTCGTTCCTTTCCCTGCTATTTATCACAGCCAGAAACGTACTCACCAGCCTGAGCTGTTCCGAGTGTCGCTGCTGGGAGCGTGGAGGAGAAATATTGTGCTGAGCCGTGAGAGAAGGATTGGGGTGGGACGAGGCAAGCAGCCAAAGGGAAGAACCAGCATCCCTACTCCTTCCATCACCCATCTCCCTGGCATGGAGCCGGGAGCATCCCCTTGTGCTGCTCGTCCCGCTGTGCAGCGAGGGCCAAGGCACGGCCACCACACACTATGCCCTGGATTAAATGGTGCCATGAGTAGTCCCCGGGGCTGGAGAGGCCATGACAGGGTCATCATCCCCTTGTCAGCACTGGAGGCTGCCAGCTCATGTCCCTTCAGCACTGCTCAGTGGGGCAAGGCTGGAAAATGAGACTGGAAACAAAGCACCACACACTGGTGCCGCAGCACACAGTTCTGATAAAAAGTAGGACTAAGCATTACCCAAGTTTAATTATTATAATTATACCGGGGTGAAGTAATTGCTGGGGATATTTTAAGCTTCAATCAACATGCTATTTTGAAAACCAAAGCCCTGATTTACTCAGGGCAAGGTGGTAACCATCAACAGGCACCCGTGCTGCCAGCAGCTGGAGGAGCCCACTGGGAGGGTTTGCAAGCTGCTTGGAACTTCTTGTCTAAAAATAGGGATTTGGGAGGGCGGGAGGGTGAGACAAGCAGTGGGAAGGTGGAAAGGGGTCCCCCATGTCCCACAGAGTGCTGACTAGAAGCCTGGATCCAACACTGGGATGGGCTGCAGGAGCAGCATCAGCTTCAGGAAGAGGAGCCATGCAGGATGGGCAACCCCAGCTCAGCAGTGGCTCTGAGGAAGACTGGCTGGGGCTGGATGATGTAGCGATGCTGAAATCATTTAAGCTTGTTACAGTGGCTTCTATGGCTCTCTGGCTGGATGTAACAAATTGTCTGCATCATTTTCCAGATGGATCATTCTTAAATCATCCAGGACAGGCTTCAGGGCTCCGCAGTGAAGCAGTGGAAGGCACTTCGGTTCAATAAATGTTGGAACTGTTCTATATCAAGTGCTATTTCTTATTAAAAGTATAAGTACATCATCCCAGCTGATGGGTCTCACAGCCAAGATCTCCACACTCTGCACCCCTCTGAGTGCCCCTAGGGCCCTAAGGGGATGGGAGACAAGAATGGGGGGCCACATGTAAGTGCCTCTGGTGGCAGGCAGGGTGGCTCTGTGGCAGAGCAGAGGGAACACTGATGGATAAGGTTGTCCAGCAGCTCATCCCTACTCCCAGCTTCCCCCTCCCCAGACAGTCACCAGCCGCTGGCATGTGTCCAGCTCCTGGCGGATGGCATGGTCCCAGCGCGTCTGAACAAAACCTCTTATTAAAATTGGAATTAACTGACCCATCAATAAGCTCTGTTGCAGAGATGAGCATTTATCACTGCTGTCGCTGCTGAAGCAGCCCGTGGGCCATGCTGAGCGCCGCAGTGCCCTACAGCAGAGTGAGCTGCCAACGTGCCCAGCTCCATCACCACATTTGGCCATGGCCGTGCATGCCCGGTGAATGACGAGCGCTGAGAGAGCAGTTTGTTACTGCCAGGCAATTTGTGCTAATAAGCAGTTCGAGGCAGCGACGCCTCTCAGCAAAGATGAGTTATGGCAGGAGGGCTTGGAGAGGAAGAGCCCTGAGGATGCCGCAGTGGAGGAGACCTGCATGGCACATGTCGGCACAGCCCACGGTGGGTTCAGTCTGTGGTGGGGCTTGTCCATGGTGGACTCAGTCTACGGTGGGCTCAGTCCAAAATCTCCACCTGCCCACCTGGGATGAACAGTGAGGCAGCTGCCCATGGCTTGTGCTGGGGACTGGCTTTCCAATGGGATTCATATCTTGTCCTGAGTACTCAGGAAGTGCCTGTGGATGCAGTTCCCAGGTTTCAAATGCCAGGCTGGTATTGGATCTAATCTCAGGCATTTCTGATGCTGGTAGGGCCTGCAGGACCCATGGGACCTGCTTGGCTCTGCTAGCAGTGACATGTCTCTATGTGTTTAATAAACGTACCAGAATGAAATCCCCGCTGTTCCTGCTCATCTTCCGAGCATGATATTAACTGAAAACTGACATTTATCTTGGTTCCTTGTCAGGCCAAAACAGGGACAGATTTTCTTAGGGGGTTTATTCTTTCCCTTGCAAATTTTCAAGCGTGAATAAATGCTGTGACTGGCACAGAGGACAGAGGCGGGAGCTGGTGGTGGGTGTCCTGGGAGCCCACTCCTCAACTCTTCTGCAGCAGGACAAGCACAGGAAGGGTGGGAGCAAAAGCCCCAGTGTCACTTGGGGGCAAGGTGACATCCTGGTGTGGAGCCTTGCGGGAAGCCCATGTGACACCCAAGCCAGCAGTGCCAGAGCACAGCAGGGCATCACTCAAGCAGCAATGCCAGGGGAAACACATCCAGCTCCACGGGCAAGCGTGTCCTCTCAGGTGTATTTATTGACCTGTCAGAGGGCTCCGAGGTGGCTGACCGCACTTGCCCCCTGCAGCAATTGATTCCAGTGGGATTAGATCAGGGAACCGTTGATTTCTCTGCCTGATACTCATTCTGCCCTTCGATAACACAGTGTTTAGGAATAAATCATGGGATTCACTGGCGGGAGCACATCGTCTCATGTGTCCGAAGGACAGCACTCACAGGTATGGCCACGTGTGGCTTTGGGGCTTTAGTTTCCCAGAAAAAGCTACAGTTAAGCAATATTAATTCAGCCTCTGGCTGCCAATGATTGTTTCCAAGCTCTCTGCTAACCCAGAGGACTCCTCTTCTTGTGGTGACATGGGGCCAACCGTGCCTGAATACTGGGATCCAGCTCAGTGCTTTTCTCTGAATCTCCTCTCTCCAACCTTGCAGGCTCCATGACCGGGGTGATCAGGACTGGTCCGTGCCTGGGCTGCACGCACGCAGTGCCTTTTGTCTCAGCCAGGCCCAGTGTGGGCAGGCAGAGTGCAGCATTCCAGCCCAGGGATGTCTGGCCAGGGCTCCTGGGTGCTTGCAGGTACAGGAGCCAGGCTGCCACCATCCCCCCCAGTGCCTTTTCAATTACCAGCACATTTTTCTCCTCTTAAAAGCCCAGTCAGTACTATGCCCTCTCACTATAAAAAGCACAGCTTGACATTTGTTTTTCCCTGTCTATGTGTTTTCCTTCTCCTCACTTCAGCCTCTGCGACGATGTCCGAACCAGCAGCTCGGCACAGAGCAGTGGATTGCAGCCAGCACCATTTGTGAAATAGGTCTGTGAAGCCATATCCATGTAACAGTCCATAAAGCTGTCCATCGGAGCAGTTAGCCATGGAGTTAGCCTGGGAGAGAAAAAGCCCCACATTCACCAATTTGCTTTCAATCAGCCCCAAGCGCCTCTTGGCTGAAACCATTCTGCATCCATGGATGTTGTTAATGCTTTAGGCTGGTATATTTGCCCTGGCATCCTCCCAGGGGTTTAGGAGACAGGAGCCCTGAAAACCTGGCCCTCCTGGGCAGATGCTGACATGCTGAAGCTTTGCTGTGGCTCCATGTCCCACGTTTTCAGGGGCAGAAGCTGACTCAGTGGCCTTTGTCCCACCAGCATTTTTCAAAGTTCAGCAGAGAGCATGGCTGAAAACCAGGTGCTAGGGCTAATAGTTAAAATGCCAATAAAACCTTTTTCCCTGAGTGTTGGCAGGTTTTAGTACTGTCTTGCTTGTAATAATTGACACCCATAGGTGCTGAGGCCACCTCTCCTTGGGCAGAGGGGAGGGCAGAGCAGCGCGGGGCTGTGCACACATCCCAGAGCCGGCTCTGCCTGAGAAACGGCTCTGCAGGATGGAAGAAGAAGCAGCCAAGAGCCCAATAAAACTTTCTTCAGAGCCCACAGCACTGCTTGGTGCCAGGGAGACAGGGAGTGGGAGAGCGAGCCCCTCTGCAGGGAGACAGCCTGCTGGCAGGGACAAAGGCAGTGACAGCTGAGTGACACCGAGCAGCAGCTGCCAAAGCCCAGTAGCATCCTATCCCCAGGGGGCTGGGAAGAGACCGGACAGTGCAATCTCAGTGGTGGCAGCCAGCCAAAAGCGCTGGGCACATGGACTGAGCAGACAAAGCAGGGGGATGAGAGCCGCGGAGGCACTTGGAGACCACCGAGTGCTGCTGAGCCCCACTGAATGCACTTGGAGCGGTTTGGTGGCCAAGCACCGCCCTCAGTCCTGCCGCAGCGACACGGAGTGTCAGCTCCAGCCTGGCTTGCAAAGAGAGGAACAAAAAGGGGAAATGAAGGTTCCCAAGCCCCATGAAATTCCTTCCCAGGGTCCAGTGGCAGCCCCACGTGAGGGAGCTGAGAGGGGGAATGCCGTATATCCTCAGCAGGGTCAGGGCCAGTGTTGCAATTCCCGGGGAAGTGAGGACACTGAGGCTGTGTTTTCAAGGTGAAAAGGAAGAGAAAAGGGAAAGGGGTAGGAGAAAGAAATGAGCTGAGGCGTCGGTAGGATGCAGCAGGAACGGTACCAAATGGGCACTTCTCAACTTGAGGAAAGTTTGGGAGAGCCATTAAAGCCAGAGATCAGTGAAGGGGGAAATTGAAATGTTAGGGGCTGGAATGGAAAATTAGGTTCAGATAATGGCCCTGGGGTTTAAAGCACCCGCCAATAATCTGTTGTGAGGAGCTGTAAAACACTCCCATGTGAGATGTCTCTGTATCCAGCTAACGTGGCAAGGAAAATCCCCAGAGGGGTGGCATCTCGGGCGTGGCTGCCCCAGGGTCACAGGGTCCTGCCACACGCCCTGGCATCGCTGATCGGTGCTATGGATAGCAGGGTAAATCCCAGAGATGAAGGAGAGGCTGGAAATGCTCAGGCAAAGCAGCAGCAGTGAGACCCAAGGGACAGGATTTCCACAGCCCTTTCCGAAAAAGCCACAGGAGCCGTCTGGGCTGCCGGGGGGTTCTCTGGACTCATCCCCACTTGCCAAAGCTCTGCCAAGGAGAAAGGAATGGTGGCACGCACAGGCAGGCCCCACACTCAGTGCAAGGGCAGTAACAGCATTAGAGCTCTGCCTAGCAAATCCTGCCATGGGACTGGGAAGGCAGGATGGCTCTTTGAAATTAGGCAGTGTCAAATGCCTTTGATCTAAAATGGATTTAGAGTGGAGTTGGATGCGCTTGTCCACCCGCATGTTCACTGCCAGGAGCACTTAGCGTGGCTGGCCTCCCTCTCCCACCAGCACTTCCAGCCAGGCAGCAGAGCCAACCCACGCCAAGGCTGTTCCAGTAGGACCTTTGGAGTAAAAGGTGCCATGGGGCAACCTGGTCTAGTGGAAGGTGTCCCTGGCCATGGGAGGGGGTTGAAACGAGATGAACTTGAAGGTCCTTCCCAACCCAAACCAGCCTGTGATTCTGTGATTCTAAATCCCTCCTGAAGCTTAATGTGGCTAACATCCACTGTCAGCATTCCCACATCAAACACAAGTGCACATGGAGAGTGGACACAAGCACGGGAAGCTGCTGCGGACCGTCTCCCTGCTCACACGGACTGTGGGAAGCTGAGGGAAACATGGATGTGCCAGAGGCTACAACCAGACACAGATGAGTTAAAGCAGAGCTCTGAAATTCAGCCCCTCTCACAGGCAGGTGTGCAGAAAAGCAGTTGCCTGTGGGGCAGGAGCCTCCCAGGCTTAATTGGGCTGGGGGAGAGGTTATTTAAGGGCCAGGCAAGGAGCCACTGCTGCCTGTCTTTTCCCTTCTAGGGGCCAGTGGCAGCTCATCCCTGGCAGGTATGTGGCAGCCGGCGGGAATTGCTCCTGTTTCCCAGCTGGCATTACAAACAATCCCTTCCAGCCCTCCCACTCATGGTGATAAACCCGGCTTAGGGAGATGTGCTAATCTGGCAGTTGCTATGAGACCTACTTGATGTCTTTGATGCAGTGTGGAGGCAGGTGAATCATTAGGAGGAATATCGGGTTTTCTGGCACAGCTTGAGGAGATGCAGAAGTTTCCCGATGGTCCGTAAGATGTAAACACTGAGGTCCAAGCAGCTGGGACATGCGTAGCCTGGAGAAGCTGGGAGCATTGGCTTCTCCCTGCCACAGTCTCTCCTCTTTGTGGCTTTCCAAACTGTCAGTCTCCAGATGCTGCTGGCTCCTTTACAGAAGAATGTTTCCCAGAGTGGATTCTGAGGAGGGGCAAGCTGAAGATGTTCTGTGCTCTAATTCTGGTGCCATCTCTGCCAGCTGAGCCTGCTCCTAGGATGCAGCCTGGGGCTCCCAGTGCTTGTGGCTCTCCAAAGCAAGTGCAGATGGAGAGGGCAGGGAAGGATGCCTGGGAAAGTTGGGAATGCTGGCCAGGAGAGCCAGTGCTGCTGCACTGGGGGCAAGGGCAGGGTGCAGCTCATTTCCCCTAGTCCTGGCATTTAGCACAATTGGGATCACCAAGATGGGGTCCCAGCTGTGGTGCTGCACCCTGCACAGTAATTTATGTAACTGGTGGAAGGAACCAACACAGCAGAAATTTTTAATTATGTATTTGACTGGAATAGTCTCGATTTGAGTTCATGCAACATTGGTTAGTTACCTCAGATAATTAGAAATTTTACAGCTGGATAAAAGGTTTATAAAGCACTGAAAAGGGTAGGGCATTTGGGATGGAGAAATTTGGTCCCTCTGCTTGTTCTGGAGAAGGGGAGAGTTTTGGGCCTTCCAAGGAGCCCCAGTTCCCACTGGCCACCAGAGATGGTTCTGCTGGCAGCTATGGCCCTGCTCCTTCCATGCACGGGCTCAGAGCTCCTTGGCCAGGGACAGAGGGCTCAGCGTGAGCCACTGGCCCAACCCAGGCATTCCCTCACGGGAATATTAATTTAAAAACAAACTGGTGATAATTCATGGTAATCAATAGGCCCTCAAGCTGGTAATGGGTGGGTTTTCCTAGCAGCAGGGATTTAGGGATGGTCCAAGGCCAGAAGATGGTCAGTTTGGAGGGCTCACGGTACAAATCCCCCAGTATTTGTCTACAGACCCTGAAGTGCTAATTCAGGTTTTGTCAGTGTATTTTTCCCCCCTGGCATCCCTTTACCAAAGGGAGAAGAGGTTCAGGGAGGATGCTAATGATAATCTTGACATCTTCAGAGTATCAGAGAGGGGTGTTTGCTCCCTCAGTGAAAGCCCTGGAGATGCTGAGCCAGCAGGTGTCCCTCTGCTGACAGGGTTCCGCTGCAGCAGTGTGGCAGCCTGCAGCATTGTGGTCCTTGGGGAAAGAGGGATTCAAGGAGAGAAGCATTAAAAAAGTACCTGTTATAAAGGAGTAGAACAGCATGGGCCATTATTTACATTCAGAGTAATAGCAGCACGGCAGCAGCTGAGAGGTGTCTCAAGGCAGCACACGGGGAATAAAACTGATGGATGCTGCACTTCACTGACGTGCAGAGCTCATGGTGGAGGGACAATGCTCCTGTAAGCAGGCCTCCTGGGAGGCTGGTGGGGCTGGAAACCTGAGGGGGAAGCAGCCCTGAGCCTCCAGCAGAGATTTTGGTTGCATTTAACCCCGGGATCTGCTGGGGTATCTCCTGGTGCCTGACTGGGCTGCTGTCACTGCAGACTCCCTCTGGCTCCTCACAAGTGCCCATCACCTCTGCACAACAAGCAGCTCTTCTCCTTCAGCAAACCTGCCAGGATCCCTCCCTTGGCAAATTCATGTCCATACAATTTAAATTCTTTTTTCAAAGCCTGTGTGATGACCAGGTTTGGTGCTGCTATATAGGAAGAGTTACCGCAGGTGAAGGGTTAAGGGCATGGTGGCTCACGCCGATGTGAAGTCTCTTCAAAAGCATGCAGCCTTGCAAATGGAAAAAAAGTGTGTTTTAAAGTATTTGAAATCAGTTTTGTTTATGTAATCTGACAAGTTATTATGCGCAATCCTTATCTGACTTCATGATTTATGGGAAAGAACCTCAAATCTATATTTAAAATTACTATTAAACACTATTTTTTTGTCTCTTCAGCTGAGATAGAAACACCATTAGCAGTTGTTGCCCTGGAGCACAAGTACTTCATCAGTTTAGGAAAATTAATTTTTTCCATTAAATCTTCCTAAGATTCTGAGGTTATATTTGCTTGTAAATGTTCAATAATAGTATTTTTTTTTTAAAAATAAGGTTCAGCTAGTGGTGATCTTTGGTTTCATCCTCTTTAAGCTCTCAGGGGTGTGTGGCTGTGGATTGAGACCAGGGGATGCCACTGCCAGGGCGGCAGGTATGTATGGGCCAACTGAGACTTGGTAATGAAGAGGTGGAAAAAAAGGCCCATCCGGTTCAGAGAACTTCATCTTGTGCTGTTTCTTGTTCAGTTTATTGTATTGATCTTTCAGAGCATTACTGGGAAAGCTGGAATTTCCATGGCTCAGCTCCTAGTTCAGCTCCTGCTCCTGTCCTGGGCACTGCAATGCTGGGCAATGGGAGATGCTCAGGAAGATCATGGTGTTCCTTTTCTCCATCCATCTGCTGCTCCTATCCTGCAGAGAAGTGGCTTTTCAAGTGCAGATGAATCTGAATTCATTTGGCTTTCTTTTCGTGAGCCCAGAGAAATGCCAAAGCCTCTTATGTCTCAGCTACTTCTGGCAGGTTTGAGCTCAGATAGGAGACGGGTTTCTGTTTTCATGCTCCTCCAGCTTCAAAACAAAAGACCTGATGGCAGTTGTGCATACCTACACGTGTATTACTTCCAGCCTGGAATATTAATTTATACTGAATTCAATCACATTTTGTTACATCTTTCTAGTTTAACTTTTTTCCCCTACTTGAACATTGCTCCTACATTTTGATTCTATAGTTGCTGGAGTTGGGGTGAACGTCCCCTCTAGAGCCTTGTGTCTCTCCAAGGATACTGCCAGAATCATATCCACAACCACAAAAGGACTGTGGAGGGGAGGATCCTGATGCTAAGCTGAGCAGAGAGGCAGCGACTGTGTTTCAGAAAACCAGCCTGTGCAGTGGGATTTATGGAGAGATTCAATTATGGACAGCACAGTAAATTTCTCTTTAATAGAGCCTTAAATATTCACTTGCAATATTTACGTAAGTATTGTAACAGCTGTGAAGGAGTCATTAAGGACTACTCACAGAGATAATCTCGATTTTAAAATTCGTTTAATGTACATTTTCAGAGAGATTACAGCCACAGCTATCTGGTCAATAAAAAGCCTATCCTTCTCCATAGGGTTTGCAAGCAGACTGGGAGGACAATCAAAAATAACCAGGCAAAATTATCTGGATTGAGCTGGGATTTTTTTCTGGCTCCTGTTCACTTTTTGGCAGCCAAGTGCCATTCCAAAAGGATGTCATATGTTAGACACCAAAGCTATGCAATCAACCACACCCAATCAAATAACCAGTGGCCCTGGTGAAAGGTTTTCCTCAGCCAGCTCAGTCGCTGGAGTTATTCTTGTTTCCGAAGAAATGCAATAGGGATTCCCCTCTTCCCCAACTCCTGCACAAGGCATTTCCAGGGTGTTCTACAGGGACTACTGCTGTGGCCAGTGACTGATCACTGAGCTGTTTCTAGGGCCAGTTTGTTTTTGTGAGCTGGTTTGATTGGTTGGTTTGCAATTTTATAACCATCCTTAACATCTACTGCAGAAACCCTGCCCTTGGTGCCTTTGGCTCAACTGCTGCTGCTTCTCTGTCTTGTGTACAAAGTTTAATCTCCTCAGAGCCTTGCAGAGATCCCCATGTAAGAGGTTCGCTCCATGGCTTCTTCAGGAAGAACCAGGTTCTCATCTGAGAAGAGATGGAGAGACCCAATTTCCAAATGCTCGCTCACCCATTTGGCAATCGGGCAGTGTGTAACAGAAGTTGAACAGACTCTGAAGGCTGGAAGATCCCGACTCCTTCTCCTCCTTCAGCAGCTCAGTTGGCCAAGTGTGAGAAGACGCTAATTTGAGCTGGCAGCAATTCATGTTCACTTTGGAGGACAACAAGGCATCGGAGAATAGGCAGGAGCAGAGCTCGGCTGGAGAGCGGCTGCGAGGCGTGGGGAGGAATGGGGGAGCTGCTCGCAGTGGATTCCCAGGGAAAAGGGCATATTAAGCTTCTGGGCTCTATCGAATGCTTCAAAAGGCTTTCTCCAAGGCTTTGTGAGGTGCTGGTTTGCATTTGCCTGGAGGCGGAGGAGTGGGAGATGAGGGGCAGGAGGCAGATGTTGGCAAGGCAGATGTTGTCTTCTGCAGCCTCTTCCTTGTGCAGGTGGTCAAGTAGAGCAGCAAGCACAGTCAGTCTGCAGACCCATGTGCGACCCTCTGGCAGAGCTGGCACAGCATCACCGAGCCTTTCCTCCCTCCCCTTAATCTTACAAAATGGAAAGATTTCACTCGAATCATCAAGAGATAATAAATATGGATCGTGTTGTTTTACGAGTTTCCCACACGGAACAGCACTTTAAATTAAGCACTGTAAAGCTCAGTTGAACGCGGTGAAAGAACAATCCAGGGTTGAGCTGAATGTACAATTGCCTTTCCCTTTCCTTTCATTCCTCTCCTTCCTCCCTAGTCCTGACAAATCCAGGATACCAGGAACTGCAGGGCACAGCTGGGAGCTGTCCCCTGGTCCCACGCAATGCTCTGGGCTGAGTTCTGGCAGAGTTTGGACCCAGCTGCTCACCTCTAATGTTTTCTTGGAGTTTTACATAGCAGCTTAGCCCCAAACCTGCAGAGTGAGAGCTATTTCAGTAACTCTGCCCTGCCTCTGCATCTGCAAAGTTTACAGAATAAACCTGTTTGGCACTGGAGCTGGTTTGGAATGGCTCTGAGAGAACAGCCCTGCTTCCCTGAGCCAGGAATGTTTGGTTTGAAACCTCTTTAGTCCCATGAACTTCCTCTGCCTCCCAGGCTGGGGTCTGGGCCTGGCAAGCAGCCTTGTACTCAGGGACTTGCTCTGGAGCAGGCCCAGATGCTGGGAAAATGTGTTTCCTACACAGGCAAGCCTGGAGTTCCTTCTGCTTCACTGTGCCCCAGCAAGTTCTGGTTTCAGCAGTGATGTCCCAGAGCCACCACCTGGCAGCTCCCTGGCATGTGGAGAGAAGATTTTGATGGGGAGCTTGCTGCCTTGTGTTGCTCAGGGGGATGGAAGCCAGCGGGGTTTTCCAGGGAACCCAGGGTTTGTCTGGGTGGTGCCATGGGGATTCTGTGTGGTGCTGTGCACTCTGGGAATTCTGGTGCTTTGTTTTGGGAATTCAGCTCCAGTCTCCAGCTCCAGGAGTGGGTTGGTTACCATATCCCTGCTCTGAGGTTTGCTGCAGGCAGTGGGGGCATCTTTTCCCACATCCCAGTGCAGAGGCTCACTCATTTTTAAGACCCAGCTTTCCAGCGCCTGCTTTACTCCAAGCCAAATTTTCATCCCTGGCTCCATAGAAACCGCAGTTTTCCTTGGCTGTCAAATATTGTTTTGCCTGTACTCCCAGAGGAGACAAATGAAAAATTTCAAAGTAAACAGTATGTGCAGGGGAGAGGAGCTGAGACCCTCCAGATATTCTCCCTCTCCGCCAAGACTATACACGCTCCTTTTAATTTTCATAGGTATTTATAGCTCCTCCTTTCCTTTCCAATTATCACCATGAAAAAATGGTGGGTGGAGTGGAAGAGAAAACAGGAGGGAACTGTCTCTGATGTCTGTGGATGGGGTGTCTCCTCCCTTCCTGGTCCACCATAGTCCCTCCCACAAACATCTGAGGCTGGAGTATGTGCCACAGGCTGGCCAGGGCCAGAGAGGCCTCCTGATGCTCAGGAAGATCCAAAAGATGCCAGTCCAGGTGCTGCCTTCTCCCCTGCAGGAGAAAGGAGCTGGGAAGGGGGGGCAAGGGGGCAGAAAACAAGCTGTGATTGCAACTTGTGATTGTATTTGGTTTGTAACAGCCAAAGCAATAATCGTGTTTGTGGAGCCGAAAAGGGAAGGGAGACAAATGGTTTAATTTGGATCAATATTAATTTTATGCAATTTAACTTTTTATTACAGCAAATCGTTCAATTATCGTTCTAGAGATCCATCAAGAAAGAAAAAAGCCCTTTTAGCTCAGAAATGCCCAGCTGACTGCGGAAGGTGTTTGTGGGCTGAGGGAATTTTTTTTTTATTGCTCCGTGTTTGATCAGCCACACGTTTCTGTGTGGAAGGATCTGGTGCCTGCATGAGTAGCAACAGCTCTACAGGGATGGGAAGCAGAAATTACTGCCAGGATTGCTGTGGAAAGTGAGGGTCAAAAAGGTACCTGAACCTGTGCTCCATTGCTGACTTTTCCCTGGCACTTGAGGCAGCCCATAATCAGGAAAATGACTGAAAATTTAGGAATTAGACCCCTGGTATTTGCTTAGAAAGAAGCAGCAAGAATCCATGCCCCTTGTCCTCTCTCTGATGGGACATCAGTGCAACGAGTAATTAAACTGCTGTGGGCTAATGAGAAGCTTTGTTGGCATCTCTCGTCTTCTGCCGGGGCATCGCTCCCCACTGGCTCAGGGCTGACATTGATGCTCTGATCCACCCTGGCCCCTGGTGAGATCGGGCAGGGCTGCAGGCAGGGACAGCCAAGAGATGTTGAATAAGTTTCTGCTTGCACTGAAATGAATGATGCTTGTAAATTGAACAAACCACTGTGGTTCTGTGGTGAGTTTCACATCCCCCACTGACCTTTCACAAACACTGAAAGGCTCCTGTGGACAAACCCAATCTTTTCCTTACAAGTTGGAGTGAGGTGCTGCTGGTGTTGCTGAGTTTAAAGATATGAGAAGGTCATCAAAACTGGTGCATGCTCGATTTCATTGATGCCCCAGCTCCGTGCTGGTCCCAGTACAGCTCCACACGTGGGACATGGGGCTGGGCACATCCTTGGGGACGTGCTGTCTTGATTTGGCATGGAAGACCAATTCCCCGTCACCCCCTTGCATTTGTCCTGGGGAGATGTGACTGACAAACCCAGCGTCGGCATCCTCTAAAGCCATCAGTGCAAAATGCTGTGAAAGGAGTTCTCACAAGTGCCTGGTTTAGCTCTTTCCTCAATCTGCAGCACCACCTCTCCAGTGCAGAGACATTAACTGGGAACCACTGGCACCACCTCACGCACACGGAGGACGCAAAGTGTTAAACACAACATTTATCTCTCTGAAAATTGGTCCAGGCTTTGAACATTGATTTTTACCTTAAGACTAACTTGTTACTTTGGGGAAAAGGTTGCAGAATAAAGGATGTTTTGATCTGTTTGCTTTAACCTTTTTAAATACATCTCAAGTGCAAATGCTGACTGCTCGTTTGTTGCCCGTTTTTGATCGCCAGCAACATTGGAGGAAGAATGGGGGGAGATCAGAAGGACAGAGGGGTTATTGCTGCCACCAGCAGCAGCTCAGGCCTCGGGATGTGGCACAGCATGTGCCCACTCACCTTGGGGCCCTGCCACAGGGGTGGCACTGGGGAGATGCTCAGCCTGCGACAGGAGGGACCAGCTGTGGCACAGCGTGGTGGCCGGCCACAGCTCATGTCCCGCCTCGGGATTCATCTCCTCTATCTTTGAGTGCCAGGAACCTGCTGCATCACTCGGGGTCAGCTCCCTCAGCATCCCCATCAAAAGGGAAGTGCCTGCAGGGACCCAGGGATGTTCACCCTGTTCACACCCAGGTGGGCTGGGTGTGAGCACAGGGGACCTGGGAGCCATTGCTGCCCTCCCACCTGGTGCTGTGACCATGTCCCAAAGCCTCATGTGGGGCAGACGCCAGGGATGGGGCAAATACCAAGTCCACAAAGTCATGAGGAAAAACCTGCCTTTGGGCCAGATCCTTGCAGAGGGCACCTCTCCCTGTGCTGACACAGAGATGCTCAGGCACTGCTCCAGCCAAAGATTTTTGGCAGGAGCAGCAGGACAGCCAGAATAGCTCCTGCTTTCTGCATAGGCCTGAGGGAGGTCTGTCTCTGTTACTTCTTTCTGAGAACCACAGAGAAACCCATCAGAGACAGATGTCCGAATTTTAAGGTCATTTGTTCCCTTTTTATATAGTAGTATATTAGCTGAGCAGAGCAATACTCGGTAAGTGCCTTAGGACAGCAGAGCTGTTTTAGGGAATTGGCTGAGAGATACTATCTCTCCCTTAAAGTGCAATAAATAAATGTACTTTCCTCTTCAAAAAACATGGGGAAGCTGTGCCATGAATCTTCCAGAAGGTTAGAAGCCCTTTGAAGCATTTGGTTTGAGACATAATTACTCATGTTACACATTTAAAAACAAGCAAACCAGGAAACCAAACTGCAAACCTCTCTTTCATGTGCAAAAGTTTGGGAAAGTTTCATTTGTCAGGGTGAGTGATGGCAGAGAGGGCCCAGCCCTGTGCCCAGATCTGCATAAGGATTGCATTAGGGGAAAATTTATGAGTTTTTAACATCTTTCGGATGCTCTACTAAATTTCCTTGTGTTTTGCACCACATTCTTCACAGCGCTGGGATTGTTGGGTTGTGTAACACGGAGGCTCTGGAATATTTATGAATGAGCTCCTGGTGCCACAGGAGTGATGTGTGGCCCCTATGGCTCTGCCCTCATGCTATGGCAAGGGAGGTTCTGGCTGTTGCACTGGTGTGGGGGTCCCCAGGGAGCCAAATGTCCAGAGAGAGGGGCAGGGGCTGGGAGCAAGCACAGGGTGAAGACTCCAGCACCACAACAGACTCAGTGCCATGATGGAGGCAGCATTACTTGTTCTGAATGCTCAGACTTCATCTGGATGCCATTTTCATGGATGCCGTTTCCCTAGCAGGAGGTCCCAAGCATCCATCTCCTTGGCCAGGGTTCCCCTGCTGCAAGCCAGGGCTGGGCCAGAGAGTCTGGCTAAGGGCTTGCCCTCCATCACAGCCATCTCTCAATGACCCTATTTATCACCAAACACAAAAGAAGGGAACAGAACCAAGCAGGAATTTTTCAGGACAAAGCAGCCTGGCATATAAGACTATTTGGAAATAAAACTTATTTGAGATTCATTGTTCCCTTGCAGCAAATCACACTTTTAAGGTAAAAATGCCTTTTGACTAAGTGCAAAAGCTTGTACTGTGTTCTCCTGTAAAGAAAAATGTGTGATTCATGTTGCTTTTAGTGCAGAGCCCTCCCCAACCTACGGAACAGGACTGCAGATGGACTCTATGGAGACCCCACGGGCGCCTGCAACCTCATCTTGCCCAGGGATGCGGCACAGGCTGGTGAGTGCAGCATCTCCCCTAAAAGTCCCAAAAATGTTCCTGGGGAGTCCAGAAAACCCTGCTCCAAGTCTCAGCAGCTGCCCAAGGCTGGGGTCATGTTGAGCACTTCCCTCCATCTCTCCTGCCCCTCCTCAGTCCGTTCCGCCCCATTTTCACTTCAAATGAGGCAGAGATCACAAATTCCAGAGGAAACAGCCTGGCATCTCTTTCCCATGAAATCTCCCGAAAAGGAGGCAAAGCAGCCAAGTATTTTGGATATCTCTGCAAGGTTCCCACAACGCGTGCAGTCTGTCCTTGGCTGCTGCTGTGCCTTTGTCCCTGCTCTGTCTGGAAGGTGCTGCTCCCCACCAGTGCCCAGGGGGTCTCCAGCTGGGTCATGATGGTGTTTGTAGCCTGAAACAGGGACAAACCACAATTTGTTGTGTCAACAGTTCTCACTCTCAGTTGGCGTTCACCGTCCCAAGGCAGCAAAGTGCACAAAAACTCTGCGGGTGAAGTGGAGCAAGGTGAAACAGCCCCTTCCCAGGGCTGCAGCTCCCGGCAAGTTTCACTGATTTCAATAATAGAAAAACACTTCAGTGTATTCCTGACATTTTCACATCAAAACGTAATTATGTTTCACTATTCAAATATTTAGAAGACAGTTCTTAACTGATCCTTGCTCCATTAATTTTTCCTATTAATTATGTATAGATTTATAAATAGCAATATAATTAATATTTAACAGTATTTTTATTAAGGAATTTCAAAAGTTTATTGAAAATCTGCATATCTGAAGCCCTACCTTTTAAGTGGAAGGACACTTTGCTGCTGCATCTTCTTCCTCATTCTCTATCTTATCAGCTTAAACACTGGCCATGCTTCTCCCAGGGGAGATATTTTTAGTTCAGGGTTTTTGCTTTTTCATCATCACTTGTAGTGGCTATATAATTGGGTGCTGCTAACTAGGGCTGATCCTGTGCAGATTTTATTCCCGGATGGGAGGTTGGACAAGGGCTGAGCCTGTGCCCCATCCTGTCCCAGGGGAGTGTGCACCTGAGGCTATGGCCAGGTAATTAATCACAACAAAGCTGATTGAATTCCTCCTAGCAGGGCTCAGAGCAGCCTGGTGATGTCTTTTCGACTGCCTGTAGACTGGGATGGCCGCAGGGCTGGGATGTGCCTCGTCCCTGCTGTCATGGGGTCTGCCCTCAGGCCCTTCTTGTTTCCAAGGCATCAGGAGAGCCCCTCTCTCCTTAACCAGCGCCCAGCAAGGCTGAGCCACTACGAAACCCCAGCAACTCTGTGTCAGGCTTTCCAGCAAGGAAAACAAGTGATGCCAAAAGAGGGAACTCAGTCACAGCAAACCCAGGGAGCAAAGGCTGGGTGCCAGATGCCAAGTGGGTGACTCAGCACAGATCCTTCCCGCTGTGCCAGATGCCATAACGCAACCCATCTGCGTGTTTGTTTGATTTGTGATGCCTTTTACTTTCCCGGTGGCATTTCCCTCATCTGAGTGCAGTTTTTCTTGCCTTGGAACATTGGTGTAAGCATTTCTCAGCCCAGTCTTGCTTGACTCCTCACTTCCTCGCTATTTTCTGAAACAAAATTCCAGGTTTAGTTGCTGATTTTATGCAGAGCATAAGGTTATCCCAGTGCCACTATCCCAGCAGCATCCCTGATTGCTGCGTTCCAAGCCTGTGTTATCCCAGCAGGGTTATCCCAGCGGGGTTATCCCAGCAGTAGTCCCCAGGCCCTGGGAGTGATCCATTCCTGCTCTTATACCTCGTGTCTTGCGTCATTCCCAGTCTTCCATCACTTTGCTGAAATCTGCCTATGGTGATGGCACTCGGGTCGTCAAGATTAATAACGATGAGTTCTGCTGGTGTTTAGTCAGGGAAAAACACCTGGAGCTGCTCTTTTATGACTGATTAATGAGGGGGGGAAAAAAACGCCGTGGTTCTAATTGGCATTTGAGTTCTTTCTAAGTTTTAACATTCATGCTATGCAAATATATCAATTCCTAACAATGTCTAACAAGATCATTTGAAAATGAGTCTCCCCAGGGGATTGCAATCACAGCTTTGGGAAAGGCCTGAGCCCATTTGCCTTCCATGTACTTAGAGAAGGTGACAAAAAAATTAGTATCTCCTGTTGGGTGGCCAATGCACATCTGTCAGGCTTGACCCAGGCATTGCAGGTGACCCTACCAGCCATCACCTTGGCTGTTGCCCACCCTGGACTGTTGGGAGAAGATTTTCATCCAATGCTGGGTTTGATGCTTAACTCAAGAGCAGCAATGGGCTCCTTTTTGACCTTCATCTTCACACCACCCCTTTGCTTTATCTCCATTTGCTTCCCCACATCCTTCCAATGGGAGCCAGCGATGCTGTCCCGGCAGCCTGGAAGAGGAAACTCCAGCCCTCTCCTCCCTGCCTGGCACCAGATGTGTCAGCAGAGGGAATAGAATCACCCATAATTAATTTATCCTCATGAAAAATCCATGTCTGACTCCAACTAAGAGCTGGTGTTCAGGGTGTTGCATAACTTGGCTCCATGAGGGAGAAGAGGGACCCACCAATTCTGCCTCAGCAATATGAAGTGTTCCCAGGGGTCTTGTTTACACCGGAGTGGTAAAACAAGTCCTCGACACACTTTAATGTGCTAATTGGGGGTTATTACGGCCCTTTTTATTTACGATTAGATTACGAATGTAATACTCCATCTCATTTTGCTCTGCACTAAGAGCTGTGAAAGGATGGTAATTACCTCTCGTGTAAACCTATACTTAGATAGAAAAAATGACGTGTGAAATGAAAGGCCTGAAGAAACAGCATAATCTGTGTTTGCTTTGCGCAGACGTGCGGGAGACGTGCCCGCTCTGCTGTTGGAAGTGCACGGTGTTCCTGCAGGACCCATGGCCCTGCCACGTTCCTCCTGTGTCCTTTATATTAAGGTGGCCCTTTTTCATGGAAATGTTGGCTGAGAGGGGATGAATAATTCATCACCAACACACGAGGCACACCAGACAGATTTTGCCTCATTTTCCCGCTTGGTTGGAATTCTGTGTGCCCAGGGCATTGCTGTCTGCCCTAGAGCCTGTCATAGCCTCCAGAGGAGACTGAGATGTCCAGAGATCATTGCCTCCCTCTCTTGTTCCAACTAGGATTAGGGCTCCAATGTTTTTGGCTGTGGAGGGTTTGGTGGCAAGGGCTCGTGCTGTCCTGCACTCAAGATTACCTTTGTGTTTGTCCATCTTGTTGCATGGAGTGTGTCGTGCTGCAGTAGGAAAGTGGGCAATGGATTTGTGGTTTGTTTTTTTTTTAAGTCCAAGTCAAAGGTTACAAAAGCCAGAGGCTAGTGAGGAGCAGAAGAAGGGATCGAGCACCCAGGTAGGCTGCAACTCCTGCCCTCAGCAGTGCATTGTTCCCTGTGTCTACAGGAATCCAGCATCAGCTCCTAGCACTGGTGAGAGAATCACTGCTCCAGCAATTCCCTCACTGACTTCACTGTTCTTTCCCCCCTTTTTTGATCTCCAGGGCCTCAGGGCGATAATTCTATTTTGACTGGAACAATAAGCTGCATTGGGGTTGTTGTTTATTTTAACTGATGGGGCTGATCTGCGGGATGCTCGGCTCTCAGCCGGGTGCTGAGGGCGCAGCTCTGCTCATCCTTGCGCTCTGCTGCTCTGCAGGAAAGGTCAATATTTCCTTGGGCAGAAAGTTTCTCCAAGCCTTTTGAGCCATGGCAGCCACTGCTTCCAGCTCAAATTTTCAAAGGAAATTTAACAGGGATTCTGGCCCCACCACTGTCACTGCACTCTGAGGTCCTTGTGAGGGTCTGTACAGAGTGAAAGCCTCAAGGGACAGGGGATATCCCAGAGACAGACAATCCGATGTTTGTGTCTCCTGATGGCACCTCCATCTTCCGCTGGGAGCAATGACAGGGAGGCAGAGGGATGAGGTAGGAACTGCTGGGTCCCCTCCAGCCCAGTGCCATGCAGGCATCCTGTGGGGAGCAAGGTAGGACCTCCTCAGCACCCACCTCCTTTTGGCAATGCCAAGGCAAGGGCGGATCTCCACCAGATTCCATCAAGAATGAAATTCCACATAAAATTTGAAGGCGTTTTTCCTTCTGTTTTGAAGTTTGCATCAGCCTCGCAGAGGCTGCTGATGGAGAGGTTTAAGCCTTTGCAGAGCAAAGCCAGCTGACCCAGTTAAATCACCTGTCCCTGGCGTAACGGGATATCCACTAAACCCCTTGATGCCTCTGGGAACCGCTGCAAATCCACTCTGACAGTGCACGGCAGCACACCAGGGACAAGATAACAGCGAAAGCATCCCACTGGCTTTTTGCACAGCCACATCCCACCCTGCCAGGTTCAGTTTGGTCCTGGGAAGGACAGGATCCCAGCAGCACGGCTGCTTTAGAGCTCCACGTCCCACAAACACAACTGCTCTTGTCCCTGTATCATACTGGTACATGAGCTCCAGTGCTCTGCATCCCACCAGCAGGTGAGGAGGATGCTGACAAACCAGGAGTGGACACATTGCACATGCAACCAGGCAGGGAAACATCTCCAGTAGGAGCTGCCACCATCCTCCCAAATATTTGCATTGCAACAGATGTTCCTTTCTGCATTTCCTTTCCCTTAAGCTTGTGGTTATTACAGAGAAGCGGAGGTGCCAGGTGGGACTGTAACTACTAAAATCAGGACCCATTCAGTGCTTTGATGACATCAATTAGCTTCACGATGCAAGCGCCAAGATTTCTGCAATTACAGCAGGTAAATTTCTGCATCTGCAATAATCTCACTTGAAGTGGTTCTAATAGGTTCAGTTTCTGGTTTTTGGAGACCAACATCCATATACACCTATAGCTGTGGAGCAGAAAACTACTTCCTGTTCTGTGGCTTCTGTCTGCACAGTCTGTGTTTGCATACGCAATAATATTTGGGGGGAAAAAAATCTCTCTTCCACTGCCATCTGTGTGAGGATTGAGACTCTGGTGGAGATCAGCTCAGGGAGGTTTCAGCAAGATGAAAAATACCTTCCTGGAGCAAGATGGGACCTTCTGATTGGCCACTGGCAACTTGTTTCTGGATCACTGTGGGAACAAACCTACAGACTTATAAGTAAAACAGAAGAAAAACCACCAATCAATTTTCAATATGAGTGAGAAAGATGAATTTTGGGCTGTCTGGGGAATCTGTTCCCTCAAGGACTCTGCAGCTGGATGAATAGTACCAGTTTTCTCACTCTTACTCAACGAGGGAGGAGCTTGGTGCTGCCCACCAGGATCCCTAACGGTTGAATGATGTGGGGATGACGGATGGGCTCCCAAGGAGATGCCTCCACACTGGGCAGATTCCTCTTGAGCTGTTCAGCCCAAGCAGGAGAAGGGAATAATTTGTGGGTGTTCTTGATTTAGAAAGTGCATGATTTCCATGTGGCTGAGAACTGGGACCATGGTCTGGCAGTGCCAGCAGTGCCAGGGAAGCAGCCTTGTTGTACTTGGTGTAACTCTGAGCACCATTTAATCTTCAGGGCCATCACTCAGGCACCTTTCATCAGGACTGTATTCACTTATTTTCACTTTTTAATGAGGGAATTTTAAATCCAAGAGGATTTGCAGCAGAAGTGAGCTACGTATCCAAATTTCCGCACCCAGGAAATCAACTACTGAGTTCTATCATTGTCAGAAACAGTTACCAAAAAAAAAAAAAAATAAAAAATAAAGAAGAAGAAACAACTCAAAATCTGCACAGAAGAAACCCAGAGTCTTTGGTGTGAAGGGAAGAGGCGTATCTCCCTGGAGAATATGATAATTTATAATGAAACATTATCTACAGCCCCATATGTTACATTTTCTATTTATGGCTAATTTGCTTAAGCATTTCTAATGTACCCCCCAAGGGAGGACAGTTTGTCTTTGGGCAGCTGGCTAGCACCAAGGGAAGAAACAAGGCAACGTTTCATCCGCGCACTCCGGCAGCTGGGAAAAAACAGCACCCACTGGAAAGGTGCTTGGAGATTCCTTTGGATGGCTGCTCCCGCTCAGAGCCAGCATTCCTGCAGCCGGCTTGCTGCGGGGGTGCTGCCATGGCAGAGTGACCCCGGGGTGGGAGCTGAAGGGATCTGGCCATCCCAAACATCCTGTGGTCTCTGATCCCTGCTGCAGCCCGTGGACGGAGCTGCATCCATGGGCTCCAGAAGATAACCTCCTGCACTTAAAACTTCTGGGATAAAAAATGTAGGGATCAGCTTTTCCTGAGCCACAGCATATCCCTGGCCTTTCCCATGAGCATCTCATCCCTCCTGGCTGGACCTGCTGTAGGGGAAGCCGGAAGAGGCTGTGGCCCACCCTCTTGGAGCAGCTGGGTCAGATCCAGGAGCAGCACTGAATGAGGGAGCCCTGCTGCAGCGCAGGGTCCAGGTATGAAAATGATGAATGCTCCTCTCAGCCTTGCTGTGAGGCTGAGGAGATCCTGGATTATAAACATGACAGTCTGTGTGCCAGTGTGACTGCTCGGCTCTTCCTGGGTGATATTCAGCCACAAACATTTCAATCGCATCCTCAGCGAGGGGGGATAACCCGGATGACTCTGAATCACTCTCTGCATCACTAAAATATTCTCGGATCTGATCCTGGATGTCTCAACAAGATGTTCACAAATCAGCCCAGGAAGACTTGTCCCTGCCTCTGATGTTCAAATTTTGTCCTTGAGCTTTCAGAGAGGAAATAAAAAAAGAGGTTTTCAGCTTTCCTCCTGCTATTTGACCCAGATGGCTCCTCACAAGCACACGGAGCTCATCCGGAGCCCAGGGCGCCGGCCTCAAGCTCCCAGCAGCCACAGCCCCATGGCAGGAGAGAAATCCATTTGGCAGAAGTGAAGTTTGCCGGCACAACCACGGCTCACGGCGGTGACGTGATCTGACTTCAGAGTGAGGTGACCGCTCCTTTGGTGAAATTGGGGTTAGGGCCCTTCACACCAACGGGGTTGCAGAGACACTTCCTTCCCAAGTCCATCATTCCATCTGGATTTGTGGCTGCTCACATGAGGGACAGCAAGATTGTTAATTGATCAGCAGCATTGGTAATGAGTTCAGTGTCAGGGAGCCGATGCCAATCCTGAATTTCAACGTTGATGAGTGTTCATGGACACACACACACAATTAGCTGGAATGGTGATCGGCAGTGAAGGGAATGGGCGCAGTACTAGTGCTGGTGCTGGTGGGAGCGCATGTGTCAGGCAGGGATGTGCACTTGGGAATGAATAATCTTGCATCACCTCCTGCCTTTCCCTGGCCGATTACAGCCCCGTCCAGCTAATCAGCAGTGGAGAAACAGCTCACCTCCCTGCGTGCTCAGATGACAATTTTATGGATACTGCACACCCCTGCAACATCAATCCAGCTCCTGGCTTTGCCCAGATTATCGATTAAAAGTGTATTAACGATCGATAGCTGGACTAATTGTATGGCTGCTCTAATGGCTGCCTCTCACAGCTCTCTGCTCCTGCACGATGCTCCAGAGTGGCGACGGCAGCATTCCCTCTCCCTCACGCCTGGAAGCTGTACAGCTGCCTGATGTGTGGCCAGCGATCTAACATCTCCCAATACAATATCAGCCTCCCAGAGTCGATTTCAATAGCAGAAATCAAAGGGAACTATTAAAACTCATTACCATTTTTATCTTCAGTGCTGCAGATTTGCTGTAATTTTATTTGAATCTGAATGCAGATGGAATTTGCACAGGGCACCCTCTCCTCTCCCCCTCATTCTTTTTCTAAGGAATGCTCAGTTGTACCCACCAGTGGCAAAGCATCCCTTTCCCAGCCTGGCTCTGGAGAGATGAGCAGGATTGCAGTGCAGAGTGCGGTGGGTGGCAGCACCACTGGGAAGCTGGATCACAGAGAAAGAAGTTCTACAATGTGGGCAAACGGTTCAGCACATGGAAGTGCCTTAAACCAGTCCGTGGGTGCACTTGACAGTGATTTTCCTGTTGTCTCTGAGCTGCACAAGGATGAATGGCAACGATGAGCTTGGTTAAGCAGCTGCTGGGCTCTGGGAGCTCCCACGTTCCTCAGCCCAGGCAGATGCTGAAGTTTCTTCCTTTTGCCAAAACCAAAGTTTAGCATCTGTTTTTCCTGTAAACCCTGACACTGCTCCTCTAGCCCCTTCCAGTGCCTTGGCTTGGGTGTGCTCCTGAGGGAGCTTCCTGGTGCCTTGCCAAGATGTCATCAGGGAAGGTGCGAGTGCTGAGGAGCTACCTTGGTCCCTCTGTGCCCCTCAAAATGGACAGACTCGAACCCCACTGCAACCAGGCTGCTTCCCCAGCCCTTGGCACCACCTTGGACACAGGGAGCTGATGCTTAAGAGCAACGTCAAGAAACTCAACACATCCTACTGGGCTGTTGAGAACAGCTGCCGGGAAGAAAACAATCCAATTCCCTCCTTGGAGGAGGGATGCTGGCCAGCAGCGTGCTGGCAGGAGATGGCTTGGCAAATGTCACCATACAGGGGTCCTGCCAGGGACCTGCACTGGCCACCTGGGTCTCGCTGCCCCTCGCCCACCTGGGCAGATTCATTTTCATGCTGCCCCCTCCCCGGGAGGAGCCACACGGCTCCCCTCACATCATGTGTGAAGTGCGTTTCACTGCAGCCCACGAGCTGATTAAAGTTAGAAACAGTTTGACACGATGCTGGCACTGAATCATCGCCCCAAGCAGCACGGAGGAGCACAGGGAGCTGGGGTGAGCACCTCAAACCCTTGGGACTGCCAGGTTGGCATGGGGTCAGCAGCAGGAACATCCCACAGGATGCTGGATTGCAGAGTCATCTCCAGTGCCGGGGTTCCCGTGGCGACAGCAGCACCACATTTCCCACCCCACACTGCCAGAAATGACCATCAAGCGGTAGATTAATGCCTTCCCATAAAGTTCTGGAAAGAGAGATCCACACACTGTGAGGAAAATCACCTGTAGAACACTTCTGTGCCATTTTTCTGCTGAACACACTCCCTGGCTGGAGGAGGATTCCTGGGGTCACTGCTGCCTGTGCCATGGGGACACTGGGTACCTGGCACATCCTCACAGCTCAAGCTTGGACAAGTTTCTGCCAAAACAAACTGATGGGTCAGACAGGGATTGATGGCCATTCCTTGTGAAGACACCTGAACCCAACCCACTGCTCTCCATACCAGAGCAGATGCAGGCTTTCCCAAAACTCCATCCTTTCTGATGAACTCCTACCCCCTCCTCAGGTTTTAGCATGGGAATCTAATCTTTTGCAATGAGCAGAGGTTCCTTTCTGACAGCGAAATTAATATTCATTAGCCGTCAGGGAAGAAAACGCTGAGCTGTTTATCATTGCTTCATTAGATTTAGCCAAATACCAACTAAACATAATTACTTACATAAACTCCTGTGGCAGAGCTTGAAATTTGTAGCCAAAAGAGAAAATGTAAGGAAGAACAGTGGAGATTGGCCTCGGGGTCTGAGCTCACCGCATGCACTCGGAGCAGCCAGAAACAGACACTGCATCAAAAAGTGTCTCCCAACCTTTGTCATCTCCTTTTCTGCTCATTTATAACCACAGAGAAAACACACCAGGTGGCCCCAGAAAGGAAATGGAAGGAGAAAACATCCTCATTCGCTCTCTTTAGATGCTGTTTTACTTTCTGCACCTATGGGGGATCACGGGAAGGCTGGACCTCCCTGCAGTCTTGGGTACAGGCCAGGGCAGAGCCAGCCACTCCCGAGGTACCCTGTTTGGTTTTGTGGGTGGGGAAATGCAATCTGTTCCCACATGCTAAATTAAATTAATCAAGCCTTCCTCCTCCCCTTCGGCTTCTCTGCCAATAAAAGCAGTGCCATGGGGCTGTACGAGCCCCAGCAGTGACACCCTGTTGAAGCTCTGATCCATTCACAGGATGCCTTGGGATGTTCTGCAGTGCATGGTTATCACCCTGGGATGCTCTGCAGCATGAAGAAGGCAGGTGACCACCATGGGGTGCTCTCCTGGGCACAGGGAAGGCAGGTCACTGTCATGGGGTGACCTCCAGCAGGAGGAAGCCAGGTCACATCTCCTCCTCCCCAGTCTCCTGACCAACGTTAAACACCTTTGGCAGACACCTGAGGGGAAGCAAAGGCTCTGCTCTGCCTTTCAGATCCACTCTCTAATTACAAAGCTCGTTCATTTTAGCACCCTGCTATCCCATAATTGATGTTGGGTACCTCTCACAATGAGCCTGATTTAAATGTATACATGTTTCTCCTTCTCCTGAAACCCTGCTGGCTGTGAGACACCTAATTAACAGCAGAGCTTTCAAAGTCTCCCTAACAAATGCATCCCCGTGTTTCTGAGCACAAGGACTCTCATTAGTGAAGCTGTGCTTTGTGATTATTTATACCCCTTCTATAATTAAAAATTCTGAAAGCTAATTACAATTATCCATCAGTTTTCCAACATCCCGGGACTGGAACCTTCACCTTTTTTTGCCATTGCTTTTCTCTTTTACGCAACATCCCTTCAGGCACGAGCATCCACGAGTCCACTCCCAGGCCACGGGTGTTCCCCATTCTCCCTCTTCCCTGGGGCTCCGTCTCATCAAGCACCCACCCTTATGATGTGATTTGCTCTTCTTTTTGCCAGGATCCATGTTTGCTTTGCCAGACAGGAGTGGAAGCAAATGGCAGCGATTGTTCCTGGCTCCAAGAGGAGCTCCAGGGAGCGTGGAGATGCTCACTGATGCAGCGGTACTGAGGAATGGCACATGGTTACCATCCCTCTCCCAGGACCAGGCGTGCCCCGTGTGCTGCCTCTGGAGGCTCTGGACAGGTTTTTCCATTTCCATGGCAACAGACAAGTGGAGCTGGGTGCTGTCACCCATAGCCCCCACTTCCCCCTCATGCCACGACACCCCATGGGACTTTTGGGTCCCTCAGAGCAGCACTGAAAAGGGACTGTGAAAAATTACTTTGGAATCGAGTGCGTTCCCTGGTCGGGCTGAGTCTGGGAAGTCATAATCTTAATATGAACATCTTTAAATATCCTCACTAATGGGCTCATTCTTTAATTTCCTGAAGCAATGACAGTCTCAACAGACCCTATATCACAGCAAAGATGGGATCTGTCACTGAATGGCTGAATTATATTTCATCCTTTACTTTTATCAGTTCTGCGGACTTATTTATGACAGTTAGAGTCTCGGCTGGCTTTTGTCTGGCCTGTATTTTGCTGCTGCTCAGAGAGGAAAAAGCAATAGTTTATAAAGCCATTTTCACAGCATCCCCATAATTTTAGGCTATGTCTGAGGCTTCATTTTGAACGAAACACTGTAGATAAACTGTTATTCATGGCAACGCCTGCAAAGTCCTCAGCAGCCCCCAGGGAACACTGCCTGCTCAGAATGGTCTTTCCCTCAGATTTATTTGTGAAGAACAAAGGGCAATTTTCCCATCCTGGCAGCAGCAGCAGCCCACGTGGCACATGCCACTCAGGGGGGTTAATTTACAGCCCTTCTTTTATTGAAAATATAATCAAATTCCAGGCTGTGTGTGGCCAGGGAGTGAGCCCCAGGGAGCACTTCCCATATGGAGCTGGCTGGGTTTGCTCTGGGTGGCCACTCCATGGCCAGTGCCAACCACAGTTCCACCCTGTGTAGGTGACACAGTGGAGGAACACCCTCATGTTACCCTGCCGAGCATCCTGGGGTGGTCTGTCCCACACAGCAGCTGGCCGGTTCATCCCGCTGGGGGGACAAGAAGGTGACTTCCCACCTGTCTTGTCCCTCACCTTGCTCCTCCCAGAGCCTTGCTCCTCC
Organism: Pardalotus punctatus; assembly: GCA_013400915.1. Classification (NCBI taxonomy): domain Eukaryota; kingdom Metazoa; phylum Chordata; class Aves; order Passeriformes; family Pardalotidae; genus Pardalotus; species Pardalotus punctatus. Next base: position 65,683 of record VZTX01025612.1, read on the forward strand.
CAGAGCCTTGCTCCTCCCCGAGCTTTTATCCCAACAGCACAGGCCGCAGTGAGTCTCAGCCAGGCTTTAAATCTGGGTGTTCCTGAGCCAACAGAGCAGTTGGTCGTGTTGTCCTGGACACGTTCCCATGCTCCCTGCTCTGCTCGTGATTTGGCTCCGGGGTCACGTGAGCCCCTGGGAGCAATGAATATCTCCCAGCCCAGGCTCTGCTGGCCTGGCTCAGCTGCTCTGTGGCACGGGATGGCTGAGTGCCATCTGCCAGCCTCACCTCGTGGGCCTGGGCCGCTCCCCGTGGGGCACAGACGAGCTGCCAGCAAATGTCAGTGACCTCCAGACAGCTGCAGTTTGGGGACAGAGAATTTTTCAAGCAGAAGGGGAGAGCATAAAGGAGCTGGGGGAGCAGAGGCAAAGCGCAGAAGCAGCTCCAAGAGTTCCTCCCGAGACCCAGCAAGTGCCAAAGTTAATATATTTAATATATTTTGTACGCGCTCTGCCAGCCATTAGGAATGTGCTTGTTCTGTCATTGCTCTGAGGCAATCACAGAAAGCGTCTGTCCTCTGAGTGTATGGGGGAAAATGAGAGTGCCCTGAGCTGGAGTGGTCAGCCAAAAATAACGTATGGCTTTATCCTTGGAAGGAAATTGGTCACTGATTGGAGGACAGAAGTTGGGCGCAATACTTGAAGCAATGTGACATTTCCATGTGTTAGGGGGGTTTGCACTGTAGGCAACATTCGGGGTGTGTATGGCCAGTCCCTGCTCCTGTTGCCTCGTGTGCTGTCACCCAGGGTCAGGGGAGAACAGCTCTCAGCAGAAGCCACATTCCAGTCCCATGGCTTCACCTGACTACAGCTAAAACCTGGAATAGCCACAAAGAAGAGAGTGACCTGGATAAAACGCTGAGGTGTCCAGCTCCTGCTCCTCAGCAGATTGTCCCTAAACAGTGTCTTAGCTCTGAATGCTGGGCTGGTGCTGTTGTCAGCATGGGCTCCCCTGGGGAGCAGTGATCATGGGGGCAACCCTCCCAGCCCATTTGGCCCATTTCCCCATCACAGCTCCATACCATGAGAAATTTCTCTCAGTCATATGAATATCTAAAGTAACTTGCTGGATCTCAAGGGCTCTGCACCTACCCTTCTTAGGGGTGGTAATGAGTTCTGAATAAGAAATTAAGAATCATTATAACCCATTCATCCCTTCAATAATGAGTCAAATAATTCCAGTGCCTGTTGGCAGAACTTCTCTGGAAGTTCTCCACCCTGTGTGATCTGAAATGCTGCCTAAGTTAGTGGCTTCTCTCTTTGCGTTACCTCACAGACTTTACAGTGCTTTTCGTTCAGAGTAAACTTTTCAATTCCAGCGGTGACTTGAGGAATTACCAGGCACGTCCAAGGACGGAAAGCCGAATTCTGCATTCCCAAACCTAATATATAGAGGGACAACAAGAGAAAAAAGGAGCTTATGACTAAACACTTCAGGAGCTGACGAGCACAGCGGTATTTTAAGCTCCTGCCTGCTATCTTTGGACTGTGACTCTCTGATGACTAACAAAATATTTGCTTTTTTACTCTTTATGGGCCTGTGATTTCACTGTCTGAATCTTGTCCTATTGACCCAAAGAGCTTCAATTTCAAAGCTATTAAAGCCTAATTTTCTATACCAGGCTCCTGAGACAGACGTTAACTTCCATAGAATAATTCATTTCTTTCCTCTGAAAATAAAAAAGAAAAAAGGGAGAAGCAAAGGACATTGGAATGGTTGTTCAAAGGGAAGTCCAGGCCAGCGGCTGCCTGTGTTCACTGCTGATACTTCCCTCCGCAGTGTCCTTCCAGAAGAGGAGCAGGAACGCTCGGATCAGTGCCCGTGGAGCAGCAGCTCTGTTTGCACAGGACAACTGCCATTCCCTGATAACACCCAGAGCCCCCGCGCTGTCCTGCCATGGGCAGTGCCGGCAGCCAAGGTCTGTTCTTCTGGGACAAAGAAAACTTCCAGGCTCCTCTGCCTCCAAAACCTTTGGGTTTGCTGTATCCCAGGCACTCAGCACTGGTCCATGGCTGAGCCTCCTGTTCTCTGCTGTGACCAGTGGAAAATGGAAGTGTTTAGTGGGCTGGGCTGCAGCGGGGCCATGGAACCACACTGATTCTCCTTCCTCTGCCCACCCCACACAAGGTCTGCTTCGGTGCCAGCAGACCCTAGAGCTGGTGATGCTCTGCTGAGACACCCTTTCGTATTCTACATCATGATAACAGCCCGTTGGATAAGTGCTTTTTAAACCCTACAGCTAGATAGAGTATCTGGAGTGGCATTTTAAAAGAGAAAATTGAGACAAGATTCATTACAGGCACCAGTAAATGTCAAACATTTTATCAACTGTGTAAAGTGCCGTGTTAAGCTGTCTTTTTCCCCCAAATCTTGATTAAAAATATAAATGCCTTTTTAATATTAATATTATCGTCTTCTCCATGCAGCTTGTTTGGTTATTTGCAGTGACAGGAATGGGATGGCTCTTGGTAGAGGAAGCAATGTGGTCAGGACTGGCCGGGTGTTGGCATTGGGAGACCCGAGGCTCCACTTGCCTGCAGCAATGCAGCTGCCCACCCCACGCCCTGTCCCACTGTGGGACCCACATCCTGGTGCCTTACTCCGTGCCAGACTCAGTCCTGCTCCGAAATCCTCCTGCACGCATCACTCTCACACGTGGCACAGTGTCTCTAACAGGTCCTCCTCACTAAGCTGTGTTTAATTAAAAGCTGGTTCTCTGTTGCGGGTGCTAATTAGCGCTCTTTGCTTGGAGGCGTAGACTCCATCAATATCTAAATCCATAGTTGAAACCCAGCACAATAATAAATACTGCTCTGGCTGTTTCACCAGGAACCCAAAGTTCCTGCTGTGAATCCACATTGATCCAGCTCCAGAAGCACTGAGTGGGTCACCAAAGCCAGCCCCCAGGCTGGGAAGGGTTCATGCCTTTCCCTAAAAACTCCTGGAATCTACAGGAAACCTCTGCTTCAGAGTGACTTTCCTTCAGGAATTGTTGACATTGGCAGACAGGAGAGTAGCCCTCCTTGGGCAAAGTCATGGGGCAACCCTGGCCCCTCGGTGGGTCCCTGTAGCATCATTCCAGGAAGCCAAGCTGTGCTTCCTGCACCGAGATGTTCAGAATCAGCTTTTCAAGCAAATTATTACCTATAAAAATTACTTCTGTTCCAGATGCATCCAATCCTCTTGAAGGGTGCGGTTCCCAATAGCAGACAAGCTAATGAAAAATACATGACCTGGAGCATCTCTGGAATATTTATTTATCCAGCAAGTCTCACTCAGGGCATTATGACGCTGCCAAGGGTGTGCTGCACTGTCAGGAGCTGGCACCAGCGACCACCTCTGAAGCCGTCAGTTCTCACCCTGCCAGGTTTTGGGGACCAGCAAGTGCTCCTGTGTGCCACCCACAGGTACCTTACTGGGGAGCTCAGAGTTGTGTCTTGGCCACATTATAATCCAGGGCATATGAACACTGTCCAGAAAATCCAGTGTTGAATCTACCAGTGAGGTTCTGGGGCATGCATGAAGTTGTGCCGGGTGGCAGCAACTCCTGCCCTGCTCAGTCACCAGGGCTCTGGGGGACGGCAGTTCCTCCAGTAGTTGGACAAGGTTAAAACAGTGGTTTTCCTGGGCTTTTCTGATATTTCTGCTGCAAGCTGCCTTCCGCCAGGAGCTGCTCTGGTAGCTTCACCTGCCTTCCTTTCCTTAATTGTCTGAATAATGCCACCCTGCTGCTGGATGGACATTCTGGCCCCAGGAGTTAGTCTGGGTGGTGGCATGGAAACAAGGCTCAACATTCATTTTGTAGCACTTGATAGGTAAACCAAAAGATAATAAACAAATTAACTCTGTCTGAGGATTAAGGCTGCCCATGTTCAAATGAAAAGGCTCTCTCATGCCAGGGTTTACTGCTTGCCCAGTGCAGTGAGGCGAGATCTGCAGGTGCCAGGAGCCATGTCCCGGCTGTCTGGGGGACGGAGACAGCCACAGGAACCCAGCTGAGTACCCAGCAGGGATGCAGTGATGGCGTGGGGACATCACTGGGAAATTGTAAAGGAATTTCAGACTCATGCTGCTGTGTCGAATCTCCAAACTCGTCCTTAAAGGGCAACTCTTCACCAAAAATGACACTCACTGCTAGAGACGTTAATGATGCTGCCCATCTGCCTGCACCAGTGCTTGGCCTCAGCTATGCAGGCACTGTTTGGCAGAGTCACTTAAAAAGACGGAGAGGAAAAGGGATGCAGAGAGCATAGGGGGAGTGCAGAGGTTGCTCTGTCGCAGTAAAACAGATTTAATGGTGCTGGGGGAGACCACTGTGCGCGCTGTGGGCAGTGCAGGCTTCAGGCCCCCTACCTTTGCCTCCAAGTACTTGCCCTTCATAGATGAAGGAGCTGGTCACTGCTGTCCCCAAACAGCCTCGTTGGCTTTGGGGCACGGTGGTCTCCTGCCTGGCACTGGGGGGAGTCTAAATACCTCCCCTTGCACCTGAGGGATGTCCTCAAGAGAGAAGTGCAGGATGGGAAACAGCTTCCAGGGATAACTTCATCCCTGCATCACCTCTGATACTGACCCTTGTGTTATCAGACTGAAATCCTGAGCCAAGAGCACCACCGCAGCGGGTTAGAGTTAGATCTTTCACTGCCCTAGCAAGGAGGTTATTTATTTCTCAGATATGGGCTGGCGGCTGGAGGTTCACACAATCCCAGAGAGAACAGGGTTGACAGCTCCAGCCTGGGCAGTCCTGCAGATCACCCCCGATTCCCAGTTACATAAAGCTCCTTATGCAGCAAACAATCATGTTATTAAAGGCAGAAGGACAAGGTCCGATGTAATCCAGCGACTGTGACTAACTGGATTTATGGGCTCACTCCCACTGCTCGGTGCAGTAGCAGAAAGATCCCTCAGATCTGAAAGGAACTAATTTTGGCAAAGATTCTCGGCAGTGATTGCTCCCCTGGAGAAGGGACAAGGGCATGGAAAGAGGTTGGCGTGTTAAGATTTTCTCCGTTGGCTTCTCCAGCATCACAGTTTGAGCAGCCCACACAGGAACAGAGGTGGGTTTGTGCCTACGGAGGTGGGTCAGAGCCTTAACTCCAGTTTTCCCTCAAAACCATGCCAGGGAAAACCCAGCTTGTGGGCGGACCCCTGTTGTGCCCTTCCCCTTGGATCCTCAAGCTATTTTGGGGACAGCAGTGGGTCTGGTCTCTGGAGGTGATGCTTCCCACCCACTCTTGGCTGGCTGCTGCTGCGTCTGCTCCAGGTTTGGCTCCAGTGCCGATGCCCTCCCACTGCCACCCAGCCTTGGCACTGGGATGAAAAGCCCTTTTTCCTTTCATCCTAGCAGGCATTGAGGGATGTCCATCATAACCTGGATGCTTTCCTAGAGACGAATGAATTCCCATGATCTGTGGCACTTCATGTTTTCCCTGTCTCTGGAGCTTTTCCAGGTTTCCGTCTCCAGGTCTGGCACAACGAGTTGGGTGTTGCTGTTCCTGTGTTGGTTTTGTTCCTGCTGTTTGTCACCCCTGGGAAGGGAACAGTGCGATTTGGTGCATGGTCTGAAAGGGAAAGTGGCCTTGGGGAGGGCTGTTGAGCAGGAGGCTTTGGAAACAGCCAATATTTATAAAACATGACAGCAGTGGCATTTGCAGATAATTTTGGATATTAAGGGAAAATAGCAGAATTTTCTTTCCAGGCTACACGAAGTATTTGTGCCAACAGCCTCCCCTGTCCATCCTGATACAGCACAGACTCCACTCCCAGCACTGATTCCTGAAACTGCTCGTGACTTTAGTCATCCTGAGACAACACCAGAGGGTTTCATCCTTCCTGAGGCTCTGCCAGCCGCAACACTACCTTCAGCACTCCCACATCCAAAGCCCCAATCAGCACCCACTCTGAGCACTGGTGCAGCCTCTGCCAAGGCGTCTCAGCTCTGCCCTCGGCCCCACCACCCGCTCTCCCTCACCCCCATGCCCAGGCTGTGCCATGCGTTGGAGGAAAGGAGAGAGTGGAAACAATTGGATGGACTCCAGCACTTGCCAGCCCTCCACCTTCGCTCAAGTGGAAGAGAATCTTATAATTGTGAGACTGTGCTTTAATTATATATTTGTAGAAGTAGAAGTTCAGCTTCAGCATTGACAAGGAGGCGCCTGTTAATTGCCTCATTTGATCACCCAGTGCCAATCTGTGGCTGAAACATCGCTGGGGCGGCACTGGCGCCCACCAGACTCAGCACCTGCAGGGACAGGAGACAGCCAGAGCAGACTGGTGGGACCAGGACAGGCATCTTCTCTGGGGAATGCCACTCGGCTCTATTTTCCCTGGCCTTACCTGTGTTGATTAAACTTCTGTACACTGGGGTGCCATATGTCATCATTTCCTACAGCCTTTTGAAAGTGTGAAGAAAGAGACAACTGTGAGACTGGCATTGCCACACTCGGAACCGCGGCATATGCTTTTTGGGAATAGACTCAGCCCATTATCATACTGGCAACTGGTAGCGGGACATATTGACGGGCTGTTCTGGAGGCTACAAAGTACAAGCTGTGACCTCTGATCTGGTCCTTCCCAGCATGAGCTGGGACTGGGTCCTGCCAAGGAGGCATCGATGCTCTGCGGCTGCACTGCCCTGCAAGCCGTGGGTGTTGGGGCTGACCCTGAACCGCTGTCACCACAACCCAGGGCACCGCGGACACAGAAACGCAGCTCGACTCACCCACACAAACCATCCTTCCAGCTCATGCGGCAGCGATCGCTCCTTGGCCCATGACTGCGTGAGATCTGGGGCTGGTTGTGGGCTCCCCACTTCCCCCATTTCCCATTTCTCGTTTTTCCTCTCTGGAAAATCCTGCAGAAGGCTTCCCGGGCTCGGAGCACCACAACATCCCTGCAGCAGCCGCTCAGGCCAGCTGCCTTATGTAAGCGAGGGAGGGACCTTGCAGAACTCCCTCCGTTCCGAGGCTGATTTAATTAAAAGCCAGTTTTATGGTGCCTGCGCTAATTATAACTTTTTAGCCCAGAGGGTCAAAATGAACTTGTTGCTTATAATTCTGTAATTCAAATCTGCTGCAAAGAGTTTGGATGCTCAGAAATTTTCCAAATAATTCATCTCTATAAATGTGCTTTGCTGATAGGGGTTTTTTCTCACTTGAACTTTTTTTGTGCGCTCATATGCAAAGGCGACCGCCTGGGGATGTGTTCCTTATGAAAAGTAGGGATGCTGATCCTTGAAACTATTATGCTGGTGAACAGTAATAATTATCCATGTTTTTTAATACCACAGTGTAAGATATCCAGGCAACTGAGCACTGCAGAAGGGAAAACCGCCCCAGGGAAACACCAAGTGCTTTTTTCTGGTGAGAACGGTGGCAGATTCCCATCGGGATGAGCTGTCGAGAGCACAGGCTCCAGAATAAGCACCGATCTGCTTCACATGGGGCGAAGGAACCACTCATGACTTCTCTTACACCTACTTTGGAACACACTGAGAAAATTGAAAGAAAAAATAAAAGACTAGTCTACATTCAGAGCAGGAACGGGCAACGTGGGATGGATTCTGGAGCAAAGATGGGTCTCCTTGGGCACGAGCTGTTTTTCCTGAACGCACAGTGAAAAATTGTGGCAAACTCGCCCAGGAGTTTTTAATTCTCTATCCAGTGATGTCAGAGCTGTTTCCCTCCTGCCTCATCAGCCCCAGTGGCTTTTTCCTGAGGGGTAAGGTGACAGAATAGCTTACTCATTGCTCAACACCAGCCTTCCTGGAGTCCCAGCTGGGAATCTGGGGCTGGGGGTCTGGCAGCTCCAGGACCAGCAGCAGGATCAGCCTTGGAGACTGAACTCAAGCTGGGTCCTATTGATGGAGCAGAGCAGAGGTCGAGGTACAGAGCTCAACCTCCTCCTCACACCAGCCCTTCCTTCCTGAGCATGAGGAGTCTGCACTCAGAAAGAGAAAAGCCAGCAAAGTTTGTTGAAAATGTTGCAATCTGTTAATAAGCAAATAGCTCACTTAATTATGTTAATGATGCTTTCGCTGAGCTATTGTTACTGCCAATACAAAGGGAAAAAAGAAGAAAAGATAAAAATCTCCTGGATTAGCAAATCCTCAATTATGGACAAGTGAGGAACATGACCCTTTGTAAAGCTCCATTACTGCCTGTTGTGCTGGATCCCTTTGGTGTTCTCTCAAGTGTGATAGTCTCTGGGGAAGATGCAACTCTTGGCGTCTGGGATTCCTATGGCCATACACTGGCTGGGATAAAAATAAATCCCAGGATTTCAAGGTGCACAAATGTCGGCATTCAATCAGCACAAGGTGACCCGTGAGGGCACAGCCCCATCAGCCCTTGATGATCCCACAGGAATGCTGCCACGGAGCAGCAATGTCTCTAAGTGTATGCTTAAGCATGCTGGTAATTAGGGCTGGCGAGAACACGTGTGGTAATTACATTTTGTGCCGTTAAAACGGCAGCTACAATTGTTGGATAAAGAGATGAAGCAAAAGCAAATATGTTTGTTTCTCCCTTACCTTGTACATTATGGGAAGAAGCACCAGCTGCCTCACAATACATATTTGTTATTCACTCAGAGCACACTTTAAAAACTGGGAATAAACAACAAAATCAAAATATTTGGTTTCCACAGCAAGCTGAGGATGCCAAAGGACTCATCATGGTGTGGAAGCTGAGGAGCAGCAAACCATGAATTTGTGGCATAAAAACAAGGGAGGAATATTTTGAGATCAAAAGGTTTCTGCTCAGCTCAGGTTGCTTTGACATTGAGCTGCCACAGCATCAAGTCACATCATTCCAAGGGCATGGATGTGAACCCTATGAAGGAGCCAGACACCTCTACCACTTCCAAAGGAGCACAACTTTTCTGAAACCCTTCCATTTGCTGACTCTTCACACTCAAAACACTTCAACAACCCCTTTGGTGGCTCATTCAGCGGCACATGGAAAAATGATGTCAGGACTGGGCAGCTGGGCTTTTCTGAAGGGTGATCCTCAAAGGTGGAGCAGATGAGCTCTCCTGGTCCCATATTGGTCCCCTATATTTAAGACAATGGCACAATCTACTAGACCAGGCTGCTCCAAGCCCCATCTAACCTGGCCTGGAACACTTCCAAGGCTGGGACACCAACAGCTTCTCTGACCAAACTTTCAGGCACTTTGGAGATCCTTTAGCTGGGGTGGGAGGTCTGGAGTGTCCAATGGGCACCAGCGACAGCCAAGCACGTGCCATGCCCATGCTGGGAAGCCCAATAATCTGGTTTTCCTGAGTCCCAGACAGAACAAGCTCAACATAAATATTCATCTGCTCAAGTGAAAGAAGGAGCCCTTGTTTCCTCGAGTGGAACTAACTGAAAAGCGATGATAGTTTTCTGAAAAATGTGAGATTATGTACACAGAAGCAATTACATATAAACTTATTAATTATTTAACAGCTTGTTAATGAGCAAGTTTCAGTCTCGTAGCTGAGCCGACCCACCCGTTTGCTGCCGCAGGGGGCTGGGCAGGGGGAGCTCGGGGACCCAGCTGTTTTTCACGTCTTAAATGATGAGCTTGGGAGGCCATGCTCTGGGAGTGGGTAGGAGAGGCCAGCTGTGGGCCGGGATCCAGCGGCGCAGCAGACCCCCTCATCTCCAGCTCCAGATGCCTGCACACAGCCTGGAAGCATTAGCTGCATTATACGCTTTTGAAATTCTCATTAAACATGTATAAATGGAAATTATTTTATTTTCTAATGCAAGCAAAAAATTTGCATTGATAGAAAACGCCTGTTCCTGGAGCAGCACTGATGTGCAGCACAGCCAGGCCCTCCGGCCCTGAACCTCCTCCAAATAGAGTTTCTCACTTTAGCTGGAATTCCCAAATATCCCAAGCACTGAGATGTGCTGTCAGAGTGAACTGTTTCACACTGTCAGTGTAGGAGGGCTCAGGTCAGGTCCTGCTGTGTCCTTGAGGTGTCACCATGGAGGTGACAGCAATGATAGCGTAGCTCCTCAATATCTGTGTGGTGTTGCACTCAAAAAGGTTTTTCATAACATTTTGACCCATGCCAGGGTCAAGATATGCTCCTGTAGATAGGTGTGAGTTAAAGCCAATGAGGTGTTTTCATTTAATTTGGTGGAAGGTTTGTGCATAATAGAAGTGAAAAGGACTAAAATGCTGTGAAATGTCAACAAGAAGAGGATTGTTACCTCTGACGAGCAGGTTACGTACATCACATACACACAGATCGCTAACTGGTGAATTAATGGACATGGGACCCAAAATATTCCATGTAATTTTATATGTGCACACAGGAAACACCCTGACCAGCCCCAGCCTCCATCATGCAGCAGTGGGAAGGTAACAACTCCAGCTGTGGAACAGGATCAGCAGCACTCTGTGAGTGGGTGCAGAAATTGAACTCAGTTGCAGAGAAAGCTGCTCAGATGGCTCTTGGTGACTGCACACCCTTGTTTTCTCTCTGTGTTTCAGAGTGGAAAGGCCTTCCTATTCCTCCCAAAACCAAGTCTCCAAGCCCAGGGAAAGCTGTGTTTGCCTCTGAGTCTGCATTGAATTAGTGGCAGAGAAAAAGGCAGGACTATCTCCCAGAATAAGTGATAATGGGATGGACTCCAGGCACTCCATGTCCCTGCTCTGCCACTGAGAGCACCAGCCTTTCCCCTTGCACCCTGGGGACATCATGCTCCCCCAGATGGCAGCTGAGCTGCTCTTGCAGTTTGGGAAAACACAGGAGAGGGTGAGGAACGCGCAGAACTGATGAGCAAAGCAGTGGCGGGGTTGGGAGCATGCAGGGGGTACAGAAGCCGGGAGGGCACTCCTGTCTCTGCCGGGTCTGAGGATGCTCATTGCAGTGGCTCAGCCACAAGGTGCCGATCGATGAGTTTGCACTTAATTCTCTTTCCTCTTCAGACGCGAGGACAATTTAAATTGAAATGTCACCTAGATTATTCAAATTTGATGTAATCTGCTTCCAGACGTCAGGCCTGCATTGACGATAATCTTTTTTCCCCCATGAGCTAATTTGCTTATTCCTATTGGAAGCGATGCAAGGTCTGGTTAACATGACTCTGCAGAGGCTGTGTTGGGATTTGGGCAAACAGGGTTTATCACTGGGGCTGGCAGCTCCTCCCCAACCTTCTCTGATGAAAAGCTCTTTCAGAGGCATTGGCAGCAGGGATTTCCACGTCTCAGTGGAAAGGCTTCCTGCAGAAGATGTGTAAGTTTAGAGGAGAAAAAGAGTCCTGTTTAATTTTTTCATTTGTGTGGCTGCTGAGGAGTTCCATTGCATTATTCATCCTAGGAACTGGGTAAACCAGGAAAGTTAAAGAGAGAAATTGCTGCTGTAAGTCGAGGAGTTTTAACATGCAAATGACAGTTTTTCACTCCTAACAATAGAACGGTTGGATTTTTAATTTTATACCCTATGTGCTCAGCTCACTATGCAGACACAGGAGTCCTACAGCTCTGACTGTCATCTTCTGTATTTCCGTTGCTGTCAAGCAGCTCTCAGATCCATGATGTTTTTATGGACCTAGCCTTTTCTGCTGCACCTCTTGGAGCAGGGGAAAGGATCCAGACACCCAGGAAGGCACTTCTCAGCCCAAGTGCTGACATCTCTGTTACAAAAATCACAGAATGGAAATTTCTCTGCTTGGAGGTTTTGTTGTGGGGTTTTAAATCACAGATATCTTCTCACAGACCTGTGTCAACTGCTCGGGGTAAAGGTGTCAGCAAGTCCATGTGATGGGCAGTGTCCAGTCATGTCTGAGCTGCCCAGCCCGTGTGGCTCTGGGGGAGGTGACAGCCAGGTCTCCCAGCCACACTCACCGGAGGTGTTTGTTGGTGTATTTGATATCCAGCTGGAGCGCCAAGGTGCTTGTGCAAGGGCAGAGGCATTTCGGAAGTTTAAAGGTACACGTTGACCCCTCCGCTTGTCAGTGTGATACTCCGGAGCTCTAAAAATAGAACATCTCCGACCAAGGAGAGATATTTTTGGAAAAGCTCGTTACTGCAGCCGATCCGTGTCGTTACTGCAGCCCCTGCACCAGCCTTCCCCTCCTTCTGCACATAAATTTTGTCAAGTGACAAGAAAGAGAAGTTGTGTGCCCTTGCAGGGCAGCACCCCTGGTTGATGAACCCCCCCACTCCTGGGGGATCACATCCCACTCGGCAGAGCTGGGGTCCCTGTCCCACCTGATGGGATGTGCAGCCCATTTCCCAGCTTTACTCACTCCCCAGACTGTCAGCTATGGCTGGGGGAGCAAACTAACAAGGTACTTGCAATCACGTAGTCAGGCTTGGAGCAGGGGAGTGTCAGGAGATGCAATTAGTCATAGCTGCACCACAGGGAATCCTGATTTGAACCATTAGAAATGCTTGTGCACATGCTGAACCAAAGGGAATACCTGTAGCAGGTTATTTACCAAAATCACTGCTCCAAACATGCTTTAAGAGGAATTCCAACTGTAGAGGAGTGGGAAGAAATTATGAACTCCAGCTGGAAATCCACTCGGCAAGAGCAGGAGCACGAGGTGTATTTGTCTTTTAGTAAATGAAAAAAAAAAAATCTACTCTTTGGTCTTGGCTGCCAGCAGACAGCTCCGTGATCATGATGGAAACTGTCTCAGACGGCTCTTACGAGCATTGAAATTAATACCCTTCTTCATTGGAAGCGGCACATCCAACTACTCTCTGAAAGGTGAACATTAATATTCTGATTTTCAGTCATTAGACACATGCTTCGGCCTCAGAGCTGCAGAGATGGAAGATGAGGGAGGAAAACGCAGCTCTGAGGTTGGGTACCCCAGTTCCATCCCCACAGAATCAGTGGAGGAACCACCTCTGATCGATTGGAAAGGTTCTGCCATGATGTTCCTGCATCACTTTGCCATCATGGAGTGTTTCCAATGTGAAAAAAAAAAGAGAACCCTTCCTGGGTGCAGCCTCATTATCTGTGGCATTTCAGGGTAATTTATGCCCAACATCTCACTGCCTCTCTGGTAGGAAATTGTGTTGTTGGTTCCACAGCTCCTGCAGCAGCTGTGTCGGAAATATTGAAATAAATCGATCCAGCTTGGGGTTCCTGCATGATTTTATTGCCAATTTATCAATACAGGCAGGCACAGCTTGAGTTACGCTGGCACAAGAAGGAGGGAGGTGAGGACATGGTGGCATGGCTGCCCACACTGTCCCTGACAAAGGGTTTGATGTCTCAGCAGTCCCCATTGCCCCCACAAGGGATCCAGCTGAACTCTCTGGGAGCTCAAGGTTTCTGTCATTTGCTTTTTTAATCCCCTCCTAATTGGGGAGCCAGCAAAAGCTTTAAAGAAAAAAAAAAAAAAAAGAAGAAGAAAACAAACAAAATTAATGAGCAGAGTCAGGGGAGGAAAAAAGCCTTTTCTGGCTGGAGTCCATGGCACGGGCAGGAATTCACCGCTCCTCTTGAAGAGTGTTTAGCTGGCTGTGAGCTGCCAGTAGAGGAAGTCAAGTGAGAACCAAGTGCCTGGGAGCAGATTTTGCCACAGCTGCCCTCTGCTTAGCTTCTGGAGCACCTCGGGCCAAGCCACGGGTCCTCGGTGCTTTGTGCCCAGACTAAATGGCTTTTGGATCTGCAACTCATTTGTCAGTGAGAGCAAACAAGCTGTTGCTGGGATTAATGGTTTCCTCCCAGCTGGTTGGACCCACAGGCATTCTCAGACAAGGATGAGTGCTGGCCCTGTGGCCAGCAGCAAGAGTTAAACTTTCCCTAAAGACTCATCCAGAACTGGCCCTTGGACTACAGCAGCTGAGCATCCCCAGGCCAGGTGCCGTGCCCCAGACAGAAGCTCCAGAAATCCCCTGGAGCATCCCACATTCTCTCCCCACTCCCTGGAAGCTGTGCTGCCAGGAGCTGGTCAGTGCCAATGTTTGCCAACAGGGAGACAAGGCTTGCTGCTGCCATGAGAGGCTGGCACAGCGAGCAAACCTGTGGGAGAAGTTTCACTTGTCTGGGAAACATCGGGATCTCTGTGGAACCTTGGAGCTTCCCAGTTCCTCTGGGACCATGCTTTGCTCAAAACAAACACTGGCAGGTGCTCACATGGGTGAGGAGGTCAGGATGGAAATGGTAAATTTCTGTTTATATTTAGAGCTTTATAAACTTCCTTTGCTTCCATTTCCCCCTGCACAATCTGTGTTTTACTGGTTTGGGTGTTGAATTTTTGGCTTTCTCTCGCTTTGGGGTGTTTTGACTGGTTGGTGTCTCATGCTGATGGGGAGCTAGTCGATCCACCCAGCAAGCCTTGCCTTGTGTATGACCATCGCCAGTGCTCCTTATGCACATGTGCCCTTCCTCTCTTTCTCCATGGGCCATCCCAGCCCTCCAGAGGCATCAGCCAGTCATTCCTAGTCCATGGGCAAGGGATGTTATTTCTACTTCAGCAATGCTCCTTTTCAGCAGAAGGTTTGGAAATTGCCACAAAGTTTTAGGTAGGAAGAACAGAGTTTTCTTGCTTCAGCATGAAGTGAGGAACCCACATGGAGACATTTAATGCCTCACAGGGATTATTAGATACAAAATACATTGGAAAGAAAGCATGCCATAAATCCCAGCATTTCCATAAACTCTAAATCTGTTACACGTTAGACCGTAGTCTTCTGAAACAAAAGTGACTGCACCAAATAGAGAGTGTTATTGTTTAAATATTCCTGCTGGGAAATGCTGCCTGAAGAGAAGAAACAATAGCTGCCCTGATGCAGGATTTATTGGAGCAACTTGGCACCAGTCTGTTTGTAGGGAGCGGAATATGCTTGTAGAGATTATACCAGATTTACAGCGATTAATAATGGATTGGACATGGCAGACTTCAAAGGGTTCGGCTCCCGCGCAGTTTGGTGTGGTTTGAGTCACTGTAACGCTCATTCCAGTGGTTCAAACAGCTGACTTCCCTCAAAGAGCAGGAATTTGGACTGGACAGCATCAGCCAAGCCCTGCTCCTTGTCCCCTTTTCCCTGTGGCTTTGCACAAGCAGCAGAACGGAGGCTGTGGCATGCCAATATTACACATGACATGGTTGTTTGTGGACACCAGCCCAGCTCCAGAGGGTGCCATCCAGCCCCAGCACCCCAGATGTGCCCCGTTTGGGGTGTCCTGTGAGACCCCCCAAACCCACAACTAACTGGGAACTGTGGTGCCCTTAATTATGGGAAGGTTCCTCTCCAAGTCGGAGCAGGGAGCTCACCTGCCAGGAGTATGAGCAGGGATTTTGTCATCAGGCAGAGGGATTAAGCGAGCTGAGAAATGTAGGACATCCCTCTCGCTCTCAGTGTGCACACACAGACCTCGAGCTATTTTTACAGACCTTTCAGCACCCACTGTGGCCGTAACTTCTAGTATGAAACGTTTGAAATCTGCTCCTTGCAGCAGGAGCTCCCACTTTGTCCAGGGGCTCCCAGCCATGCTGAGGATGGCACTGCAAAAAGAGCAAGGCTCTGAGAACTAATCACAGTGGTGTTAATTGTGTGTTGGTATAATCATGCTCTCACCAGGTCTCTACCAGGAGATCAACAGTCCCTGTGAGCACACCCTGCCTACCCACATCACTTCTCCCCCCTCTCTGCCTGCTCAAGCTCTCAGAGCTTCTCCTGTGAACACAGGATGCCTCACACACACTGGGAAAAGGCCAGGGATCCTCAGACAGATGTATTTCGTAACTGCTAAGTGCTCTGGCGTTAATCAAAGGTTATTGTGTGTGAGGGTTGGGAGGCATCTCCAGCTAATGAAGATGTTTCCCCTGTATCTGTCGTTATCTGGGAAGCTGGAAGAGCTGCAGAGGCTCCATCCTGCTCCAGGCGGGGCTGATGGGATTTGTGCTGGTCCCAGTTGCCATGGAGAAAGTGTTGGATGGCTTTAATACATCTCCGTGAATTTCTCCCTGGAGTTTTCCCATGACAAGCTGGACTGGAGGTAAGGTATAAGGAGGTCTAATCTTCCAACTGTATGAAAAAATGATTGATACAGAGCAAGGGGCATAAACAGCTTACAGGGCTCTGGCAGCACGTGTGGTAGGGCGGGGGGGTGCCAGGAGGGACTGGCCACAGTCCAGGGGCTCCCTGATGGATGCCCTGAGCTGTCCCCAGCCCTGCTCTGCCACCCCAATCCAGGTGTCACAGATCTGGGGCAGGATGGGGGTATCAGCTGTCAGGCAGCCCCACACAAAGGACTGGGCTTGGGCTCCTTCTCATCACCAGTCCAGACGTTTCCCCTGTTGCCCCTGCTCTGGCCGTGGAGCTCCCACTCTTATAACATCCATTCATTAGGAATTAAAGGAAATTAAACCTTATCTGTTTTCACATAATTTCAAAATCCTACTGTTTACATTCATCTGATTACTTTTAAAGTTGCTGAAAATATGAATGATTCCAAAAAGCAAAGGAAAAAGAAATCCCCAGGTCAGTGTGCCAAGCAGCCGCTCTCTCACTTGCCCAGGCAGTTTGAGGTTTCCCTCAAATTCCCCCCTCGATTCATCATCCTGCCCAGCCTTTTACTAAAGTGTCATTGGACATGGACCATGATGGGACCAGGTAAAAGCAAGCTGGAGGTTTTCAGGAACAAAGGAGGCAGCAGGAAACTTCAGAACAGCAGATAGAGAAGAGCTGAGTGTCAAAACCTGCCAAGGTCTCTGGAACCTTCAGGAGCAAGCCCTGGGTGGTGGGCTTGGGAGCTGGCAAAACTTCCATCAGTGCCAGCCCCAACCTTTTCCTTTTTGCCTTTCTGGTTTACTATTTTTACCCTGAGTTTGCTTCCAACTGCTTTAGATTCTCTAAACATTTTCTCTTCAGCAGCTCTCTGGCTTTTGAAGCATGAAGTCCATCTATCACCAGGTGATGTCCCCCTGTCACAGTCCCTGCTCTGAGCAGCCTCCACCACAGCCAGGCACAGCACTGTGAGGGGCTGCATTTGGTGGGCAGCTGCTGCCAAAGCCAAAAATGGAGTTACTAGGCTCCTTGCTCTCTCCTTCCTTTGTTTCCCAGGACTTTTGGGGAAATCCCTGCAAACACAGTCACTTGCTGGAGCACTCGGCACAGAGGATGTTTCCCGTGGAGTGCTGAGGAGAGGAGATGTTGCGTGTGAAGTGTGTGCTTCAGCTGATGCGCCAGGGCTAAAAAGTAATTAATTAGCAAGTTTATGGTCTTTTCCCATCTGAAATTAAAAACAAAATTTATGCAGAACATCCAAGGTAATTAGGAAGCTGCAAGCTACAACACACCTTTAAATGGGAGCTCTGGAAAACACGATGTTTGGCAGCAGATTTTTAATAGAACAGCTGATAAAGGCTCCTGCCTTCACCCGTGTTCCTGGGAGTGCTCCTCACACTTCACCCTCCCCGTATGGATCCTACTTCGGCCACAGCAACTCCCAGATATTCTGTTCTCCATTATCAGGTTTCCCATTTGAAGTCTGTTGGCCAAGACAAGAATATTGGTCCTTGTTTTATGTGCCGACTTTACTTGGAGTTTTTTCCCCTGGCATTTACAACTGGCCCCACCCCCTGATGCTTTGGCTGTGCAGGATGTTCCACCAATTTATTCGAGTGGAGAGCACGGAGCAGGTCATGCATATTAAATGTGAAGTTTTTGCTACAGTTGCTTCAATAATCTGAAAGAAAAACATTTTAATGTGGGGGTTTTTTCTTGTTTTTTACCGTGTACCAGCTGCTGCTTTTGGCAGGGCAGCTGCTCAGCGGGCGGCCAGCAGTGCAGATATGCTTCCCAGGGAGCGATGCCCAGTGTGCCAAGGGCATCCCCCCCGCCATGGTGGGGAACAACTGAGATGCCTGTGAACATCCCACTTTTCATGCCTCTCCCTTGGTACTAAAAGCTGGAAATTGAGGGTTTACGCTATTTTTGTTTTCAGCCAGGTCTGCAATTCCAGCAGTATTGCCCAATGTGCTGTTTCCCTCTTTGCTAGCCTCTCCCAAACCCACCTGCATGGAGACTGGAGAACTTTTCTCCTAGATTTTGTGCCTTTGGTGTGCATTTCCAAAGGCTCCTCAATTCTCCAAGGGACAAATAGGCTGTTTTGGGGAGCTGTGACCAGTGGAACAGCTTTCTGGCCGGCTGGGTGATGGGTGGGGATGGCCAGACTCTGCCCTGCAGCTCTGGGATTGTCAATGGCTATTAATACAATCACTTAAATTATTTTAGAGAAAGTGTTCTTTCTTTCACATTTCTTAACGAGTTTTTTATTTCCAGCAGTTTTTCATCAATTTCCAGTGGGTAAGTTGAGCGCAGAGCCCCTTGCAGAGCAAGGAGGGGATTGACATGGGAAATGATGACGACAAGAGGAGAACAGGAGAACCACCAGGGATGGCAGAAGAATTGTCCTTGCAAAATGCCAACAGCAACATGGCAGGAAGAGAAGGAGAAAAAGAGTTTGAGAAGGACGAAAATGCACAAACCTCTGTGGGAATGCTGCCTGTGTGGGAAATAACACCCCAAGATCACATTTGGAGGTGTCAGAGGAAGGGACTCCTCTGCTTTATCAGCATCACCAGGCAGTGCCTGGTCATGTTTATACTGCTGCTTCTACAATTTGCTCTGTATTTTCTGCATCTCTTTGCTTTCTCCAGTCATTTCCCTTCTGCCCCTCTCTCCTACTGCTGTCTCCTTAGATTTTAGGCTGCTCTCTTCCACAGAAGATGGTGGGGAAGCTGCAAGGCTCAGCGGGTGCCGAGTGGGCACTTCTGGCACAAGGTCCTGCGTGCTGTTAGTTTGGCTTGGTGCCTGCAATCGATACAAGCTTGCTTGGGGTAATTGTTTTGTGTCTCTGGAACAGTTTATTTGGTTTCTAGAGTGCTCACTTTATGGAGTTATTTCTCAAGCCTTGTCCGAGCCTGTTGTCACATCAGTACTAAGTGAGTTTCAGGGCTGTTTGCTAGTCAGCTTTGTCATTTCTATTTTATTTTTTGGGTTTCTTTCTATGTACACTGAAGTGTAATTCTGTTTGGTTTTGCTGACTTGGGCACGAAGAGAAACACATTGCAAACATCTGAAACCCCCTACAATGCCTTCACCTCCCTGGCAGCCCCCCGAGCTTTGTGGGGTCTGCCTTTCACACCGCAAGCCCTTCTACCCTGATTCCCCTTTGTCAGCCTTGGGCAGGGACACTGTGGGGCACGTGGATAAGAGGGTGCAGGGATTCAGGGACATAGGGATGTGGAGATGCTGTGCCCCATGGCCACACCAGTCCTGCTCTGCCCTGAGCTCCTCGAACACAAGCAGTGAATTAAAGGACTGCCCACGAGCAGGGGAGGGAAGAGAAAGCCTGATCTTTCCAGATGACATTTACGCCTGCAGAAGGCCGATGTATTTTATCCACTGTCACATTTAAAAGGCAACGAATTCATTATACTGCTGAATAAATCATTATTTTTAAAAACGTATTTATCCAGAGAAGAGCCATAGCTTTTCAGTCAAGAACTGCTCCTGCTTGGATAAAATCTTCCACCATGGGAGCTTCCAGCTCTCTCTTCACTGACAGCACTGGCAGCAGTTTTTTGGGTCCCACACTGCCCTGTACATGGAGACAAAGATCCAGGCTTTGTTTGGGCAAGCAGCTGAGGGCTGACAAGACACTGAAGAGCTCACACACCCCTGTCACAAAGGGTTAAAGTTGTTGAGCTGAAGCTTGGTAAATCAGGCAGGAAAATAATCAGCTCCCAGGTGAAGTGAGGAGATGCTTGATGTTTTACAGCTTCTTTCATACACTTTACAGAAACTAATGGTTACACAAATAATACCTAGGGGATGATAACAAGCTATAAATAATTCAGGGTTCTCCAGCACAGAGCTGCCGTGTGCAGGTGTGAGGAGCACACAGCACCTTGGGATGACTCAGGTCCCGGGAGAGGGGTGCCCTCTCACCATCCTACAGCTCCCTTAGCAGTGTCCCTGTCCTTTTCCCAGCCTTTCTGCACTGGCTCTGCTTTCTCCCCTCGCACTCAGATCACCCACTCGCCAGACTTCTGCAGGAGCTATCAGAAACACCCTTTGCCAACAGTACTGGGAGAAGCCAGAGGTTTTCCAGGTGTGCTGGGGCCACACAATCAACTGGCCAAGCCCATTACCCACAAAAAGTTGTGCATAAGCTGCTTTGCTCCAAAGCCACAGTCAGTGTCTATATCCAAACTGAGCACCTTGGAGAACAACCGCCCCTGGCTGGTTGTGGGTCATGCCAGGCTCTGCCCGCCCCTGACAGCCCTTTCCACAAACATTGGAGGTTTTTTTGAGAGCTGTTTGTGTGGAATTCCCCATCCTCGGTTGGAGAGGTTTCAGTTTCTCTGCCGCTAAATATTTTGACAGCCTCTCGTCTCGCAGCCTAGCACAGTGTGACATGTTGTACGGTAACAGTCCCCTCGGCTCTCTGCCGCGGCACACCACGTGCTTTGTGCCAGCACACTGCGTGCTCCCCGTGCCGAAATGGGCTCCATCAGGCAGCCACAACCCTCCCAGGGGGAACCATTCCCAGCTCAAACCCCGGAGATGGGAAAGGGGGCAAGGGAAGAAGGCACTCTGCCACAGCTGACTCAAAGCAGGAGATGGATGGCTGCTGCGGCAGGCTCAGCCACCTTTATCCCAAAGGATTCCCCACAGCCAGGTCCCTCCTGACTGCACATCTGGCTGTCTTATCAGTCATGAACGTGTTGCTCTTAATGACAAAACAACCGGGAAAGTTTGTGGCAAGACCCACAGCTCAATAAACCAGGAGAACAAAAACCTCCACTGCAATTTGGAATCGAGTTTTCTTTCCCAGCCCATGTCGCGGGGAGGAATTGATCTGTCTAATCTCTTATCTGTGACTATGAAATTGTATTTCCCTCTTAATAGCCCTACAAATGTTACAGATGGATAGTTTGGAAGACAGGTTGCCAGTGGTAGGAATACTAAAAAGGATGTTGAGTTTTGCTTGCCTTGGGGTGCAGAAACCAACATGGAATGCCAGGATCCGTGTCGGCCTTGGCCTCATTCCTCAGGGATGTGGCTCAAACACTGACAATTGCACCCCATTTATGCTTAGCTTGGGCTGGGGGGCTTTTAGGAGCTGTTAATTTAGGCATCCGAAAGTTGCTCAGTCCCTCCTCACCCCATGCCTGCATTGCGAAGAAGAGGAGAAAGCAGCAGACCAGGCTCTTGCTCTACTAATCTCAGTTTCCCATGTGAAAGCCTGGTTTTCCCACCTCAGGATGGCCACCAAGTGCCTCAGGCACTTCAACTCCCCATGGAGCCTTGAGCTTGCAGAGGGGTTTTGCCCTCCACAACTCCATCAGCCACATTTCCCCATGATTTTTTTGCAAGTTCACAGGCGCTGGCATCCCCCAGCTGCTTCAGCATCCAGATTGCAGAAACGGGAGGTGACAACGTCCTTGTACCCTCAGCTCCTGCCCTGTCCCTGATGGACTGTCATGCTCCACAGCATCTCCAGCATGGATGTGATGTGTTGATGTGAGGTGCTTCCGGCTCTGGCCATCCCCTCTGCTTCCAGTCCAGGAGAGCTGCCCGAGACCAAGCATCCGAGGTGAAGGAGAATGGGAATGCATGAGCCACTGCCATGGAGGTGTTTGATGATGAATTTGGAGTGGTCAAGGTGACCTTTTTGGGATGGGGGCTGTGCCTGTCCCCACACATCCCTCATGGCTGCCTGGCCATAGAGTCCTTTTTGCCGTCAGGACATTCATCACCAAACCATCACAGTATTTAAATGAGTCAGAATAATCACTTTATCATCCAAATACAGGTGGATTAATGCAGTCACTTAATACTCTGTTTAAGCAGCTGGTTTTTTTAAAAAGCTCAATAATTGAGGGAATTACTGGAAAAATTAGAAAAATTAACAGTTTATTTACTACTTATTGTCAGAGCTGTCAGCAAAGAAAAAGTGGGATCGATAAGCACTTATTTCACCCCCCTACACCTCTCCCCCCTCAAGCA
This sequence comes from Pardalotus punctatus, assembly GCA_013400915.1. NCBI lineage: Eukaryota > Metazoa > Chordata > Aves > Passeriformes > Pardalotidae > Pardalotus > Pardalotus punctatus. The sequence goes on from VZTX01025612.1 coordinate 87,703, forward strand.
TCCCCTCTGGTAACACAAATCTGGGGCTCCTGCCCCAACTGCCATAGCCAAGACTGAGCACATAAGTGTGGAAATATCCGGTTGTGGGGAAAACTGAGTTCCATCTCCATGTGTTTTAATACGGGAAATGTCATCTGCTGTTCCAGCTCCTCTCATAAACAGGGAATGTGCCTGTCAGCAAGCTGAACCCGTAAAAGTTGAATAATATTTGTTGATTAATGTAGTCAATGGATTTCATATTTCCTTTAAAATAGATGCTCCGTATTTCTGTAAATTATTCATCCAGTTTATAAGGCAAAGCAAATATTTGTGAATAGATATGAATTATGTGATTTATAAGAATGAAATATTCATGAGTCATTTTCATTATTCACCTCGTCCTGGAATTGCTACATAAATCTGATCAAGCAAATAGATTTGGCAAATCTCAGCCTGAATTTTCAGGTATCGTGGCACTTGCTGGCTCCCGCATGGTGAACCAGAATGGGTTTGGGCTGAACTGAGCCGTGTGCTCAGCTGTGGCTGCTTGGGCTGGCATCCCACGGCTCCGAGGAGAGGCAGGGCAGGACAGGGTGGCTGAGACAGAGTGTGCCCTGCAGCCCCGCTCCGTGCCAAAACCAGCTTTCACCTGAATTTCAGCAGAGGCAAGGGCAGGAAGAGGAGACAAATGCTTCCCTCCCTGACATGCACGCCGGTGCTGTTTGAGGTCGTGCAGCACCGCGGGGAAGGATGCTGGGAGGAGGTGTTTGGACTCGGAGGGACAACAGCAGACAGCAGGAGCATCGGCTGTGCAAAATTAGGGAAAACAGGATAGAAAGCCTCGCTGCTGGGTGGTTCCGACCCTAGGACTTGCAGATGCTCTCTGCCAGCCTTCAGTGAGACAACACTCAGTGTCATTGTGAGAAGAACCCCAAAGTCCCCAAACTCCCTGGCTTCCCACTAACCCCTCCCCACCTGCCCACTGGGCCCACTCCAGGAGGGAAGGCTTTACCCCCAGTTGCTCCCAATGACTGTTGGGGAACCCTCTCCCTCCAAGAGCTGAGCTGCTCTCCCAGGTGCATCCCCCAGAACACCATCTTTTCCCCCAGCCTTCTCCATCAAAAGTGAGTTCTTTTACCAAGCACTCTCCAAAGGAGAACAGTGGGAGCAGTAGCAGAGGCATCATGAGAAGGATATGCATGCGTGGAGGGGGTGTTTATTTCAGCTTCTGCTTTCCAAAAACTAGAAAGCACCTTGGTGGTGTGAAATGATGACAAGTGGGGAAACTCTTGTTGGCAGAGGCCAAAGAAGAGCCCCAGGATTGTGGGGGACAATGGGACTCCCGGCCTCAGCTGCCTTTCAGGGACAGGGTGAGTCTGAGAACGAAGCTGGTGCCAGTCTTGGGGTTAAAAAGAAAATGCAAAAAAACCCAAAAACTCTGGCAGATGCTGAACTTTCAGGACATGAGTAACACCTCTAAATACTCTGGGACTGTGGGTCCACTCCAAGTGATGTGCATGCTAAGCACTTCTTGGACCAGTGCCACCCGGCACTCACTGCTGCTGGTAATGAACTTTGCTTTTTTTGGGAGCTGCAAGATGAGCACTCTAGAATTCAGCTTTGGGATCTTCGTATTTTCTAAAGTGTTCAAGTGCTCTCTCCTTAAACAGCAAGCTGCCATGTAGGAAATACTGTTCCACAGAGAGAGCTGTGCGTCTTCTGCCACCGGCGTGTCTTGTTCAATGCCGCGCAGGGACGACATAAAATCCATGTGCTTATCCAAGTGGAATTGCTGACTCTATTACCCTGGTCAGAGAAAACCGTCCGTCTTCATCCTCCCTCTGATCCATCATGAAGGGGATAGCAGTTCAGTGCCCTGGTGTACTGCGCATCCCAGATCTGCAGACAGAGCTGACCAAGCTGAGTTCAGTGACAAGCCTTTGGGGGTGCAGGACACAAGGCTGTGGCTCCTCTCCGTGTGCTGCAGAGGTCAGATTGACACACAGAATTTTTTAAACCTGTGGGAGGGATATAGGTACAGCCCTTGTGCTGAGATCACAACCATCCAAGAAAAAGGCACCAGGGTAAGTGCTGCTTTAATGGACCCGAGGAAGGATGGAGAGGCTCTGCATCCCAGGCAGATCCCTCCTGGCCTCTGGCTGCTTTTCCTGCAGCCTCTCTCCCAAAGGTCACATTGCTGCCTCAAGGCAAAGGCAGAGATGTTTCATTGAAGCCAAGGCAGCTCCGGAGTTGTCGTACTAAACTCCAGACCTGTTCATCCGTGGGATGGCATTTTTCCCCTTGCCGGCTCTGGAATAGCCACAGAGAAGCCATTTATCAGCCTGGTGTGCACATCCAATCTCCGGGGCGCTCTGCTTCGCCTCCCGTTATCGGCTGTCTCCGCAGTGCTTAACGAGGCAGCTACTTTGAGGCTTAATGAATTTGAAAAGTTTTTGACCCCTCTATTGCAGCATCTCAAATAGCAGGAACCTGGAAAATAGCCTTAATGTCACACAGAGCATTAGGAGCTTGTGCAGTTATTGCAGGTGCTCTGCTCAGGTGTTTCACGGCACTTTGGGACAGCTTCCAGCAAACAGAAGCCATGGGAGGTTCAGCAGAGAGGGCTTTTCCTTCAGGAAAAAGCTTTTCCTTCCTTGCATGAGGAAATCAAGGGTTTGGTGACTTAGAGATGACCGGAGCTGTCAAGGACAAGGCAGTAAATTGTCCCGTGGTCATAGCCCTGCTCTGGAGAGACTCAGTTGTGTCACTGCTCCCGGGCCAGGGGATTCTTGTTGAATTATTGCAAGCGTGCCTCAATAAATCCAGGATCCAGCTCCCATCGGCACAGCACACAGTCCCCTTGCCCAGGTTTGCAGATCAGGGAAATCCCAGCTGCTTTAAGGGTGCTGCATTCCTACCCCTCACAACAATGGGTCAGGGAGCACAAAACGCCTTGAGGGTTCCTCTTTCCAGCTTTCTTCTTTTCCCCCATCCACTTTCCCAAAGGACTTTTTTCCTCAGTCATTTATTCTTTAAAGGAAAACCAAGATGATAATCTCAAGCCCTCCAAGGGCCATTAATTGCTGCTACTTCAGAGTAGGGCACAGGGCTGGGAATTTTTTTTTGCTCAGCAGCTGGTAGAGTTGGAAACCTTCTTCAGGGCAGCAGGAATCCTGTAATAAGGACTGAGAGGGGGGAGTAAAAGGCTGAAAGCAGCCCTTCAAGGAATGTGGCCTCTCTCCATTCCCCTCCAGAACACTCCAGCAAACCCTCCTGGACTCTCCTTACTCTTGCCTTGTGCCAGACATTTGTTTTATCAGCACCAGGAAGCAACCCCAGCCGAAGCCATCATCAGCCCACAGAGACATCAGCCATAATTGTAAGGTCCGTTAAATATGATTTAAATATTTTTTACTCATTAACAACAATTTAGACTGATTCTCTCTTTTTTTTCCGGAAACTTCAAGTGTGACTGTAATAGCTTTGTAATTTTGGGCTCTATCATTAAAATTAATGATATCCTAATGCTCTATGTGCACTAGAAAAGTCTGATCAGTTTTTTCCCCTTTATATATCATTACTAATAGAACATTTTAATGGCTGTAATTTCCAGCCCTGTAGATGGAAACCTAAAAATAGGAAGAAAGCCTATTTCATCACGCCATGCCAGCCCCTAAATAATTCAATTACATAGACTGGAATATCTGAAGCTGGGTGTGTTCCCAGCTGTAGATAACCAGAAGTACTTGATACTGCTTTTAAAGTGGCTTGGTTATTACAGGGTCTCTGGTCCTGGTGAGGCTGCTGCCAAGGATGCCGGGGTGCAGCCCCCGGTGATGCCGCGGTGCAGAGCTCCAGCAGTTTCCCCTCCTGAAGCCAGGGCTGGAGTTCCTGCTGGGGTCCAGGTGGATCCAGGGCAGCAGCAGAGCTTCAGAACCTCAGCCTGACTTGTAGTAACTAAAACCCACCTATCACTGTCAGGCAATGCCTGGAGCCATCATCAGCAAAGCCTCCTCTGTGGATACCTCCAGCTCCACACTGAGCCCTCAGATCCCTCCTGCTGTGTTTTCCCTGCAAGCAAAGTCTGTCTCTCCCGGCTCTGCTTCTCCATAGAGCAAGAGCATCACCACGACCAAAGCCTAAAGCTCCCCTAAACCTTTGCTAAGCTCCCTGTTTATTGCTCCCCACGGTTTTTCTCCTGCCATAGGTATTTCCAAAGCCTTTCATCATCCCACACACTCCCACGTACAGCCAACACATTTCTCATCTTCACCTCGCAGAGTTTATCAGACGCATTTCTGCCATTTATTGGTTTATGCTTCTCCACCAGCAAGAGTTCACAATTAAATTCTCACTCTGGGTTATTTTTTTTCATCTCTCTTTTTTCCTTGCCTAAGGCTGAGGAATGGCTCTGGTGTGCTCGTTACAGAGCTGGTCTGTCCCCGTGGTGGCTGGACCCAGCCGTGGGTGGGAGGGGAGGGATGTCGCGGGTCAGCTTCCAGCCCACGCATTTTCTCACCTCAATAACTTACCGATTTGCTCCAGAGCAGCAGGGTTTCGCTTGGCTCCAAGCAAACAAGACACAGCCGTATCATCTGCTCTTTGTTAAATACAAAGCCGAGATTTTCCCTTTTTTTTAATCCCTTTTCTAGGTTAGCTTTGCCCGGGCTCTTCATCCTGGCACAGCTGCGTGGGCAGCCCCCAGCCAGGTAGGACTGTGGTGAGATGCTGAATATTGACAGTTGGATGCTGATGCTGAGTATTCGTTTTGTAATCATGGTCTGGTCTGAGCTTTTCTGGCTTTTGGCTTTTCAGTGGCACCCCCTGGGTGCTGTGCCTCAAACATCACTTTGTGCCACTGAACAGGAAGGGACAGCCAGGCTTGGAAGGGACAGGGCAGTGCTGGCACCAGCTCATTGGTGCTAGCAAAGAGCCCTGCCTGCACTGGTGCAGGGATGGCAAAGATGAGGCACTGAACTTGAGTTTTTTGTAAGACCTCAGAGTATGTGTCCAGGAGAGAAAGAACACACTTCTATTCCACCTCATCCTTGGGTTCCCAGTGTGGCAATGCCATAGCACCAGTCCATGGTTTGGTTTGCTGTTCATGTTTGGATGTCAAAGGGAAGCTGTTATCACCCAGAGAGTTGCTTCCCCAGCAGCAAGAGGTAGGATTATACATAAATTTCAACCTGACAAGAGCAGGCTGAGTAAAACAAGGTGCTGTTCCGTCAAGGCACTGATTTACAATGCATCAGCCCTGACCCTGCTGACTCTTCTCGTGGAGGGAAGCAATTGCCTGCTCCAAGTCCTCCACTGGAGCATGGCATGAGGAGTCTGAGCTGTGATGTTCTGACCACAATATTTAAATGTTTGGACTTGATCCCAAACAATTGCCACATTAAAAGATATTTAATGCATTATGGATGCAGATTTAAAGGCACAGTTACTGAAAGGCACCAGGGTTGTCTCCTTTTGTCATTTGAATGACATGGGTCTGAAAATGTGGTGTTTTGGCTGTGGGAGAGGAAGGATTTTCCTTTATCATGCTCACACTGGGATATCCTGGTGCTCCTGCCTAGTTGCTCTGGTGTCAGCTGAGCTCCTCCCTGCAGGGGATTTATCCCACGGAACTGGGATGCCCTGCTCCCCATGGGTGTTCCCCACACATCTCAGCCAGGCCAGGGTGCCTGGGCTGCCCCTCAAGCCATCACTGTGCTCTGCCCTGCCTGTGGCCAGCAGTGACATGGGAGAATCACCTTCAGCAATCCCACCCTCAGAGTGTGGGAAATGGCTTCGGGTACTCAGACTCTCCTGACGCTCAGGGGCCTTGAGCCACCATTTCTGAAGCAGCTCATCAAGTGTTCGGACACATTGTCCCTGTGTGCAAGGACCAGCATTTCCACAGAACATAAGAATTTCTCTCACACCTTTCCACTCCTTTTGCAGTGGGAGGTTTTCCTGCCCAGCATGGGGGGAGCATGGAGAAGACACATGAAGTGGTGCTGTGGCCCCACTGAGTTCTGTAGGTGCTGGGAACAGGCACAGGATGGTCAGGTTGTGAGTATAACACTTCTCTGCAGTGATAAATCCAGAGTCTGCATTCGGAATTGATGTACTTTTCTATCTTAAAAATCCTAATCGGTTTTTATCAGTGACATCACGTTTCTCAGTGTGAGAGCTGCTGCACTATCAGCTGGAGGAGTGCTAGAGTGCAGTAAAAGATACTGGAACATGTTCAAAGGTGTATTTGGCTGCTCCTCTCCCCCTTGGAAGCTCCATTCCCAGTGGGTTGTTGCCTGCAGTTGTCCGCAGTCACTGTGACACGGAGCCAGGCACAGATCAGGCAAAGATCTGCTCCCTTCAGAACATTCCCAGCTCTCAGCCAAACTCTGTGAAGGCGATTCCCCAGCGCAGGGGTGGGTGCTGGCTGTGACCCACAGTAGCTGTCCCTGTGCTCACTGTAACTCTCCAAAATTTCTCTCCTCATGAGGGTTTCTCCTTGAGCCCTGGGTGGCAATTAAAGTGTGATCAATCAGTGTCAAATAAAAGTCGTCGGAATATGGCTGCAAGGCTGATTGCCTGTAACCAGTGTAATTAGACAGCAAGGATTTTCTTCCTTTTCTGTTCCTGCAAGAGGGCTAAAAGCCTCCCAAATTGAAGCTCCTGTGTCTGCAGCAAGGTGAATTCATATCTGACCTATTGTTCAAATAAGAATTCTCCTCAAATCCAACTGAAGACCTCTCCAAAGAACAGCACAGAGCCATAATCCCTGAAATTTATTGCCATTTTAGTGTGTGTGGTCAGGTTGATTTCAGGGATGATGGGCAGGAGAGCAGATCTAGGTCTCATCAACCCTGGTGTGATGCTGGCACCGCTGTCCCCAGCCTGGGTGTCCCCAGTGTCCTGTGTCAAAGCCATCTTCTTTGTATCTCCAGTAACTCTGTGCTGATTTTCTCAGACTGACAAAAGTCGGCTGTTTCCATATTCCCTGTCACTGCTGATCTGTCCCTTCTCACTCTCCAAATCCTCTTTCCATTTCTATTGACATTAATGAACTGCTGCCGTCCCCTAGCGCCACCACCCCCTCACCCACCCAGAGCTGCCTCATGTTCCAGCCAGCTTCACCAGCTCCTCAGGCCTCAGCATCTTCCCAAAAAGTCCTTGACATCAACACAAGGTCCCTGGCATTACACTCCACAGGGCCCTGCCTGTGCCAAGCATCACCAGTCTAACACAGCCCATGCACTGAGATATTTCCCTAAGCTCTGGATAATTAATTAAAAAAAAAAAAGAAAAACAGCAAATGGAAGTAATTCCCACTTAGGAGGAAGGACCTGCTGGAATTCATGCTGGGAAGGAGGATTCAACAGCTGTGCATTAGCATAATGTGGAAATGGTGTAGAGAGCAGAGCTGAGTGGAGCTGCCCCTCTCTACCTCAGGTTTCCCAGCAAGAGGGGAAGGCAGGATAGAGCCCAGGAATGGGGGAGGAGGCTGGGAACTTCCTGAAGCAAGCATCAGCCTTTCTCCCAGGACTCTCCAGCTCAGCATGTGCCGAGAGAAGTTTCCATCAGAAAGGTGAGCGGGGATGTGGGAGCCTCCCTGCTCCTGCCACCCCCTGCCAGCTGCTGACATTTCTCCTCGGGCTCTGGCATTTATTTTAATCTATCTTAGGTTTGCACTTCCCTCTCAGGATTAATGGGCAAAGTGGCAAGATGTTGACACAGAAAGGTGAATTCACCCAAAGCCAGAGCCCCTGCATCAGCCACAGCCCGTGGGTTGAGAGGGAAACTGAGGCAGCTTCAGCATTCCATGGGAGGGATGGAAAGCCCAAAACTCCTGTGGGGCAGTTTTCTCTGCTCTCTGAGTGTAGGCAGAAGTCACCACGCCTGGCACCTACTGGCCTTAGGGCTGCCAGGTCCCCTCTCTCCATCACTGCCTGGCAGTACATGGGAGACAGACAGATGGACAGATGGACAGACTGCTCTGTATCTCTGTCAGGGTACCACGTGGGAGATGGACAGATGGACAGACAGACCACTCTGCATCGCTCTCCAGGTATGACCTGGGTGACAGATGGACAGACAGACCCCTGTGTGTTAGGGCGGCTGCATGGACAGACAGTCGCCCGATGTCCAGTGTCCTCGTGGCCGCACATCATTTGCCCACCGGCTCCATCTTGTGGAAGATGTTCCCTCGAGGAGTCCAAGTGGGAAGCCACCCCTTGATGTGAGTGCTGTCCTGCATGGGTCCACTTGGCACTGCCAGCGTGGGAGTCCTCATGAGGTGGCCATGCTGGCACCTGCTGGCACCCCGATTACCCTGCTCTGCCTCCATGGGCTTAATACCACATTCCAGCCCTGTACAGCTAATGAGAGAAGCAAATGTGGTGGAATTTATTTCAACAGATGGAGGACAATTTTCTTATCATCATTTATCCAATGCACTGCACCGTACCAGCTTGCAGAGCCTCGGGCTGTGATGTGGAACCACCAGGGCTCTGCTGGCAGTGGCACCGGCAGCTCCCACCACCCTAGCAGAACAGACTTTCCCCATTCTACCTCTCAGGGATAAAACCAGGTGGTTTTCAGGCTGCTGAATGTGCTGTCTTTGTTGAGTTTATTTACCATATAATGTGACACTGTATGTAATTTAAAGACACATTAGGATGCAGTTAATCATGGGAAGCAGTGCTCGTGCTGTTTGACCACAGTCTGTCATGAGAAGCCTCGCTCCCAGCCCTCATTCCCTGACCCAGGGTGGTGCAGAGCCTCAGGAGCACCAGGTGAAAGCTCTGTCAGCACCATTATTGCCAGCTTTCTGTCCTCAAGTGGCCCATGGCAATCCTGTTGTGCCCCAAGGCTGGAGACATTGCCAGAGGGACGCGGTTGGAGACTGACGCTTGTAGGAAAACAAGATACTCAACACTCTCAAGAGCACATCCAATTTCCACTCATTAAGCCACAATTTCCATCATTTTAATTACATAAAAGGCAGATAAATGGCAAGTATGCTCCTTCTTGTGCCTTTTCTCTTAATTATTGGTCCTTTGCATGGGCCAGTTTGCAATGAATCAGCCTTTAAGCAGCGTTCACTCGGAACATGCTCGGCTTTATTTGAATTATCTTGTTGGACGATCATTCCCCAGAACATAATAAAACAAATATTAATTACTACTTCAGCGAGTGTAATCTTCTTGAAAGCACTCAACGCTACTCGAATGCCACTGTAGCCTCACGCTCCGCTCTTCAAGGCACACGGGTAAACGAACTCATCCTGCAGGTCTGAGTGCGCAAGGCTGCGACTTCAGGAAAGGATTGCTGGAAAATGTGCAAGTGTGCAAAGGAAAAAGCTGAGCCTGCTCTCCAGAGAGAATAGAATATCTGGTGGCTGGCGGGATGCAGCAGGTTGGACCATGCCACACTGGTCTGTGCCCCGTTTTGCAGCACTTGGCACATTCATCAACGTGTAAATGGCAACCCAACCTCCCCTCCATTCCTGACGCCATTTCCAGCACTGTCACCGGGACACCCTGGATGTCGTGGGATGGGTGGTGCCCTGGCAGGTGCCAATTCACCCACCAGCAGGATTGGCATTACTGCTGGTGTTTGGGCTTGTCCTCAGGCAAGGAGAGATTTAGCTGGATGCAACCCAGCCATGTTTTAGGTGGGAGAGGGATGAGACGTGGCTGTAGCCAGACAGCAGTACGACATTCTTCCAGCCAGTTGAAGTTCAACATCATTAGACATTCCTCATACACGCATCATGCATAGAAACCTCTGGCAAGGAGTGTCCCTGGCACTTCTCCCTTCTGCTCCTCCACCTGCACAAACCCAGCCCTTGGCTTTACTCCTGCAGTAACCCAAAACTTTAGAGGTGTGGATGGTTTTCCTTGCCTGCGGCCCCATTGTATCCATGATGCATTTCCAAGAGCATCTTTGCGGTTCACTAGGTGCAAAACTGCTGCTGGGGAGAAGGCAGCTGCAGCCTGAAACTTAAAGACAAAAATCAGTTGAGGAAAGGGGAGCTCTTTCTAAGCCCATATGCACACAGTTACTGTAGCATCCAGCAATCCTGGCTCTGGAGGGTCTCTACTCAAATCCAGGTACATGCCAAAAAGAAAACAGCTTTCAGTGTCTTAAATATTCGCTACTGGCACTTTTAAAGACTGATTTAGCATGTGTGCAAGAGAAAGGAATTGAAATACACTTTTAATAAGAATGCTGTTTCACGTCATTTCATTACCATCCCACTCAGCCTTAAAAGGCTGTTTTTGCAAGCAGGATGAACACACCCAGCATGAAGGGCTCAGGGAGCCCAGGAGAGCCCCAGTCCAGCCCCAGCATTCTGGGGAGGAAAAGGAAGAGCAGGAGGAGGAGAAGGAGCAGGAGGAGGAGGAGGTGGAGGAGATGCTCTGAGGATAGAGCCATATGTTGCCAAGTTAATAAAAGACCTTGAAAAGCATAAATCTTCAGCATCCTGGCTGCTGGCCCAGGTGCATAATTTCCTTGGCATTGGGGGGGAGCAGTCAGCATCTGTGCAACTCCAGCATCGAACGCTAATGAAAAAGCCCAGGATGAAACGCTCAGTCCCCGGGGACAGCGAGGGAACCCGGCTCTCTCCAACAGAGTTGGTGTTTGTGCTGCAGGGGAGCCTGGGAGGCTGGAGTGAAGCTTCTCCCCACTCCCTGCGCCAGGGAGAGACCATCCACCCTGAATCCACTTTCCCTGAGCATCCGGGGCCCAGGGAGGTGCAGCAGCATGGGGGCATTGCCAGGGTGTCCCCTGGGAACATGGCAAATGACCTTGTCTGTGGCACAGATGGAAAGGACAGCCCCTGCAAAGGAGAAAAAGCTGTGTTCCCACCGCATAGAGCTGAGCTGCAAACCTCACTGCTCAGAAGGGGAATTCTGGAATGCATTCAGTGGGATAAGTGTGGAGGGGAGGCAGCAGTGAGGGATGCAGGATCCCACAACTCTGTCTCTGCCCTGTCCAGTGCACTGCCAGGAGGACTCGGGATCTGTCCCAGCTGTGGGACATTTTCCAAGAAACTGTGTTTTCTCAATAAAGCAAATACTCTTTGACCCATATGAGGCTAAGAAGGAATAGCAAAGCTATTGTGTGTGTGACTCAACACAAGACAAAGCTATTTGCCGTTTGCTATTTGCCTCTGCATTTGCCAACCTGAACATCCAGATGTACACAAATTAATGAGCGTTATGATGAGCTTCATTAAAAGAACTGTTCTTCAGGGGGAAGCATCTTCCCCAGTACCAGAGCTGTGTTCTGTTTGCTCAGCTATTAGCTAACGGTAAGCTGAAATTCTAGTTTCATTCTGATGCTTTGGTGCAGCCAGTCCCTTGCTGGAGCAAAGGTGACAGCACTGGATGCCACAAATAGGGGTGGTGGCAGAGCTGTTTCTGGCTCCTGGCCATTCCCCTGGCGAGTCCCCCACGGCCACAGCTCCTCTTCGGCCAGAAACAGTCCTTCATGTCTGACACTGGGTAAATTCATTTTGTATCCCACAGTGCCAGCAAAGATGTCTGGCTTTTCAGGGCAATAAATACCACAATGGTATATTTTTGCTTTCCGTGGACCCATCCAAGATAAGCGTTCATCCTTGTCTTAAGCAGGGAACCAGCACCACTTCTCAAAGCATCATTTTGCCTTTTGCCATTAAATTATATTAAAAGGGCTTTCAGGTTATCTCTTAAGTAGGTGCTTTTCATTCCAGCCACATTACCTCCCTTCTGGCCAGGCGGGTCTCCCCAGAGCAGGAGCTTCCTTTGCCTCTGCAGAAACATCCCAGGTGTTTCTCTTGTGCAGATTCCAGGCACGTTCAGCATGATGGGGTTTTGTAACAATCCCATTCCTGGGGAAAACCCTTGCTGAGCCTGGGTCCCCCCTGCCTCCTGGCCACCCCTCTGTCCTCTGGGAATACACAGTGATGGAGAGAGGAGCTGGATGCTGGCATGGTTGTGGTCCCACTTACCTGAGATACATGTTTTCTGCGAGAGAGCAGTGAAACTGGGACCAATGCAGATGAAATCTGACATTGACCTGGTGAGGAGGAGAAGGAGAAAAAAGAGGGAATCCAGCTCATGAACCAGCAGTGGAGAAAACCACTGAGACAGCCAGCCTCAATGCCGAGAACACCACTGACTGACTGGAAAAACACTTGGCCCAGGTTCCATTTGAAATGTGAGACAGGTCTTTCTCTTTCAATGGAAGACAAAAACTCAGATTCCAAGAAGTGCATCAAGCCGTTAATCTGGATTTAATTCCTAAATGGCAGTGGGTGCAGCAGAACTGCTCTTATTTGGAGAACAGATACCCCTGGCCCAGGGAATGCAGCTGCGGCCGCATGGCAATGAGGAGTCTGGCAACCCCCAGAGCCAGCCCTGATTCTCTCTTGCATCTAAAAGCAGACATGAGTGGTGCTTATTAATTTGAGTCCACCTCTGAATGCACTTAACGATTCAAGTCCAATTAGTTTTCAGAGTGCCCAGGTAGGAAGTAATCATTAAAAACATGTAAATTAAGTTACTGGGGAGCTTAATAGATTAGTCATTGACTTTCTAGCTTATGTTGGCTCTTAACCTTCAGCTTAAATTCATCACGAGCAATTTCTCTGAAGTGGCTGCATAAGGTTGGAGCTGGGGGCTGTGGTTTTGCTTAAGGAGAGCTGGCCATGCCATGGCATCTCCCTTGGGAGAAGAAGCCCACACCAGAGACCCCCTGTCCTTCCAAAAGTGAAAACCTTGGCTGCTGCAAACGCTTCATCTGCAGGTAATGTGCCTGAGCTGGGGAGCCGCATTTTGGTGGGGGGTGGCCCCTGGACACTAGGCCACCGGGGGAGAGGGGTGGGGTGTCCCACTCCCCTCTTGCCCCTCTCTGCCTGGATCCAGGGACATCCCTTTGCTGTGTGGGAACGAGCATTTCATTAACTCCCAGACTGATGAGTATCTGGAATACTGAGTATCCTCAGGGATGAGCTGCTGGAAGGGCAGGTCCCTGCTCAGCTCTCCCACTGCCATCTCTCCTGCACAGGTTCTCTTCTGTCTTAGCAGCCCCATCCCCCAGCAACCAAATTTCAGTTGCAACTGGAATTAATAGAAGTTAATCTGAGATTATAAATGTACTCCTAACTAATGCCCTAATAGATTAGGAGGGGCCTAATGGAAAGACAGTCTCCTGGGGCAATACAAACATTTAATCAGTGGTAAGAGGCACCTGCAGAGCCCCCACTGCCCTGGACCCACTCCCCATCCCAGGAAGCAGCTTTATTACAGTGGGGAAATGAAGAAAAGATATCAAAAAAGATCTCAGACTGGGAGCATTTGGAAAAGCTATTTCTAAAATTGCAATTACCAGGAAGGAGAACAAATTACCACTTCAGGGACCGTCACACATGGAGAATCAGAGCTTTGGGAAATAATCAGAAGAATATATTCACGGAAGTGCATTATTTGTATTGAAACATTTTGAAGTAAAGGTCACAAGAAGAAGCTGAAGATTAGTAAATAGGAGAACGCGAGGATCACTTTGCTGCCATAATGATTATGGTCCATTTTGATTATGACTGCATTAGTCACCGAGATGCATAAATCACAGCAGAGCAGCAGCGGGTGTGGCTCTTGAGGAGTTAAGGAGTGGTGGATCCTCCTGCACCCTTGTGCTCCAGAGCAGGCCATTGGCCTCATCCGCAGGTGCTCCCTTGGCAGAGCCAGCCAGCGCTTTCCTCCTCAAGCCCTTGCAGGAGTGAGTTCCCCATTCCCTCAGTCCTTAGACTCAGCTCCTGGGACCTCAGGGGTCCCACAGCTCCAGCACTCATGGTGACACTCGGTGACCCTGCCTGCATCACCTTCCTGCTGCTCAGTTCACCAGGTGCCAGGTCTTGGCAGTTCCTGACAGCACCAACTGCCGGCACTGAGGAATCCCAAGCACAGAGATTTTCTCCCAAACCAAACAGCGCGTGTGCGATACAGCAGCTCTGCTAATCTTCCATTGCCTTCAGAGATGACTCCTTGTAAGGCAGTGGCCTCTTTTCCTCCCCTTTTATTATTGTAGATCATTTTTAATACTGTGCCGACCTGTCAAGCTTCCCCTGGCTCCATGTCAGCTGTTACAAAGGACTTAGAAGAGATCCACAGAGGGAGGTCTCACTGGGTGGTGCAAAGCCCAGGCAAGGCAGGAGATAATGGTGCTGGGATGTCTCCCAAGACCCCAGGATGTCGAGCAGCCCAGGCAAGAGCTGGGGGCTCACAGTCACTGCCCCTCACACACCCTCCATGGGATGAGTGAGCAGCCAAACTGGACCACAAGGCCAACCTGGCCAGGCTCATCTTTCCCAACTGCCCCTGGTTCCTGCCCCCCTCTCTCCTCAGCAGCCCTGAGAAAATATTTGCAGCTTATAAAAAGCAGCGAAAATGGGATTGATTTACTGTAGCGACATCTCAAAGCATGAAGTGGCACTTTTAAACTCACATCACCCATTAGACATCTGAAGGCATCAGCACAGCCCATTTCATTTTTAAAGACATACAAAATGCTCGGAGGAAGCCATTTGACATCCCCATTCTGGGAGCTGTGATAGCGTGCTGGGAATAATACAGATACATCACAAGTCTCACATCTCATCGTTCCGGTTCCCGTTGTGTCAATACGCTGCTAAAGAGCTGGTGAGTGTCGTTCCGTAATTTTCCTCTGTGCTGGTGAAGGAGCTGCCCACAGACAAGGCCCATAAATCAAAGTGGCAGCCACAGCCACATCTGACAAGTGCTCCAGCCCTGCACACCGGGAGCAGCTTGCGGAGGTGGCAACAGTATCCCATGGGAGATGCTGGGGCACTTTATGGGAGATGCAGTGGATCCCTCCATCTGAGCCATTTCCAGAGGAAGTATATTGGAGCAACCCCTCTCGACAAAGAGGAGGAAAAGACACTTTGGGCCTTCCCCAAAGATGGGCTGTGCTGGCCTCCAAAATTGCTGCCTTGTACTGGGCGTCCCATCTGCTTCCAGGAGTGCAGAGCACAGTGTACATCACCCCAGCCTTGGGTACCTCAACACTCACCCTCCTGCTCCAGGGCTTTTTCCCAGAGGCAGCTCTATGTTGGAAACATTCATAACTTTTAATGGGATTAATCCATCCCTGGTGCCAGGGAAAGAAGCCTGACCATGTCCCTGCACTGCAGTCGCTGCGCACCGATAGTGCCAGCCCTGATTTATTAGCCCAGAGATTTCACTGCCTGGCCACTGACAAATGGGCACAATTTTAACCGCCCCTGTCCTCCCAATCAATAGCTTATAATCAAATCCAATCACACCATATTAAATTAAGTGTCCAGAATAACCCCAAAGTGCTGAGGGTGCTGGTGCTGGCACAAGCCGGTGTCAGGAGCTGTGGGAATTAATCATCTCTGTGCTGCTGGCACAAGGAGCCCGGGGCTCTGCAGGGGAGAAAGGAAGGTTGGGCATACAGGAATTGTCTCAGGATACTTCTAATCATGGATTAGAATCATGGAAGCTCCTGGATTGCTCCCACACTTCCGCTGAATTTGTGCCGCTTCCTTACAGCTCCTTGGGGTTTGCTCTATTCAGCTCTCACACTTCCACTTAGTTTTAGAGCTATTTCTGCGTATGAATTATTCCCTGACACAATTTTGCAGCTCTGGTTATATTTAGAGAGAGCTCGTTCATTGGGTGAAGCTCCTCGTTTTCTGTTTCGTTGGGTGAGATCCTCCAGCTTCTGTATCCCATCTTTCAGGCTCCGGTTGATCTGCGTTCACTAATTATATTGTGGGACACCATATGAGGTCGAGCTCACGCTTCCCCCATGTTCTGCAGCAATATTTATTTGTGATAAGGCAGAAGGCAGCTGTGGGGAGACATCCTCCTGCGATTGTGTCAGGGCTGCATCAGCTTTCCTTGTATCAGCTGTGGAATAAATTTCCGCCATGGAAAGAGAAAAGCTGCTGCAGTGGGACCTGGAGCACTTCATTATGTTTCTGTGTATTAAGATCCTGGGTCTGTGCTGCCACATCCTCTCCAGGGCTCTCCAGATGGCTTTGTGGGACAGCAGGGGCTTCATGATCTCCAGGGGTTCCCTGGGGGCTGTGGCAGTTTGCTCATCCATCCTCACCTGGCTGAATGCTCCCCCTCCATTTTCCTCTCCTTTGTACCCACCTCTCCTCAGCCAGGCTCCCATTTCCCAGCCACCCCTCTCACCTCTGTACCTTGAGATGTTTTTAATGCAGCTCTGGGTTTCCCTCCTCATTCATCTGACTTCCAGAAAACACTTGACTTTTCATTGCGTCATTGGCATTTTCCAGGTACTCCTCTTGCAGGTGTCCCAGCAGCTCTTGGGGGCATCCCAGCAGCTCCCAGCCACTCACCCAACTCTGGGTGCTGCTGATGTGCCCCCATGGGCAGTGTGACCATGGTTTTGTCACTGGCTTTGGTGACAAGCCCCTCTCCTGGAGTTCCTCACCCATGCCCAGCGATCCCACACTGCCTTCGGAGAGGACGGCAGTGCTGCTGGAGCTGCGCCAGCTGTGGCAGATGGAGCCTGGCAGATTTAAAGTCTTAATTGCCTGTGATAATTAAAAATCTGAGGAAGTTTCCCCAAAGCACAGAGCTGTCCCGGCCCAGCCACGTCTCTGCCTCCGCATCAGCCCAGCCACACTTTGGAGTGTCCAGGGTGCGTTGGCTCCTACTCCTGCAGCTGACAGCAAGGCAGAACTGACTGAGTCCTTTCCCCAGGCAGGGATTTGATCCAAGCCCTGGACTAGGGATACTGAACAGGCAGCCTCTGCAAACTGCACCACCATCCTGTCACTCATCCCATTGCAGGGAGGGCAACATCAGGGAGCACAGGATCCAATTTGGGATCTATGTATGGTTGTCTCCATGTACCACAAGGAAGGTGGCATGAGGAATGAGCTTGACAAACCACCAGCTGGGGAGGGAGAGCCGAGACAGGGACAGGATCTGGCTCCATCCTTGCCTGCATGCACCAGGACTGGTGATGGCCACCAGTCAAGGAGATGACACAGGTAAGATTTTCATACTCGTCTCCAGTCCTGTGTGCACAGTAACTGCAGCTTCAGATTTACAGTTCCAATTAATTGTGTGAGTAAATTAGAGGTACCCAAGTGAAACCACAGACAGAGGTTGTTTCCTATGTGCTGCTCCTTCCTTGGTCCTGGCCCATCCCTGCCACCCTGGGAGGGAAGGGGGGCACCAGCAGAGCTCGGTCCCCTCACCAAGGAAGGTGTTGGGGATGCTGGTGCTTGTCCCTAAAGGCTGATGTTGCTTCCCTTTGTGTGTGGCCTTTCCCAGCACCACTTTCCCCCCTTGAATCCTGCACTTCTCCTGTCCTGGTCCCCACATCCTGGCCACCCATTCCAGGGCGACTGATCCCTGTTTGGATGCATGGCTCTCCAAGCACCCTCCAAACAGCACAGGGGGCTGCAGACTCCTGCTCACAGCCCTCCTGAGAAACAGCCGTGTCTCATGCTGGGGGATCCACACTCCTCCACTGCCTCACTTCACCAGCCCATGAAGCCACTGCTTCCCGGGAGAGTGCTCCATCATCCCTGCCGACAGCACATCCCAACTCCCTGTCATCAAGCAAATCTCATCATGCTTCCTCCTAACCTTTGTGCAAAGGTTGTGAGAAATGCCAGGGCCATATTTCAAAGGAAATAGGAGTCCGAGCAGTGCTGGGCTCGTACCATCTCCAGAGGGGCTGAACAGGGCAGCCGGCTCTGCCTGGAGCGGGCATTCCCAGCCCTTGGCCAGTGCCACAGCAGCCGCCTGGGGATGGCTTCTGGGGAAGGGATCGGAACTCTGAGGCTGACTGGGATGAATTAGGAGAGCTGGGCTTGCCTGCGCTTCCTTATCTGCCCAATAATTGAACGGAATAAGCTCTCTTATCTCTCTGGCCCGGCTTTTCCCTGACAGCCCCCTTATCTCACAGTCCTTTGAGATTGCGAGCAGCCACCAGGGTGCTGCATCCATCCACTCCTGACGGGATTGGGCGTCCCAGGGCACGGCCCCTCCTCTGCCCCCCGTCCTGCCGGAAGGATTGTCTGGGAGGATTCTTCAGCTGGCAATCGAGTCTGCTGCAGGTTACCTGCGCGGGAGGGTGGGAGTCTCTCCCCTCGGTGAAGGTGGAGCTGACCCCAGGTAACAAATCCAGAGAATTGATGCATCCCTTGTGTTACTGTCCACCTCTGCTTTACCTTCGCTTGGCACCTTTCAGCACAAGCCACCCAGGCCCCTCTGTCAAACACAAAGGTTGTGGGGAAAAACATGGAACATTTGAGTTTGGTTATTTTATTATCAATTATTGTGAATTGGGTGAGAAAATAAGTATAAAAGCAGCTGTGAATGAGTGCCACTAGATGGCAATGGGAATGGCAGCGGTCCAGGGGGCTCGAGGATAGGCTGCCAGTGGCACAGCCTCTGGCTTGGGAGAACCCCTCCAAGAGCAAGGACAGTCCCCCTGGCCCAGGCAGTGCCAGAGGAAGCTCTGGTGTGGCCATGGTGCCAGGAGGGACTGCTCTGCAATGCTCCACATCGCCCGCACCGAGCCGAGTCGTAATTGGGTCTCTTAGGTAAAACACGGCGGATTGCAGGCGGCTGCAGCTGCACGGCTGATGGACCACGGAGGAGACATTAGCATGTAAAATGATGACCATTAACTTGATTAAAGAAAGGACACAACACGCATCTTGTTCTCGTATTGGAGCCACTTCTTCCCACGAATCGTTGGTTGGGGATTTTGATTTCCTTATGCAGAAGACAAAACACCTCAGAAGCGCTGGGTAATTGCCTGTGGGCTGAGTTTTTCGAGGCTAACCTAATCTTGCCAGGGATTTGCTTTTAGCCCCAATGTGAGGATGGATTTTCTTTAAGATCTGGATGAAAAACACTGTCATAAATTAGCAGCAGAATAAATGACTTCTGAGTGCTGGATTTACACAGGCTTTTCTTAAGTGATGGTTAACCCAAAAAAGCAAGCCCTGGTCCTACTCACAGGACCCAAGGACCAGCTGGAACAGTGCAATCCAGACCACACCTGCTCCTGGGAAATCAGCTGTACTTGTGGGAAAACAGTTGGGCATCCCAGCACAGGAGTACAGCACAGGAAAACTGTCATGCGGAAAGTTCTCCTCAGGGATATCTGGGCAGCATTCAGGCCTGGAAGGATGTCCACAGATCCTTGGAGAGCAAGTCCTGCTGCCCATCCCTTCTCCATCTCTTCACCAGCCTGGATGGCGGCACAGGTCAGCCAGGATGCCACAGGAGCGGGCAGATGTGCTCGTAATTAGGATGCATTGAATCAGTTAAAGCTGAAGACAAAGAAAATTAGAGAAAATGAAGAGGAAATGAAACGGCTTGTGCAGATGCAGGGGAAATATTTTTAGTCCTTCTAAGTCCATGGCGTCTGTTGTTTGGAAGAGTCCGTGCTGAATCCTCCTGGGACTTGCTTCCTTTCAAATGAGGTTGTCTCCCAGTGCTGCAATTAGTTGTGTCCGTGCAGCTTCTGTGGAGTACAACCAAAGCACTTAATTTTCATTAAAAAGATGACATTGGGAACAGTTATGAAGGACAGGCACAGGAACTGGTAACCACGTTCCTGAGGACGGAATGGGACACGTAAACGCATAAATTACCCGTCTCCTTTTCCACGTTCTGTCTTCTGCTTTTCTGCAAAGAAGATTGACTTCATTGTAGGTGCCTCTCTGATATCTCTTTGTACACCCTATTCATATTTGCATTAGATAATTCAGTATATCCATAAATTAGTGTTGAACATCAGTTGTTTTTACGGAAGAACTGTTTAATCTCCACCTCATAGGTGTTCATGGCCCATCCCAGGATCCCAGCAGAGGCAGGGGAGGCTGGTGAGTGTTGGCAGCAAGGACCTGTCCTTCTGCCATCCCCCAGGGCTCCCATCAACCGATGGCTTGACCCATCACACAGGGGGCACTGTTCAAATCCAAAGGGGCATTGGCAGCTCCATTTGATTTAAATCTCCAAAAGGTGGGAAGTGATGGGGCTGTGCACACCTCACTCAGCATCGTGCTGGGGCAACCCTTGCCCTTGCTCCAGGAGCAATTCCCTGCACTGACGCAAGCCAAGGATACTTCCAGAGCCTGAACACCACACTCCACATCCCACTCCATCCCCTCCCATCCTGCCACCGTGCCCCAGCACGAGCCCTATCCTTGAAACCAGGCCTGGATAAAATAGGGTCATTTTTATTTTTCAAGTTTTCCGTGTTCATGAAAGCAAAGATTTGTGTGGCTGAGCCTGAAGACAAACTGCTTCAAAGAGCAATTTTAATTGAAATGATAATGATGAAAATTTTGCAGCCAAAATGGAAAAGTACGTTACTGAATCCCTTCCCTCCTCCCGTGACACGTCCGTGCAGAGCCGCAACAAAAACAGGAGCATTTTGTGACAGTCTCTGTATGACTCAGTTTCTTCAGTCCACAGATTATATTCTCCTCTGTAAAAGACACTAAAGGACTACACTGTCCTGCTTCTCTGAAGCTTTCCTCATGTTCATCTCTCCTTGCCTCATGCACAGTGTGGGGGTCCTGCTGGTGCACGGGAAGCCTCTCAACAGAGGCTGCATGGCTTGAAAGGGTGAAATTTAAGAAGTAAATTTAAGAAATTCTCGAAATAAAAAGGCAGAGGTGTCCTGGGATGGAACCCCAGGATGGGCTGGATGCCAGCAGGGCTGGGATGGAGCCCTGAGGCTGCATCCCCGGCTGGACCGCTGCCGGTTCCCGGCAGGAGCACAGAGCCCCAGGGAGCAAAAAGCTCATCCGCTACCCAAACAGAAAACGGCTGCTGGTTCCCCTCTCCTCGGCATTAATCTCTGTCCCTCCTGGGAAATTACGCCACGATAAATCTTTATTTCTCATGATGGCTTGCCAGCTTTAATAACGATTTTGCGGGGGATGGGAGATGCCGGCAAGCCGGCGCGTGGGTTGGAGGATGCTCCGCTCCCCCAGCACACACTGATGGGTTGGGACTGATTTATCCTCCTTTCCTGAGCCCTGTTTGTCCAGCTGCCAGGTAAGGCCAAGTGAGTAACTGTTTTCTCAGTAAATTTAGTCTCCTCTTAATCCTCAAATACTCCTGCTTTCCTGGAATTTATTCAGTACCCATACAGTGTTGGATGGAGAGAAAATGTGGGTATTCAGACCCTCCCCTCAAAAGGACTGTGTGGTCACTCTGTGAGCTGAAATGTAGGAATTAAACAGTGCTGGGGAGTTACTGTAATATTGTTTGTATTGCTCAATACAAACGGTTTGTAGAACTGTGCTTAAGAACAATGGAATTTGTGCTTAGTTCCTGCGGTATCCAACTGGCAAATGTGAACAACTGAGTTTTCACTTATTTGTGGAAATAACTGAACGGCCAAATGCAATTACTCCTGGAAATTCTTCTGTGACGCAGAGACCAGCCTGAGCCCTGAGTGCTTCTGTCTGAGCCAGAGTGGCTGGTGCTCCTGGAGAGCCTCAGGATGCTCACGAGCCTGCACTAGGCCACCTCACTCTGCTCCTACTCCTTTCCCTCGGGAATGAGGAGGGAGTTGAGACTAAACATTAAACGCCCAATGTATTTACATTTGTGAGCTACAGCTGAGGAAGATGAGAAGATGATGCACAGGGAGAGAAGAGCTGTTGGGTGTCACCTTGGGGGCTGTGATGTCCCCTGCTGAGCAGCCCATTGAGCCAGTGTCAGGCTGCCAGGATCCTACCTCCTGTCCCACCTGCTCAATGGGGTTTCTCAGGGAAATGTTGCCAAATAAACCTCAAAATGACCATGCTGCTGCTCCTGCATCCTCTCATATGGAGCTCATCATGTGGGTCCTGTAAGGGATGAAAGAAGGGGAGTGTGGGGCTCCGTGGTCCGACCTGAGCTGGGGCTGCTCCACTCGCCCAGCAGTCGGGGCACCGGAACAGCTTCAGACGGTTGAGCACCAAATGTTTTCACAGGGAGTTACTATAGAAACTATCTCAACACCTTTTTTTGTGCAGCCTCGTTGCTGCTAATAAATAGCCTCATTATTTTGCAAAAAGTGCTCGGGAAACAAGGAGCAGCATGGCTCAGGCCGAGACAGAATTAATGGTCGAAAATAGTGGGACCATTTTTCCCTGTGCCACAGAAAGCAGAGAGTCCGGGGCTCCATTAGGGAGAGTTATGGCTCATTTCTCCGCTTTTGCTATATTTATGTTTTATGTATTCAAAAGTGATTTCAGCCACAATCCCAAATTACCAATTCCCACATTACATTAAACGGCTGTGAACAGGAATGACTCCTGCCTATCACAATAAACCAGTGAGTGCCATGCAGGGAGCCGGCTCCTCCCTGGTACATTCTGGCACTGCTTGCAGTGAGATGCTCCAGGACCTCCTGAGGGGCTGCTGTCTCAGCTGGTACCAGGGTCATCACCAGTGCCAAAGGCAGAGTATCCCTAATTTCCATGATGAATTTCTCCCTCTCTGCCCCAACAGTCACATCCACCTTCACTTCTCTGCCCAGTGCCTTAAGTCATGCCATTTTTGGCTCCAGTCAAGCCCCAGTGCCCCTGAGCAGGAGAGGATTGTGAAAAATATTAACAGGAATAACACAATAGCAGGAATAACACGGCAACAGGAATAACATCCCTGTGGCAAGAAGCTAAAATACACATCTCTCTTTATGCATTCATAGGCCCCGTTGATACTCTGTGTTAATGCCATGCCTCTCCCAGCCAGAAGCCTGTTCCATCCAGGCAGGGCTGGGCTCCAGAATGTGCTGGGGAGGACATGTGCTGGTAGCATCTGCACTGGGGTCTTGGATCTTTGTGGAAATCAGCCCTCTGACTGCCTGGCACTATCATCATCCCACGGTTCACACCCAGACCTCACTCAGCCCAGTGACTCCTTGCCAATCCCATCAGTGCTGGAGTGTCCCACAGCTTCCAGGAATCTGGACAATCTTGTCTGACTTGGGTCCAAAATCAAACTTCCTTGTGTCATCTGAAAAACTTGTGGATTTGGATACAGGCTTCATTACAAATATCCCTTACATCCTCCAACCCATGTTCAGTCCTACTCAGGGTGCTACTCACAGTCCTACCCACAGTCCTATGTGCAGTTCAGCAGTGGGTTGCTCCCGTGAGTGAAAATGGAGCAATTTTTGCCAAAAGTTCCACTGCCAGCTCTTGGACCGTGGTTTCCTGGCAGATCCCTGTCTTGTTACTGTGGGGAACAGGACAGCTCTGATGGCTGGGATGCAGTTTGCACCGTCCTGCCTGCATTTGCCTGACTCTGGCTAAATTGTATACTATCATCCATGGATCTGAGAGGCAAATATTTCCCATGAGAAGATGAGTTGGATATTTACCTTCAGGGAGGCTGGAAGCTGGCAGTGCCCACATCAAACCCTCAGCATGGGTAGCAGATGGATGTGACTGTCCCTGTCGTGCCTGCAGGAAGGGGCAGCTCCCCCATCCACCCACTTGCAAAACGTCTCGCAGCCACAGTTTCCTCTGTTCTGCCCAAGAAAAGCTGAACATCACTGTGATATTCTCATGCCACATCTCTGTGTGTTGGCATTTTTGTGAAGATCTGAAAGAAAACTAGAACTGATCACACTGGTTTGCCCCTGGCAGGAGCCACCACAGACAAATAGGGAACATGGCTCTCCACGGCTCTTCTTGGGGATCACGCTAACGACTTGCGTGGCGCAGACCCAACATCTCAACGGGAGGCAGCCAGGCATCAGCGAAAATGATGGGGAATATAATGAATCATTTGTCTTCCCTGAGAAGGAAGAGTGGTGGTGGAAAACACAGACTCTTAACTCTTCCACAGCCACCTGCCGCTGCTGTCAGCATTCCCAGGGTCCCCAATGGACTGGCAGGAGAGGAAAAAGGAGATGAAAGAGGACATCACCGTGCTGGCATGTCCCAGTTTCTAGGATGGATGTGGGCTTGCTCTCCAGAGCAGCCTAGCTGTCAGCAGTTGCTTATTTTGCTGTTAATGATACAGAACTGCTTGTGGGAAAGGATTTCACTTCCTCGATAATGCTAATAAAGTGGATTTGGCTTTGTGCACTGCATCCTTCGTCTGAGGGGCTGGATACACCAGAGGCGTTTGGAGAGCTGCACCTCTGGCACACAGTGATGGCAGAATCAATTTGGTTTGGCAGGCAGCTGAGCAATCCAGGAGGGAGCCCAATCCCTTCCTCAGGGTGCTTCGGACCACAGCGCTGCTTCTCCTTGGCACGTCCCTGATGTGACAGGCCTCCTCACCCAGCTTCTTGGACAGGGAGGGATTCATGGAGCACAAGGAGCCACACCATCAGCCATGACCACAAACACATTCAGATGTGAAGAGGGGCACTCCAGACCAGTCCCAGAGGGGACAGGATTGCTGTGGCTGCCCCAAGGCTCCAAACTCCCTGAGGGTGCTGGAACTGCTGACAGCTGGGAATAAATTACAGTTCCCATCTAATCAACTTTGCTCATCGTTTCCAGTTGAGCGAATTAAAAATCTTCCAGCAGCACAGACAAACTGCGGCCCAACCTCGCGCCTGATAAATGTTCCTTTTGAACTCAGGCACAATGGGGGAGCCGATTAAACTTTTAACTTTTTTAATCCTATAATTTATTTAAAATGCATTTGCTGCAAGAAAAGAATTTGGAAGACTTTTTTCCTTGTGATTTTCTTAGGGGGAGCTGATGTAAGAGGCAGATAACGCAGTGCAGCAAGCTCGCCTCTGACGCTGCCGCTCAAACCAAGTCCTGCAGCTCAGGCTGAAATTCCCAGCTTTCAGAGAAATCTGGGATTCAGCTGGGGAAGGAGTTACCCTGAAAAGGTCTAGAAGTGTAACCCCCATTGAGGTGGGCAGGAGGAGCAGAGCTACCCATCTCTGCTCCCAGTGCCATCATAGCATTGCCACTTTGCCTTTGCCCTGTCAGCCCACCAGGAATTTCCCTGCCATGCAGAAAGGTCCCCTTAACTGCCACACTTCCCAAGGGGAATTTGCATGGAACAGCACAGCATATACATGCACCACAGCCCAACAAACCTCCCAGGATTATTGTTATTGCTGTAATTACAAAAGGAATTAGTAATGCTAAACCATCAAGAGGTTAACTGCACCAGAGGCTAATGAGCCATGCGACACACTGAAATGTTGGGAAGTGTTTTCGCAGCTCAGAGTCGCACAATATTTACCTGGGATATCCATCCCTGGAAGTGTTCAAGGCCAGGTTGGATGGGACTTGGAAAAACCTGGCCTAGTGGAAGGTGTCCCTGTCCATGACAGGGGAGTGGAACTGGGTGATTTTTAAGATTTCTCCCAACAAAAAACATTCTGGGATTCCATGAGTTCATGGGATTCCGTGCCTCCCCAGGAAGCAGTGCTCAGGTTTGCTTTTTTCCAGCCCTGTTGCTGGTGCTGGCAGGGTCACTTTGATGGTCCAGCTCTGGCCAAAGCAGGGGCACATCTGCCCTCCAGGAACTTCCTCTCTCTGCATGGCTCCTGCCAGGGGCAGCACCCTTTGCCCAGCCTTTTGACAACCTCCTCTTTATCTGCTACTGACAACAAAGCTGTAATTGCAGCCCTAGGCAGAGCAGATAGAAGGAGCTCTCCAGGCACCATGAGGAATAAAGGGCATTGCATGATCCAAGACCTGTCCTGAGATAACTGTGACTCTGCTCCAACAGTGGTGGGTGACAGAGGGTGATGCTCCTGGCCACTCAGTCCCTGAGCCCAGCCCCCTCCACACTGCTGACCTTCCACAGTCATGGAAATCTCACATGACATCCCATAGTCAACAGGATCCCTGCACATCCTGTTAGTTCCAACAGCCACAGGCATGGGGGTTCCATGTGTTCCCATTTGTGGGCTGAGGAGTGGGCATGCTGTGGACGCAGAACAGTCACCGCCTCCTGCAAGCCTCAGTGCCATCTCAGAATCAATACCCTGCCAACAACAACGGCAATAAGCTTAATTCTTGATGAATGGCAGAAATAAAACTGAGCTATTGTGTTGCTGAAAGAAATTGAATTAAGGATGAGCAGAAAGGACACATCGCTTGGCAGCGCGGCTGATAACGCTGCCTGCTTGGCCAGCTGCCACCAGCAGCCCTTTGGCTCCTGACGCAGCTCCTGATGGTCCTAGCAGGTCCCTGGGTGCCCAATGGTCCCTAAAACCTGCTCATTCCTGTTCCATGGTTCAATGCCTCTTGTTGCCATACAGGGAAGCAGGTCTTCAGCTTCCTTAACACTCCCCTCATTGTTCCCTCCCCAGAATCTTTCCAACATTACCGACATTAGGACAAATCCTGGCACTGGGGACTCGGTGGCCCCTTCGCCCCATCCCCTGGACATGCAGGAAAGGGATTTTGGTCTTTGCCAAGTTTTTTGGTCCGGACACCCTTTCCCTTGGGATGGACACTTACTTATGTCTGATTATTTTTCCCAGGGCGTCTGTGAGAGACTCCAGATTTCCTCTGCACACACAGGAAGACTTTCTTCATTAGCTGTTAGACTCCAGCTCCCGAAGAGCAAATTAGGGGACATGAATATGCAAATTAATGCTTCTAAACTGATAGCAGCATTGCTGCCTCCAAGGGGATCAAAGCTGGGGTGACATTTGGCTTCCAGCTCTTCGCATTCAGAAATGGGGTTTGACACTTTCTTTAATTGTTTTTGCACAGGAGAGTGCTAAAAATAAGCCTTCCACAAAGTTGTTCTCCTACTCACTCTGTTGGGCTTGGCTTGGGGTTTTTTTAATTGTTTTTGCCCTGTGTTGCCCTAGCTGGCAGCATTTCACTGGAGGGACTGAGGCTTTTCCAGTCACACCATCCTGGTGATGCTCTGCCCAGTCCCCATGTGGGGCCACAGCAGTGGCGCAAGCACAATGACCATGGCGAGATGATTTGGCACAAGGGGCAGTTTGGGGACATGCTGGATGGCAGAAACTGCGTGGAGTCACAGATGGCTGAACTTGGGCTGCAACTCCCCCAAAGAAGCCATCCGCCACCTTCAAAGGAACTTTCCAGCAACACACAAGCCCACCAGCTTTCCACTCCTGCAGCCAACCATGAAGCCCCAGGAATGTGTCACGCGGCCATGGCCAGCACCCAAATGTCACAGGCTGACAAAAGTGCTGGTGCCTGGGGGTTTGGCAGGCAGAGAGGGCTCTGCACCATCACATCCTGCATCCCCACAGGGCATATCGATCCTGGGGTACTGCCCAGGTAAGTATTGTCGATAAGTATTGGGAATCAGGGGGAATAATAAGGAATTCCAACAAACTCCCTGCCAGAAGCAGCTGTTGGTCCATGTCCCACTGCCCTGGGCTGTAAATGCCCTTGGCTGGCTCTCTCCCCTCTCTCTGCCAGCCCAGCCTCTGCTTTGAAGTAATTAGGAGATAATTAACATTTGTAGCAAACAGCAGGAAACATCTGGGCCCAATAAGGTACGAGGAGCCCTCGAGGGTGATTAATGGAGCTGGAGGAAGGAGAGCAGAGGGTGGCATGGCAGAGCATCGTGCTGGTGGGGCTGGGACTAGATGGGATAGAATGGGGATGGGGATATCTCTGTGGGATGCTCCAGGGATGGGGATGCCTCTTTCCATCCTCTCCTCAAGCAAAGGCTGGACAGCAGCACTGTCCTCCCAGGAAGAGTTTCTCAGTCAGGATCCAATCACTTGGAAGCAACCTGGACTTAGAAGAAGAACAGAGGGCATTTGGTGGAGTTGGAATTTATTTTGTATGACTCCTACTTAATTAAGCAATTCATTTGCATAACCCTGTGCAGTAACTCACTTCTGTCATCAGGAAATTCAGCCATGTGCAAGCAGTCTGCAAAAATAACACACATAATTCAAACTTATGTTTGTTGTAAGAATGGGTTTACATGATGCGATTAAACAGGCCTGACAGGCAGCCCAGAACTCCCTTCCCTTTCTCCTTCCTCTCCCTATCCCCTTTCCTTCTCCTTCTCTTGTCCTTTCCCTTTCCCCTCCCTTTTCCCCTTCTTCTCGAAAGAGGGGAACAAACCTCTGCACTGATTTCTGGAGAAATATTTGGAATGTGGCTGGACTTGGTTAGGTCCTCTCCAGCAATTCTCTTTCTGACCTCCCTGCTGCAGGGGTCTGCAGTGAAGAGGGAGCCTTGGGCTCCCCTGAGCCACTCACACATTATTTCCCTGTAAATCAGTGAAAGGCCAAGCCAAGGGGTCCTCAAGGCCTCCCATAACCTTATTAAACCTTTCCCTCACTTGTGCCCTGGCCTCTCTGGCCTTCCACTAGCAGTGTGTGTGTTGGATACTGAAGAAGCCAAAAATACAGCCGTGCACCAGCAGAGACGTATTTTTAGGGCTGTGCTGACCTTCCGCATCTTGCTGCTGTCCTCCCCATGTGACACCAGAAGAAATATCCCCGGTGACACTCAGTGGCCATGCGCGGCTGGCCCGCGAGCGAGCAGCTCCACGTGCACGGGCTCGGCAGCCGGTGCAGCTGGGAGGGCTTAGTGCCGTGGGATGCTCAGCAAACCCGGCTGACATTTCCCAGCGTGACATTAATAAAGGTGGGCTGGAGCAGGGCAGGGAGCTCCTGAGGCACTGGGGAGACGCCAGAACGTCCCTGAGGAGGGGGACTCCGAGGTCTGTCCGATCCTGCCCTGCTTGTTCCTTATTCACACCCGTGCCAGGGCGATGCTCAGCACCGCGGCAGCAGCCCCTAGGCTCCCCCACCCACTGCCGCGCGGGTGAGCAGCCCTGCTCCAGCCTGGCATTTCTGGGGCACCCGTGCCCACAGCAGCTTGAGCAGTGGCTGCCAAAGGACACACGTGGGCCTGGAGTGGGGAACAGCATCCTCACAGGCAGAGGCTTTTTGCCAGTGTTGGAAAGTTTCTGAGGTGTTTGCGAAGTTCTGACTTTTTAAGCATAAACAGGTTGGGTTTGCTGGTCGCTCTGCCAGCCTGGGTGGCTGCTGTAGCACCACTGAGCCCAAAGATTGGGAGGATTTCCAGGCAAGATGCCAGTGGCCCCCGGGGCAGTTTCCCTCATATATACACACCACAAAAAACTCATTTGGCCACAATCCAAGATGCTCCAGGAAGCAGCTGGATGAATCCCCTCTGGTGAGCATCCTCTGGGATTCCTCAAGGCTGCATAGCTGGGGTTGCCACTGTCCCAAATCCCCCTGTGAGCAACATCAGCAAAAAGAAACAAACCTCCCCATGTTTCCTTTGACTGCCGAACCCACATGGCCAGGAACATGCACACGTGGTTCTTACAGAGAGAACAATTCCAAGTGTCTGTAAATACCCAGGAAGGTAAATGCATTAACCTTATCATGATCCCAGAGTGTAATTACATACAGCCTGGCTCCCAGGTAAATTAGTACATTAATAACAATTCTGTTCCGTAATTACTGTCGTTTCTTAGATCTCGCAGCTCTTTGCCCATTCACTTGCACATGCAAGGGCAAACCCACCACTGGAGCAGCCTTGGCCAAGCAGCTCCAGGCAGTGCTTGGGAAATCTGTGTGTGGACTACAGAAGTCTACTCATAGTTTAAAGATGCTACAAACAAACCAGCCTGGTCCACATCCAGCTGTAGGGCTGATTCCCACCAGAGGAGAAGAATTGCTGTTGGTGGGATCAGCTCTGAGGTGGGATGTTGGAGGATGAATTACACCAGGAGCCTGTTCCTGGAATGCATGGGATGCTCCACTGTGGAGTGGGGCACCAGGACAGGGCCATCAGCACACTAGGACTGAAGCTGCCAGGTCTGCCAGCAGCTGCACATGGCAAAGCCAACTACAGAACTTCTGGATGCTCAGAGACTTCCAGGGCCCCCAAGGGTCACCCCCAGGAGGGTCCTCTCCATCGGCTAAGGAGTAAGAAGGAAGGGAGCATCCACTCGGATCTCCATGGAAACCAGGGAGCAGTGGGGAAGACTTTAATTTATAGTGCTGATTTGGCAGAGGCCCTGGGAGCCATAGGCAGGAGATGAGCTGCATTAAGGAGCAGCGGGGGGGGGATGCGGCTCTGAAAATGGGTGCCAAAAGGGTATCTGACACCATTAGGCTTGAAAAGCTGCTGTGAAAGGCAGGGAGTCGAGTGGGACCAGTGTAGCAGCAAAGGATTTATTTAATTAATTTTTCCCCTTTTCTGTGCAGAAATTATCCATGGAGAGACTTTGTTTTTCTTTTTTTTTCTGAATTTGCTTATTAATTTGCAGCAAGAGGGCAGATGGCTGATGCAGGCAGAGCTCAGAGCATCCTCCTGCCAGCACCCTGGGCAAAGGCAAGCCCTGACACCGTCCCCACACCGCAGGGACCGCAGCTACGGGCATCTCCTGCTCCCAGCTCCCTCCACACATACTTCATACTCTGGAGATAAACAGAAGGCTGCAGCCTCCAAGGGTTTGATTCCAGGACTTTTCATTTACTGTAATTACTGAAGGATGTTTCCCCCGAGATAAGATCTGCGTGACATTTGCGCAGCCGAACCTCCTGGCACAGCCTGCTCTGCTCGCACCCACCAAACAGATTCACAGCCGCAAACAACCAGGTCCTGCAGCAGGAGACAAAACCGGTGTCCCAGGGGAAGCCGTGGGGCAGCTCCCTCCAACCTCCCAGGGATGAGCGCCGGGTCGGTGAGTCAGGGGAAAGCACGGTGAGAACCTGATGCTAATCTGGGCTGGGAGGTGAGGAGCTGCTGTCAGTGCCTAGCTCACTGTGCTCCTAAAATCAAGTGCTCTCTAAGCATGAATTTAGGATACAGTCTAATGTACCCTCATGCTGCCAAGCCAAGTGATCTGCTCTTGCTCCCACAAACCCTTTCTCACCATCCAGGGCGGATCCGCTGCAGCTTTAACCTCGCCAGAGGGGCCTTTGTTGCCTACAGCACCCACACAGTTTATTTAAAAACCTTAATAGAATTTGGAAATTACAGGCAAACGCTCCATGTTGACCTTCACTAAGGTGGCTGCGGTTTCCCACCTCCATACAGTAAATCAGTGGGTAAATGAACACAGAGACTCAATTCATCATCAAATGTCAAGCCTGAGACAGAAAGACGGGAAATGATTTAAAAGCAACCAGCAGTTTAGAACTGCTGCAAATTTCTCATTATGGAGCTGTGAATTGTTATGAAAAACTAATCTGTGTTTTAAGCTTTGGTCTGCCCAGAGCTGCCAAGGCCCCTCTCCTTCACCCCTCCCTTAGGCTGGGGCGAGTCCCATCTGACACCCCCAAAAGCATTTGAGCATCACCCCCTTGGACGCCCCTCTCTCCACCAGAACCTGCAGGAGCTGAGCTCCACAGAGTGGATTTTGAGGTGTGTTTTGTGAGCACCATCCCCAGGTGAGCATCCTTCCCTGGGGGTCTTTCTCTTCCAGGCCAACTGCCTGTCCCAGGCAGAGGCCACAGTCTTGCAATGTCACTATCATGCGATGTCACCATGGTGCCCATCACCCTCATCCCTGCGGGACCCGATCAGGGAGTGAGGATGCGCATTGCAAAGTCCTTCACATCCCATCCATTACAGCTGAAGGGAGCACAGCCATTGCAGCTCGGAGGCTCCTCATCTCTCCTGCCAGTCTCCTTTCTCCGGAGACGCTAATAAAATGCATTTCCTCCAGCCAGTGTCTCACTTAGGAAACCTTCGCCTGGGTGTGATTGAGTGCACTTAATATAGTCCCTCTCACCATAGAAAGGATTCTGAGCTTCCTATTTGACAGCCTTGATCTTAAAGAAATCCATTAAGAGCAGCTTTATCTCTGGGTTTTGTAACCATTAAATCAGGTTTTATCAAGTCGGTGACGTGCTTTCAGGGAGACAAGTAGGAGAAACGGAGAATAAACCTCCCAAACTCCCACACTGGGGCTGCTGGGCTGGATTTGCGTGACATGTAAATAACCAAGCGAGGGTTTGTCTCTGTGGAAAGCCCCACAGGGTGATGCTGCCTCACGAGCAGGTCACGGGAGCCTTTGTTGGATACTGCCATGCTGCTTCCATGAGCCTCAATCAGCTTTTGGTTTGGCAGAGGCGCTAAATACTCATTTCAGCTAATAAAGATGCCCGGTAATGTCATATTACAGGGCTGGCGAGCTCCCAGCAAATATTATGGTGAGGCTTTGTTTAATTAGAGGGTTCTCAGGCAGTCACAATTTTCTCCTCATAATGGGGAAAACAAGCTGGGTTTAAAAGTTTGGGCTGGCAGCAAACCCTGCTGAGGCTCAAGCACTCTGAGAGCCGGTTTCCCAAGGGGCTTTGGCTGCTGCAAGAGCTTCGCCCCCAACTCCTATGTTGGTTTTTCTTTTTTTTAACTCTTATTCTCTCATTACTAATTGCCATTTTTTAGTTGCCCCTCCCTAGCCCAGGCACTGGGGCTGGGGGTCCCTGCTCTCCTTATTCCTCTACTGCTGCTCCGGCAATGCCTTCACCAAGGCAGTGACACTCCAATCCCCAAAAGGTCTCATCTGCATCTGCTCCCCCGAGAGTTACTGAACCCATGGAAAGGGCTTCCCAATCCTTCACCTCACTGCGCACCTCAGTGATGAGACACAAGCCAAGATTTTTAGGGTGAATTAATTCTGTCATTACTGGAATCAAGTTTCCTTCCTGACGTGAATGCAAATGGGAAGAGCACATCAAGCTGCATGCCAAGCACGGGTGCTTGAGTTCATTGTCATTAGCAGGGATGACTTCATTAACAACTGGGAACCCAGGAAGCTGCCCCCACGCTTGTCTTGAGTTTGAGCAGCAGCAGCAATTCCAAGGGCCATAGCCATAATGCCAAGCAGCTGGGACACAAGGCATTTACATTTCCTAAAGGAAAAGTTTTATCAACTTTTCTTAATGACAGCTCTGTAGATTTTGGGCCACAGACATGTGCTGCAGGGGAGCAGGCAGCACCATTCAAGCACCAGCTCAGCTCCAGTCCCTGTGTTGGTGTCCCCTGAATGCTGGCATATAATTCACCACTCGAGCTGCCTCTGCTGCAGGTACAGCACCAGCTCATTCATAAGCCTCAAGAAATATCGTTGTGTGAAAATGTAATAAAAATTATTCAGCTAATCTACTTTAATAACCCAACTTCAGGGCCTCTCTGTGCTGCAGACAGTATAATCAGTTCTAAAATATGAGCTGTCATTTCCCATCAGCACGAGGGAGGCAGAGGAACTCGGCACCCGACTTCATCGGGGCCACTAATTCACCAGCCTCAGGCCTGTGGAGAGTGAGGCAGCATTTTCAGGGCTGGTGGGCTGCCCTTCCCTCCCAGTCCCATTCTCTGCCCTGACCCCCAGGATGCTCCAGGGGATGGGGATGACACAGGGGACCTCTAGCATTCATCTCCACAAGACAGGGATGCTGAGGATTTCCACTTCCCCGGGAAGAAAATGCTGCCACACTCTGACAGTTGTGCACAGCAATTTTTATGGATCAAGGATGAGTAAAAAGTATCAAAAATCCCATAAAACTGCCTTAGTGTGTACAAAACTCACTGTAGAATATAAAATACTTTAAAAATATTCCAAATAATCAAATCTGCAAACTTTTTAAGTTAAAAAAAGATTCCAAAGTGCCTAAAATATCGTCACGCTTAACAAAAATATAGATTCTGCAGTCGCAACGTGCTGTAACAAACACATCCACTCTTCTCGATTTGCGCGGATGGAGCTGCATGGCACCACTGATGCCCATGGCAATGCCTGGGGATCCCGGTGACAGAGAGACACCACGGGCTGGCAAGGTGACAGAGAGGGGCTGGGGGTCATGACCACCCTCAGACAGACACAGGCACCCCTGAGGCAGTGCTGAGGAAGCTGCTGGGCTCAAGCAGGAACCAGCAGCTTTGCAGTGGCAGGCGGGCGGCCTCACTGGTACAGAACCTTCACACAGAAGGTCTCCTCGTTCTTGTCCTCGTGGTCGTTGATGTGAATCAGGATCTCCTCCTCCCCCACAGTCTGGCTCGGGGCAAAGCACAGGCCGATGGTGTACACCTCCCTTCCAGCCACCTGCAGAAGAGAGGGGCTGGAGGAAGCAGCAGCACCTGGCCAGTCCCCTTCAGCTGTCCACCCTCCCCAGGCCAGGGTGGCCCTCACACCTGGCACCCACCCAGCATCGCCTGGTCTGGCCAGATGAGGGGCCTGACAAGGGGGTAGTGTTGGCAGCAGGACATACCTCGAAGGAGTCCTCCTTGAACTGCAGCAGGTCGGGGCGGTTGGTGCACAGGAAGTAGAGCCGGGGCGAGGGGTAGGGGTTGGTGTAGGTGATGCGCTTGTTGCACCCTCTCCCGCCTCCCGCGGGCAGCGAGATCTCAAAGGCCTGTGGGGCGAGCAGGGGCCGTGACAAGGCAGCAGAGATGGCAGAGTGGACATCAGGAACAATGGACACTCCCCCAAACTGACCAGAGAATTGCCTCCCACATTGCCTTCCCTTCCCTCCCCTCCCACACATCACATCTGCTCTGCCAGCCAGAGGAAAGAACCTTTGAGCAAAAACAGCAACAATTAATTACAAGTGGGAAGGACAAAGGATTGGGAGAGCAGCAGAGACCAGCCAGCTCTTTCTCATTCCCAGGGAGAACTGTGGTGCTCCCTCAGACAAGTACATGGACTTGATGACCTTTAACAGCCCCTTCCAGCCCCAACTACTCTGATTCTCTTAACACCACACAGCACAAAACAGCATGTGGCAGGACAATGGGGCATCGGTGTAAATGCCAATCTGAACCTCTCCCAGAACCAAGGGGTTCAGGAAGACATTTTTAGAAGGAACACATTAGCCAGGAAATCTAATTTTCTGTCTTTGAGGCAAGGCCTCCACCAGCACAGCACTAATCGAAAGCAGCATGCTGCAGTTCTAATTTCACAACCGGGAATACTTCCGAGCTGCCGCTCCTCAGCATGGGGCTGCCTCCAAAACAGCCTAAAAGACATTTTTCCAGGGGCTTCAGTGAGATTATTCAAGTACCCCAAGGGCTAAATGTGTGTTTATGGCAGCAAGTGCCAGAAAAAACACAGATGGAAAGAGAGGAAGAAGCAGGAGACAGCCCCAGGTTACTAGCTGAACTGTGACCATTGATCCGGCACCATCATGACGTTTCTCAGTCGCAAGAGCTGCCTTACCTTGGAGATGAGAGGCTGCCTGCAGGACAGGCAGAGCAGCCAGGAGGACACCAGCTGGTGGGACTCCACATCCACCAGGTTGAGGTAGATGAACTTGCTGCCAGCCCGCCGTGGCCTCACGCCCATGTACAAGTCCTGGATCCCGTTGGCAGGGAGGAGGAAGGCACCGTTCGGATCCACCTATGGAACAACATCTGGAGGTACAGCCACCCACAATGGCTGATCACAGCCCTGCGACGTCCAGCTTGGAGCATCAGTTTGACCCAATTGCTCTTAAAAGCCTGTATTCTTTTTCCACCAAACTACTGAATCCCACACCTCCCACCCCCAGGAATACTCTGGGACAAATTCATGTCAGGAAGGACAAGAGCCACTTGGGGACAGCCAGGGCCTCCCCAGCCCAGGGGTTCCCCACACAGGCTTCGCCTGGGGAGCCTTTGCCTTTCCCCTTAAAGGACAACAATGGAGTTTTTCTGCCTTTTATTATTCACATTTCCAATTACGGACGAACGAATTCTAAAGAAATTGTGAGTCTTCAGACAGTCTCATTAACGCTGATAATTTGCCCTCCGGGGTTTCGCGCAAATGATCCTACACATGACAGCTCTAATCAAAAGATAATTATCACAAACGCTTTACGGCTCTCAGTTGTTCACAATTCCAAGTGGGTTGCCTTTCGCTTTCCAGAGCGGGTTTCTCTGGGCTGACCCAGGCCAGCCGGCCTCAAGCCTGCTGTGGGGGTTACCTCCAGCTCCTCGGGGTGGGAGGTGAAGGCCTGCACCCTCCGTGGGGCCGCGGTGCCACGCAGCAGCAGGGAGAGGCGGGTGAGCTGCCCAGCCGTGCAGGCGACATCCAGGCGCTGCAGCGAGTGCAAGTAGAACTGCCAGATCTGGACCGGTGCTGCCAGCCAGGCGTCCCTGTGCATGGACACATGGACAGGGCTTGCCACACAAGCCCGGAGGTCAATGTTCCCTGCTCTTTTGGGGTCCTACTACTTACATATAAATAGCAACAAAGAACTTTTTGATCTGCGGGCTTGGTCCTCCGGCCACTTTGAGGAAGATGTCTTGTGGCTCACCGGGCCCCTGCAGACACCAGAGCATTGTCCCAGCAGTTGACCAGCTAATGAGGACTCCAGGGGTGTCTTCCCATTAATGGGGGAACCACCACCAATCCCCTTAAGAAGGCAGATGCTTTCAGCACCTCGTTAAACTACGTTATTAAGTTATTATACAGCTTGGCTGAGCTCTCCCAGTATTTTTAATTACAAAAGAGGATACAAATTACTATCGCATTCCAGGTCTGTATCTGTAATCAAATTTTGGCAAATTTTCTGCAAGTTTTCTAACAAGCCCTAATCGAATTACCATACCAATGCATTTCTGCAACAGCAATTAGCAACTATCCCTCATCACCATTTCCACAGACATGCCCAAGCTTATTTTTCCCTTCTACTCCCTCCTGCTGTGGAGCCAGCCCACGAGAGCCTCCTGCTCGGGCAGGGAGTGGGATATGGTGGAGGGCTGAGCATGGAGATGCCCCACTGCCCCGGCACCCTTCAGCAGGGACAGGCTTTGTCACGCACCCCAAGGACATTCCATCCCACCACACGCTGCTGGTGGCTGCGGATACCCCGAGCAGCAGGAAGGTCTATCCCAGCCCAACAAAAGGCTGCTTTTCCCCAGCGTCTGAATCATCTGGTACTTGCTCAAAAGAACAAGCGAGCACAGGCTGCTGCTCGATGCGATAAGGGGCAACACTCAGCCTCCCCCGCCAAAACAATGCAGCTCCTTTTAATTGGGAATAAAAAGCAATTCCAGCTTCATCACTGCCACTGTGTCACTGCCACAGGCTGGTACACGGGGATGCTCTGTGGCTGCACCTACAACGACCACCCTCTGCCAACCAAAACAATCTGCAGGACAAGAACGCAAAGAACAGCGATGCCGAAGTGTAACATACCAGGGATTTGGTTTCACAAATGATGTCAGGATCACTGCAGCGAACGAACATCTCAGGCTGCCCGCCTGGCACCCCTACCGGTGTGCCTGTGGACAGGGACCAAGGAAACCACCTTCAGCCTTTCCCCTGCCTGTGCCTCTGCCCTGCATCCCACACAGCTGTACACAGAACCCCTCATGCTGGACTACCAGCAAACCACACGAGCATACAGGTGCAGAGAATTCAGGCTAAAGTTAACAGAGAAAGAGGGATGGAGAGCAGACAAGGAGCCCAGGGCGGTGAAGGGGTAAGGAAGCAGCGATGTGCTCTCTGGACACTGCTGTGCCTCCAGAAAGGCCCCATAAACCACAGATGGTGACTAACAAGGAAGAGCCTGAGCCCCACCAGGCATGCCATGGACTCACCAGGGAGGGTGTGCCAGGGAGGCAGCCGAATGGTTTTCTTCAGGAAGGTGAGCTCTGGGTGGTAGAAGCGGAAGGTCTGGTCCACCACGTGGGGCTGTGGCTCCACCCTCACCCGCAGGAGTGCAATGGGCTTTCCCCCGCTCACCTGGAAGGAGACCTGTCCCGGGGACCAGCAGGAGAGGGATGGGGTTTTCCAGTGATTCTGTTCCTCCCACACAGCCCCTCAAGCAACGTTTCACCTGGCTCCCTAACCTGGATAAGCTTTGTCTGCTTGGCCCCGCTCTTCCCAAGGGAGTGAGTGTCCTCATCGGCACCAGTGCCCAGCCCAGACGGCCCCTGCGGGGTGCAAGAGTGAATTACCTCAGGGTGCAGCACCACTGAGGCTGCATGGTGCTCCCCACAGCTCTAGCACCCTGCTCGGCATCAGCAAACGCAGCCAAGGGAACACTTCCTACCAGAAACAGCTCAGAACAGGGGCCCATGCCTACCTGTGCTGCAACCACAGCGGGGTCTGCAGAGAAGGTCTGGTATTTGAAGGGGATGTGGACAGTCTCATTGGGACGCAGGTAGACCTGAGGCTTGAGGTCATCATGGAGATGGAACATATCCTCCTCCACTGGTGTAACACTCTTGGTCAGCTCCTTGAAGTGGCGCCACTCCCTCGGGTCCAGTATGACCCTGGGGCAGTGAGTAGCAGAGGTGCTGGTGAGGACTCAGGGGGAGCTGGTACCACCCTGGCATCTTCACGCACACACAGGGGAGCCCCCACCTGAGCTCAGGGTGGTCGACCTCAATAGTCACAGTGTGCTGGACGCTGTACGGGTTCTTCAGGGCAAACTCAAAGAACTCAGCCGTCCCCAGCACAGCATGGACAGTGCGGGTGGCTGTGATGGCCTGGCTGAGCATCTGGTAGATGCTCTCTCCCTTGATGTGGTGCCGGTAGGCATCGATGATCTGCAGGTCCCAGTCACGCTGCTTCGGCCAGCCCTGCAGGGAGGGAAGGGACCATATGCCTGGAGCCACTGCAGGGTCTCTGGGCCCAGTGCCCTCCTGCCACCAGCACCCTCATGCAGCCACACCAGCACCATGTGCTGCAGCCAGTGGGTGGACATGGACTCACTGGGGGTAGCCAGAGGGGCCAGGCTCACCTCTGGCCGGTGACTGCGCAGTGCAGCCTTCAGCTCATTGTCCACATCCACCAGCCTCCGTGCCCACGAAGTCCTCCCACCTGTGGGGAGAGACCACCATGGCACCAAGGAAGGACCCCCAGATAGTGCAGCCCCCAAGGCCCCTACAACGCTGCAGGGCTGTGAAGTGGAGCGTTGGAGGGAGCAGCTGACCCACAGCTGACACCGCAGCACCCACCTCAACCCATGGGGGACAAGGCCAAGCCCCAGCAAGACTCACCACCAGCAGTGTTCAGGGACCGCCAGTTGCCAGCTGGGGTAGTGACAGTGCTGTCTGCTACACTGACAATGTGGGAATGGGATGGCAGCTGCCCTGGGCTCTCCTCACATGGGTGACCTGCCACAAGCAGAGACAGGAGTGAGTGGAAACCATCCATTTTCATTGTTATAAAATCTACTGCAAATTTTTACCTCCCTGCAGCTCTGTTCAACCAATTAACATAAGCAGGAGGGAGTATCTGAAGGCCAATGATGCCCCGAAGCCCCATGTGCTCCCCAGAACCTGTTCCATAACACAGCCACCCACCCAATGATGGAGTGGCACCAACAGCACACACCATCCTGAGACCCTTACCAGCTCCTGCTTTCATTTTTGGTTCTGCCTTCCCCAGTATGGCCACAGGCTGCTGTGTCTCCCCACTCCCGCAAAAGGAATGCCAAAGTGGAGTCACACAAGGCTCTAAACCTACCAGGTAATTGTCCAGCCTACACATCCCATCCCCATCCTTCAGGAAAGGGCACCAAGCTTTGCTTTCCTGTTTCTAACAATATTTTGAAATTTAAAAAAAGAGGATGGGAAAAACACCAATCAAAAGGTGGCTGCTGTCCTGGCACAGCAGCTCTACTTCTTCCCTCCCTCCCTCTTCTTTGGCGTGGTGCAAGTTAAACCACTCCCCGGGTTGTGGATCTCACATTCTCCTTCCCAGGAGCTTATCGGCCCTTTGCAGGCAAAGTATGGAAATGACGATTTAAGATATCTTATATGGAGCTAATCTCTCCTCTGAAGATAAGATTTTAAAACCTGGTGTCACTGCACATTTATAGGACACAGAATTAAATACACAAAATAAAAGCAGCCAGCAGGTTCTGGGAAGGATGACATCCCTGCCAGCCCAGGTCTCACTCAGGTACAGCCCTGCACATGCTGCATGCCCCACCCGAGCCTTTGGGCTGCGTGAGCAGCAGGTTCTCACCGACGTTGGCCAGGCAGAGGTGGAGGCGGCCCCTCACAGCCACACGGACACTGAGCGGCCGCAGGGCACCGTGCCGCAGAGCTTCCCGGCCCATCACCGCCCCGTCCGGCTCATACTCAGTCGTGGCCACCTCCAGCTCATGGTAGGTCCTGACAGCTGTCTGGCCCTGGCGCAGCAGGGGCTGGGGACAAGGCAAGGACAGACAAAGTGCAACGAGTTACTGGGGAGTCTGGTCCGCAGGGGTCAAGGATGCCACTGGATGTCCTGGCTCTGCAAGGTTTAGCTCTAGAATACTGTCAGAGTTCCAAGGAAGGGCAAAGAAAGGCAATCCTTTATCACCACTTTGGAGGAAAAGATAACAAATCCTGTGATTAAGGGCTTGTCAAGCTGACACTGGACTCAGTTACACAGAGGGGCTGACAGCATCTCCGTCACTGAAGACACAAGGACAACATAACAGCATCTCAACACAGGACCAAAGCGAGAGCTGGGCTCTTCCCTAGCACTCCACACATGCAGGGGGGTCCTCCAGCATTACCAGCCAAGGGAAAAGACCTTCAATGTAACCAATACCTCCAGCTTAACGGCAGCAGACCCAACATGGAGCAGGGAGTCGCCATCCCAGACATCAATCTGGAGGCTGTGCTCAGCCAGGTACCGCAGGAACCAGTGCTGCTCCCCGGGCCGCAGGAAAGCTGGATCCACCATGTACTTCAGCTGCAAGCCCGGTGGTCCTGCAAGACACCACACTGTCACAGACACGGCACTTGGCATGGTGGGCAGCCTCAATGTGCACCTCATGTAACTGACAGTGCTCTACTTAAAACATTGGATGTTTTGAATGTTTTTCATGATGCGCAAACCAGCAGAGGTTTGCTATTAACAGACACCAGCCCATCCCTCAGGCCAGAGGCAAGCCTTAATCCACCCAACAGAAGAGGAGCAGTCGTAACCAGAGCTTACTGGTGCTGAGGGTCCCATCCTCGTTGACCCGGACAAGGAGCTGCGCTGGCACAGCCAGCCCGGTCGCCAGCCCCCCGTCCGTGCTGACCAGCTGCAGCCGGGGCGTGGTGACCGGTGGGAAACGGTAGAACTGGAAGGTGAGGAAGACAGTCCTCGGCCATGGCCCCTCCACACTGCCCTGGGCATCCCTTGAGGAGAGTGAGGAGCTTGGATTACTTGTGGCACAGCACTGCCACTCGATCATGAGCTACTCGTGCATTTGGCACACACCAAGAGGTAGAAGAACAAGAGAAGATTGGCAGCACCACAAGTATTTGGACTTTTCTGAAGACAGCGGCCATACGGTTTGCCTTAACTTTCCAAAAAGCTTCGTAATTCCAGCTGTCTCCTGCCATATGCTGTGATGGAGGCGCCCAGCAAAAGCAGCGTGTTACCTTCCCACAGCACATTGTCAGCCATGGAAAAAACAGAAGTGGGGCCTTATCCAGCCAAAGCCACCCCTTGGGTGCCAACTTTCCCAATTCCATTTGCATTTCTGGAGAAGCCCTGCATTAATGAGCTCTGACATCACATTGTGGCTCATGGATCCAATTAAAAAAAACGGATTATGACTTAAGAGTGCCTGGAAAAAACAAGAGCATCATCATAAAACCCTCTGGGGCTTTGCCTATATGGCAAATGCTAGAAGAAGAGGCACCTCTGCAAGGACTTCTGCCTAAGCAGAGAAGCGGGTTGGGGGAACCTGGGGAAAGGGCTCTGTCCAGCAGACCCCTGGGATCTGCCCATGGAAGACACCACCACGAGCTGCCATCCCACCTGCCAAAAGCCAGGAACTGCAGGACTATTTCATTGCCTTGCAGAGGGTCAGCTTCCTCCAGCCGCAGGTTGAAACTGCCCAGCTCCACTGGCTCCGAGATTTCCACTGGCTCCTGGTTGCGGTCCAGGATGTCCGGAAAGCCAGCGGCGTGCAGGCGTGCCAGCGAGGCACGAGAGAGTGACACATGGGAACTGATGGAGAAATAGGGGTGAGCTCCATGGAAGGGGCCACAGGGACCCCAGCAGGGCAGACGATGGGGCCACAGGAGCTTGGGGAAGGGCAGCTGAACATCACCTGCATGCCTGCAGACCCACGGCAGCCATGGGCAGCTGCAGTGGGGTGAAGGGCAGTGCCCGCAGCTGGTCACTGGCACAGGGCTCCGTGTCTGGCGAGCCAAGGTCAGCCTCCAGGTGGGTGATGCCCCCATCCTGCTGCAGGGTCTGGCCTGTAACCCGTGGGGAGGCCACGAGCTGGGACACTGACAGCTGGCAACAGAGCGGCAAGCGTGAGCATGCGCAGCCCCGAGGCAGCCCCCCAAGGCAGCCCCTGTGGGCAAGCTGAGCCAGCAGCCCCTCTGTGCTAAAGGAGCTCAGCCACTGCGTGCCCAAGTGCTGTCTCTCCACCAAGAAATGGCAGAGTTTGGCTACGCAAGGGTTTGCACCTCTGCTGCCATTTCCCTGCTGCTCCCTCCCTGGCAAGAGGAGGGATGAGCACATGCAGCAGGAAGATCAAACTGCTTAATGTGGCCTTATGAGGCATTTCATTTCATCAAAAATATTTGCGTGCATTGATTCCTGCATCAAGATATAAAACAGCATAAAGAGGGCTCTCAGTATTCATAGCTCTCCTTAAATCCTGGGAGCTCTGCACGAAAAAAACCGTGTGTCACTGTCAGCACATACCAGGGATGACAGCACCCAGCAAATCTGGGCTGTCAAAAACCAGAGATGCCCTCACCAACACTCCTGGGGCGTGAAAAGAGCACAGGGAACCTCGCCCAGCACATCACAGGCAGGAGCTGTTTTGCTGCCTGAAGGAGGTGGATTTGAGGACACTTGGTGCCTCCTGGCCGCAGCAGACAGGAAAACAGGCATGGGATGGGTCCAGGAGCAGATCCTAAGTATGGGCCATCCCCTGGGGAATGCTGCTGCCCACCACCTGCATCCACTGGTGCATGTGGCACTTACCCCTGGTCCCCGTGGGGAGACTGGCACTCGCCGTGGAGTCGGCACTCCTGTGGAGAGGGACATGAGAGATGCTGTAGAGGAGCCGTCAACCCCAGGCCCCATAACTGCAGCTGCACCCACCACCGCCAAACCCGCCCTGTCCTCCCAGCAGCCCTTTTCAATTTTAGAGGTGAAGGCAGTGCAGCAAAGCAGCTTACCATCACCCAAGCACTTCTTTTGACTTATTTCCTAATAAGACTGCTGCTTCGGGGTTAACATCGCACATCTCCAGATCCATCCGTTATTTTGCCGGGAATCAGGCTAACTCTGCCACAAACAGCAGCTCCCCCATCCCCTGACAGTGCTGCGGTGCCCCACGGCCACACAGTGCTGCCTAAGTGGGATGCTTAATGAGACGTGAAAGTTTTAGGATACTTAAGGTTTTCATTGCTTCTCTGTTATTTTTTGTCACTCCCTTCATCTGCTCAAGCATTTGTGCCCCGAAATGGTGGGAGCTTTATCGTGTTTATATTTGGCTGCTCTCTTGCGCCGGCACAGCTGAGCTCGCTGTGCCGTGGAGCCGCGGGTCCTTCGCGGCAGAGCAGGGGCACAGATGTTTCATCTTTGCATCCACGTGATGCTGAGACCTTAATTTTCTTTCCCTACCATGTATATCCCAGCTATTCCATGTTGGCTGCCCTGTAAAGGAAACCACCCTGTCTCCTTCATGCCTAAAATACTGTTTTCTTCCAGTTAGGATGGCTTCGGCTGGCATTAAGAAGAGGATGGACAGATCCAGCAGCAGGACCAGCATCTGAGCTGACAGTAGAAGCTCTTGGCCTCCTCTGGGCCAGAGAGCAGCATGTTTCTCCCCAGAGCTCTATAAAATGTTAACCCAATAGTCTCTTCAGCACTTTGGGGTCCAGGCTGGAGGGGCACATCTCTGGGACCACTGCTGCACTTCACAAGCTCTCCCTGGTGCTGCAAGCACCCTGGAGACAGGGAAATACCATGGAGTTTATCCCTGAAAGTCACCCTGATGGGGGTCTCCTCTCCCCAGGGACACAGCCAACAGCCCAGCACACTCCTCCAAGCTGGACTATGCCAGACCAGCACCGGCCCAGAAGCTCAGCATCAGCACTTGCTTCCCTCTCCCCTCGCCACACCACAACTCCATCAGCATCCCAGCCACGTCCAGCTGAAAGGCCAGGAAAAGCCTTTCAAGCAGCACCAGGAAGGTGCCAGTTATGATGCAGCCTGTGCTGCAGGGAGACGAACCCCACATACCCCAACATCACCAGACCCCTTCATCTTCCTGCGAAGCTTTCTTCTCCAAAGCCCCTCCCAGCAGCAATCCTGGCTCCTTGACAGCAGAAACACAGGATTTGTCACAGCAAAGCCATGGTGCCACTGCCATCTCGTGGAAAGCATCACAGCACTGGAGCCAGTATGGCACAAAAACCCACCGTAGTGGGCACCGCCTGGTCCAGAGGCTGGCACCAAGTGGCTCATCAGAGAGCTGGGGGACATGCGACACTGAAACACTGAAACACTGCCTA
Organism: Pardalotus punctatus; assembly: GCA_013400915.1. Lineage (NCBI taxonomy): Eukaryota > Metazoa > Chordata > Aves > Passeriformes > Pardalotidae > Pardalotus > Pardalotus punctatus. The sequence continues at coordinate 132,101 of VZTX01025612.1, forward strand.
GTGTCTGGAGCACCACCCCAAGCTGCATCTGGGACCCCAGCAGGAGTGACACTGCAAAGAAAGGGGAGTTTGCTTCCCACCAATCACAAAAAGGGGGATGAGAGAGAAACAAGCTGGAGAGGATTTTCAGGAGCCCAGTACATGGACACAATCTTGTGCCCAAACCCAAGCCCACAGCAGTTTTTCTTCCTTCTCCAACAGAGCAGAGGGGTGCTGGAACCCCGACCACAAGCTCCCCCAGACTATAAGACTGCCGTGTGAATCGGCCACAGATTCATCTCTGCACAAACACAGATGCTGTCTGCTCCTCCTCAGCCAGGCACCAGCACAACCCGCATACATCAACCTAACTCAGGCTGCTGCCACACTCCCTCAGTAGGGGCGCAACCAGATTACATTTCCTCAGCCTATGACTGACATCTCTCGTGTCCCCATGTCTGGAGAGATTCTGAGTCCAGAGAGAGGAGCAGCAGTACCAGCAGAAAGAAGGTGCTGCAGGTGTGGCCACTGCACCCAGTGACCCAGAATGGGAGCGGGTTGGGGCAGTGCTGGCAATCCCAGGGGATTTTGCACATGGCTCAGCAATACTATCACATGGGAATTTTGCAAGTTAAAAAGTAAGAGCTGAATTCAACTTGACAAAAACTTGCTTCACTCCAGTAATTCATAACTAGCTTGCTGAAACTCACTGAAGTCTTGTTTTCTCTCCTGAGCAGACACCAGTGCCACACTCTATATTTTAAATGTCAGCGATCTGAAAAACACTCACTCAGCGATGGCGTAGGAGGCTGCTTTGACTCGTCCCTGTCTTTACATAGGATCTCCGCAGCAGTTACAAGATGTTCTTCCGAATCAGTGGAAACATGGAATTGGACAGTCCCAGACTCCACGTGCTTCCCCTGAAATTGGCAACACAAATGCTTTCAGACAGTGTGTTACACGCAGCCTCCCTCGTGCCTCTGACAGCAGCTCCCTCACCCTGATGCCGGAGGCAGAGCTGCCAGGGGCCAGCACACCCTCACCTGCCAGGAGCTCCTGCTGCTCGGCGGGGTCCGGTAGACCAAGGCTTGGCAGGGGCCACGGCGGGCACCCCCACACAGGGGCAGGACCACCTCCGTGTCACCAGTGCCTGGGATGGGGCTCCAGACAGCCCAGCGCACCGAGCGCATGTCGGCCACCTCACTGCGGGCACTGCCGGACAGGGTCTGGGGGACAGGGAAGCACAGTGAGTACCAGGCAGCCCCATCTCGCTGTCAGACCCAGGGAATGGGTGCTGCCAGACAGGCACTGGCTCTCATCCCCCATCACACCTCCCCACACCTGGCTCTGGCATCACAGAAGCCACCACTCTTCATCCCGTTCTGGAGATATTTCACTTTCCAGGACCTTGTGCCTCTGTAACCCCTCCCTCAAGCAGCTGCATGAAGGAATACATGTTGGACCCCCATCCCTGGCAGAGGGGAAAGGTTTCCACTTACCCAGAGAATCCACAGCCTCTCTCAAACCAAAGGAGAGGCACAGAAACAAGAGAGGTCTCTGCCAGCGCCTGCCATCCCCCTCACAGCTAATTATGGCACCGAGGACAAGGACAAGGTGATCAGCTTTGCAAGCAGCTTTGGGATTAACCACTCTGCCCCAGGGCTGCACCACAGGAACCAGCTCTGCCACTGCCCCAGCCAGTGCTCCCCACACAGCCAAACAGATCTGCCTCTGGAGTCCCAAACCTCCGTGGGACCTTGGGCTTCAGCTTTCCAGCGGAGTTGGGCCCAACAACAACTTCCAACAGCACAGCTCAGTGTCTCCTTCTCTCTTAGTACAAATCCCTCTGGTCTGGCACATGCATCCTGCTCTATAAATGCCCATTTCACCCACTTTGGCTCTGGACAGCTTAACAAGAGGCATTTGTTAAATTTTCAATGCATATCCTAGCGAGACAATTAAAGCCTCCTAACGAACACTTGGCCATCGATTCATCCAGCCAGGAGCTGATGGCTCCAACAGCACAAGGCCTCTGGAGGGGATACACAGTACTCACGGAGCTGAGTTTAACCTGCAGAAAGGTTAAACTAAGATGTGAGTAAAGGATCAGTAAGTACGTGAGAGTGTATTGACTGAAGAGACCACGCTCAGAGATTTCTTCCACCATTACAGTCTGAGAACAACAGGCTGAAGCACCCAGAAAAACCTCAGTATTCAGGAGGAAAACACAAAAAAGGAGCAGGAGGGGTTAGCCTCTTTTCAGCATAAATGCTAAACTCTAAAGAAAAGCCTTTTTTGTATTAAAAAAACAGCTAAAATTTTCCAAATTAGCTTGCCAGAACACCATGGGACTGCTAGAAGCTACATTCCTCCATCTACATATAAAAAGTGGAGAAATGCAACCACATGCAATTAAAATGATTCACCAAGCCCATTTGCAGGTTATTTTGTGCACTGTTGTGGAAGGCACCCAGACACTTTACAGTGCCCTCTGTTACACAGCACGGCCATGCAACGAGGAGCTAATATGACTTGGAGGAGCAGAATGGCGAAACAGGGGCAGAGGAAGGAGTTCCTCAGCAGGGCTGACTCTGCCAGCATGGATCGCTGCTCTTTCATAGGCACAGAGGCAAGCCACACACAACACTCAGTCCTACCTTCCCACCAGCTCTCCCCGTGCTGCAGAAGACATACTCCAGCTGGAAGCAGACCCCAAATGCTGGGTGAGGGACCATTTCACTCAGCTGGATGCGGCTCCTCAGCACTAGGGCCTGACCTGCCTCCCTGTGTGGGACAGAGAAGTGGCTGTGGGCAGCGTCTGTGGCAGGTGGGAAGCAGCACCAGCAGCAGAGGGGCTCCCCCTTACCTGGTTCTGGAGCCAGGCAGCCCCCGGCTACCACCTGGTGACAATTCTGCCTCTGGCACCAGCACCGCGACCTGCGGTGCCTGGACGAAGCGTAGGCCATTGTGGACACCCACGTGCAGCCGCCGCTCCCGAACCACCACCTCTTCACCGTCCGGCGCCATGTTAGCCTGTGACAGGAACCTTTTCCAGCTTGGACAGTACAGCCAGGAGAATTCAGACAACCCTTCAGAAACTCAAAAAGCAGGACCCACTCCCCCAGCAGATATCAAAATCTTTTGTCTTTATGGCAGAGTTGGTGCAAATCTGGCAAGAAAGGACCTGACCAGTGCCTGGCACTCCAAAGAGATGGACTTGATACACACTGCATCTTATCTCTGCCTCTCCCACAGCAAAGCAAACCCAAATTCTGTTTTATGAGTAGCTGGATGTTCAAAACAAAGAGCACCCACGCAGAGTACCCACATGCTAATCCAAAAGGGAAGCAAGCTAAAGGCTTCCACAGCAAAAGAAATTGGAGACTCCGAGGGAAACAAATGCATGGGCATCATTTATCTGATGCTTTCCAACACACCCATAAATGAGGTGCCAGTGCTACTGCTCTGCACTGTGCCTTCCCCTGCCCCAACTGCATCAGCAGTACCTTGAATAGTGGTATCAGAAGGGTTGGGGGTGGAAGGGACCTTAGGGATTATCTTGCACCACCCCCCTGCTATGGGCAGGGACACCTTCCAGGTTGCTCCAAGGCCCATCCAACCTGCCCTTGAGCACTTCCAGGGTTGGGGCAGACACAGCTTCTCTGGGAAACCTGTGCCTCACCACCCCCACAGCATGCTACTTACCTGAAGTAAGCGATCACGGTTCAGTAAATCCAGCAGTTCCTCCTCAAACTCCTCCAGGGAAGGGTACAACCAGATGAAAAGCCGCTCCAGATAGCAGGTGACTGGCTTCATCAGCCGGGGCTTCTGCAAGCAGTCACCTGAAAGACAAGGTGGTGGCCACAGGTTTCCCAAGCAAACAGAAAGCCACCACTATTGTGCTGGGGTGCCCTGCAGTGCCAGCAGTGGCTCTGCCCGCTCAGCTTCTGAGCACAGGCCTGAACACCTGCAGGGACTCAGCTGCTTTGGAGACCTTGTTCAGCCTCAGTACCAACAGTTACAACCCCAAAGCCATCAGCAGTATGTCTTCCAGGCAGGAAGCTGAAGAACAATTCAGCTGCAGAACTCTGAAGAATTTTTTGCCCTCTGAATCTTCAGCTCACATATTTTAATCGCAGCAGCTCGAAGGGCAACATGCCACAGGGAGAGATTAACAAAGGCCAAGCATGCAAGAGTTCATCCCCCAAAACCTGCCAGGCCCCAGTGATGCTGAACCAACCCTCCGAGGAGTTTAAACAAGCTGCAAAAGCTGTTTCTAAGACTCTGCTGAACAACTGTAATTAAACCAACCATCACTTATCCCTAGCAGCTTCCCAGGAGCAAAGCAATTAATGAACAGGGAACAGACTGAGCCATTCTGACATCTTCCAGACTGAGCTCTGAGCATGAGGGCTGTGGCCCCACACAGGGGAGATGCTCTTGACAAGGAGAGGCACTGCAGAGAAACCACTGATGCTCCCAGAAATCCCATCCCAGTGCCCTGCCTGCCCTGGCTGCAGCCTCCCAAGGATCTGCTGCCTTAAAGCAGGAGCAGCACAGGCAGAGGGAAAGGGAAGGAGCCCTTACCTGTGTCACCACGCGCCGGCAGCAAGCCAGGAACAGTCTGCAGCCCAGATATCAGCAGGTTTTCAGGAAGGAGGTGAAATATTGCCTCCAGAGGCTGGTGGGACTTCAGGGCATACTGCAAGTGGCTCTTCTCCATCACCATCATGTATTTGTTCTCTGAAGAACAGAAAGCATCCCAAAATAACCAAAACTGGGGAGACAGCTTCACAGACACAATGAATGAATGAATCATTATCTGCAAATACACGTCCTGGGAGAAAAGGAAAACCTGGATTTGCCAAGCAAGGCCATTCCCAGCTGGCAGTAAGGCACATCCATCGAGTGATACCAGGGTGCGGACCACATCTCACATCAAGCAGACACGTACAACACACATTTGGGTAAGAGAAGCCATCAAGAGGGGACTGAGATTCCATGTCTGGCTGCTGCTTACTTTCCACAGGGTCCTGGAAGCGTGGGTGTAGTAGGGCACGTGGCGTCCCATGGTACAGCTTCAGCCTGAAAGCAAAGAGCACATGTGGAACAGTCAGTAAATCCACCCTGAAGCACATCTCCATCTTCCACTACATCACCATCTTCTACAATGCCCCTGCTCAGCAGCAAAACCCACCCAACCCACTCTGCAAAAGCCCTGTCCTTTAGGAAAGGGACAGGCATCCCTCCCAAACCTATCACTTCTTCCCCTGAGTGAAAGATTCCAGGTTTCTAAATGCTGGCTCTGTTTCTGCAGCCCCAGGACCACCCTTTCTCCCCTCAAAGCAGCCATGCATGTTGCCACCTCAATTCCTAGCATGACCTGTCACACAGCAGCAGGGGAACCTACGCTTTGTCCTCAGTGACCAGGTCTGTAACCTCTGATCCACCATGGAAGAGGGGGATGATGCCAAAGCCACAGGAAAGGTGCTGAGAGTTCCCATCCCCTTTCTCAGCCATCACTACCACTTCCACAATGGCAGCAATGCTGGGGTGGTTCAAGGAGGTGTGGAAGTAAACGACCTGGGACAGGAAAGGAGAGAGAATTCAGAGGGCTATTTCAGAGCTGGCAGCAGCAGCTGCAAGCAGAGCAATGCCTGTTGTGCTGGGACAGTCAATGGCACAACCAAAACATCCATTAAAACTTCCAGACAGAAACTAATGGCAAATGACTTCTGGCACTGCTATGAAGTCTCAAACCCTTAAATATCAAGCCTCATCTTTTTTCTTTTAACTTTTTTTTGTTGCCAATATCTGTTTTCCAGGGTAACTTGCAGGCTTGAAGATCCCAAATGAGTGGGGCTTTGATGCACCCTTGACCTACAGTATTAGAGCAGGAAAAAGGAGCTGGAAACCCTCCTGCAGTGGGGAGGGACATGGGGGTAGCCTGGACATGAGGGCAGGAGGAAGAGGGACACAGGTCACCTGCCCAGGACGGGATTTAAAGCTAGGTTAATCTTTCTGTTAAAAACTCATTACCACAGTGTTCAAGGGAAAACATTTACTGCAATATGGGCTGTCAGGAAGGAATAACAGAGAGAGACATTCCCGCGTCAACCCCAGGACATAAATCATTATTCCATTAGCCTTTATTGCAAGATGCTGGATTAACAACCTGACCGCTGGCTGCAGAGCAAGGCTCATCCTGCAAAGACATCGGGGGCCCTTACAAGGGGGTCCCCTGTGCCACCGAGCTCGAGGGCCCCTCCTGAAGGCACACAGCAGCTTCTGTCACTGCATTCCTCTCCCCCAGACCCTGAGGACAAAACCCACCACACCTGCAGACTCTGATCCCTGTCGTTATGCCTTCCTGGTCCAGTGAGGCCAGCAAGCGTGCATGCAGCACGTGCAGGCAGAGGAGCAGTGCCTTTCCTCCTTCCCTCACCTCTCACAAATCAATTTCAGCTCCCCTGAACTGCTCCCAACAATGAGCTTCTGACTTTCACACAATTGGAAGATCCCACCCCACGTGCAGACCACCACACTTCTGCCAAACCCCAAGCCCTGTGGCTGCAGGGACGAGCAACACAATTCAGCCACCACAGAGAGGCTGCGACACAGTCCCCCAACATCCCAAAACTCCTGCCAACTGCTCTCAACTGCATGGCAAACACCCAGGAAGCCTGCAGATGTCGGGAATGTATTTGGAAAGGCAGCTCCTCCCAGCATTCAGCTTTCTCTGCAGCACTCTCTGCCCTAGTTTCAATCCATCCCTCTTCAAAACAAGCTGGGGTGGGACAGTACTGAAACACTTGGGAGAGAAATGCACACATCAACGCCCCTCAATGTCACTGTCGATGTAAAGGAAGGAAGAGCATGGGGCCAAGCTGTGTTTCACCTGCAGCACTGAGGAGGTGGAAATAGGAGCTATGAATTTGAAAACGTGGGTCGTGCTACAGGGCAGTGGGAACTCCCCATTAAAGGACATCCTGGTTTGCTGCTATCAGCAGCAGATGGAAGCATGGCTTTGGGAGAGTTTAGTTCCCAGATAAGGAGAGAGAAGAACTGTGCTGGAGGGTGGGCAGCTGCTTTTTCCCTTCCTTCCCACTTGTGGGGAAACACTGCTCTCTGCCGCCGGCTCTGAACACAGCAGGTGGCACACGGTGGCACATCACTGCTCCCACAGTGGCACCAGCCTCAGAGAAAACCCAGCACTCCAGTTTCCCCAATAAACCATACGCAAAGCTTAATAAATGGACAGTGTCTGGGATACATCCTGGGAAAAGGGTCAGGAAGTGCCAGGAGGGAAAAGGATTTGGTGCTGTGTTTTCCCAGGCCCTCGGCAGCCCCTACCTCATTGAACGTCGCCCTGGCCGAGCGTGGCGGGGCAGCACCAGCAGCTCGCCAGCTGCTCCTCCACGTCCTCCCAAAGAAGTGGTGGTAGGTGGCATCGAAAAGGGAGAGGCGCAGCTGGTACTGGGCTCCCTGCAAGGCACAATGCACTGGCTTTGGGGATGCTCGGGGACAGGCCAGCTCTGAGTCCCCAAACCTCATAACGCACTTTGGTAAGAGATATAATTCCCATTTTCTAAGGGATGCCCAGATCAGGCAGATGGCCACTGAAAGCTTCGTGCACTGCTGCAGAACCTGCCTGCAAGCCAGAGGATGATGGAGCAAAGGAAAAGTGGGAAAATTGAGCATTAAGCACAGAATAAAGGGGCAGCTGATGTTAAAGTGCTATCCAGAGATTATAATTTAAGTATACTTACCTAAACTAACAAAAAACTAAATGAACAATTAATTGCTAACTCAGGTTTGCAGGTTCAAGGCATGGGATTGAAACACAGCTTTGTGCTTCCAGGAGATTTCCAGTTAGTTCCCCCCAAAATCACCTCATTTTAAAAGCCACCATTGGGAGCTCATGCCCACGTATACAGACAGGAATGCTGAAACAGGCTTAGAAAAAAGATGGAGAGTGACTTTGTACATGGGCAGAAAGTGACAGGATAATGATGAGGGGGGCTAAATTGAAAAAGGAGCAATTTAGGTTTGATCTTACAGAGAAATTCTTCCCTGTGAGGGTGCTGAGGCACTGGCACAGATCACCCAGAGAAGTTGCTGCTGCTCCATCTCTGGAAATGTTCAAAGCCAGCAGGCTGGAAAGGGCAACCTGGTCTGGTGGAAGGTAGCCCTGCCCTTGGCAGGGGGGTGGAAGGAGATGACCTGTAAGGTCCCTTCCAACCCAAACTACTCCATGATTTTATGAACAGTGAGACTCAGCAGAAACAACGGGCGCAGCAAGACACTGCCGGAGTCCCCTCGCGGGGCCGATCCCCCTACCTGGGAGAGAGCAGCGCCATGCAGGTACTTGAGGACGCAGCGGAAGGCGGTGGAGCGGGGCGGGGGACGGACCCGGCTACGCTGCGGGTGCGGCGGCAGCGGCAGGTGCTGCCGGAACACCCGCTCCCACTCGCCCATCGCCTCCCGGGGGTCGCCGCTGCCTCCCGGCGCCAGCTACGGCGGGCGCGGGGCTGGAACACCGAGGGACACGCACCCTGTGGGAACACGGACACACGGACCACGCACGGTCAGCACACACAGCCTCACGCACCAACCGCACGTGGGTGGGGACGCGCCGCTGCCCACGCCCGGAGCGCCCCGCACCCGCCTGAGGATGCACATGGATTCAGCCAGGGCAGCGCCGGCCTGGGACCGCCCGCCCACGCACCCACGGGATCGCCGTGCGTGGCAGCGGGACTGGAACCGACCCCGTCCCGCAGCGCCCAAACCACCCCCCCCACCATTCACTCACCGCGCCCCGACGCCATCTTCACGGGCCCGACCCACCGCGCATCGGCCCGAGGGGAGGGACGGACGCGTCACCGCCGCGCACCGCTCCGCTGCCCGCCTGCCACGCCCCGTCGCTGGCGGGAAACGGAAACAGTCTGTGGGGGAACGACTCCGGAGTGATCCCGCAGCGGTACGGAACGCTGCTGCAAGGCGGAAGCGGCGGCGTTAGCGGCAGGCTCCCCCCTCCGGCGCGGGTGGTCGCGCCCCGCTCAGCATCGGGTTACTAGGGCGATGGTGCCGCACCGCGCGGGGCGGACCCCCGCTCTGGGCCCGGCCGGCGCTGCAGCCAATGGCGGCGGCGCAGCGCCCTCGTTCATTTGCATGCGGTGCGAGAGGCGGACGGCGCGGCCAATGGGCGGTGGGAGGGGCGGGGCGAGGCGCGGCG
>VZTX01025619.1:175-15025 GCA_013400915.1 Pardalotus punctatus
GTCCCAGCGCTGCCGGCTGTTCCCAAGGAGCGGCCGAGCCCTCGCCAGCTGCACAGGCCGGTGCTCGCAGGGAGGAATCCCAAACCCTCATTCGCGGGGGCAGCGGGCAGATGGGGAACAGAAGCCCCGCAACGCCTGTCCCCCCCCGCGACTGGATGCATCCTGCAATCCCCCGCGTCCAGCCCCAGCCCCAGCCGCCTTCCCGGAGCCGCGGCAGGGCGCTGCTCCTGCCAATCCAATATTTTTTGAGCTGTCAACCAGCACTGGTAGACTCAGAGCAGCTGTAAAGAGCTGTGCATAATGCACGGTGGTCAGGCAATGGAGGGACCTGCTAATGGAGGGCGGCGGGGGCAGAGCCTTCCCACGGAGGGTGGGAGCTCGGATGTCTGATCAGTGGGGCAGGACAGTGTGTGACACATGGTGCCAGGGGCGAGAGGAGAGGCAGCTCTGCTCCCCACCCCGCGTCGCAGCAGGGATGGGCCGTGAGAGCCCCAGTGCCGAGCTGGGAGTGCCGCGGTGCTGCACACCCGCACTTGTGAGCTGCTGCACTGGTATTTGGGAGGTCAAGCCCTTCAGCTGGGTGATCCTGGCCACGGTGGCAGAGTCTCCAGATTGTGTCAGGAAGCTGCAGAGAAGGAATAATCCCACTTTAGGAAATGTGGAAGTGGTAGGCAGGAGAGCGCTCTGTGGCACTGGCAGGGCACGTCACCATGGTGCAGGAGCTGGCTGAGCTGTCATCCATCCCAGCTGGCATGCAGAGCCCCAAAAGCAGGATCCCAACACCCTAGGCAAACACCAGAAAGCTGCCCTGGACAAGGTGGGCAGGAGGAGAGCAAAGCTGAGGGAGAAAAGATCACATGGCCAGGACCAGGATCCCAGGCAGCAGCAAGACATCTGGCAGAGGTTGCTGCTGCTGCACCATTGTTGAGCAGAGACATCCACTCCACAATTTACAGGCATCAGACAGGCACTTAATTTTCCAAACCTCCAGGAGCTGGGCTCAGACACCATACAGAGCCCTGCATTATGCATGAGCCACCCCTTCCGTCTGCACCACAGCACCCAGGGACATCAAAAACCAGCGCGGCTCCTCCAGCTCAGACATGAGCTCTGGTGATCGGCCCCAGACAGCTCCAAGCAGGAGAGTGGGTCCAGAAGCCATCCAGAAGGGACCATGGGCACCTACCTAAACACAGCACCTGTCCTTCCCCTAAGCATCCCCCTTAACAGCATCTGTTCATCACCACAGGGGCCAGCGAGGCCAACAGCACGCGAGGTGACAGGGCCAGCGGACCAAATGTCAAATGCTCCTACGGTGAGCAGTGATATTTTCTGAACCCTGTGTCAAGCGTGCCCTGCTCATCACTCAGTGAGGGGTAGATGCTGACATAAGCTTCTCCCCCGTCATCCACAGTCTGGCTCTGTCCTCAGGTGTCCTCTCTCCTCCTCAGCAGGATCAGAGTGAGAGGGGTGCCAGGATGCTGGTTACACCTGGGTTCACCTTATCAGGAGCCATTCCCTGACAATGCTTCTAGGGAAGTGCAGCAGTGGGGTAGGACCCCTGCCAGCTGTGAAGGCGAGGGCAGCAGCCCATGCAGGAGGGAGAAGCAAAGAGTTATTTGGGGCACGTGTGAAAATACCCATGCTGGAGGGGTCAGCCATGAGCAGAGTCATGTCTGGGTGGGCTCGAGCCCTCACACATCAGGCCTGTGGGCAGGACAATTGCTGCTGAGCCCAACCCTTATCTCTCCCCACCAGGCTGGCACAGTGGGAAGGGGAGAACAGTGAGGGCAGAATGGTGACACCAGGCCTCACCTGAGCCCCAGTCTGCACACAGCCTGGACCCCAGAGAAACAGGACTCACTCCTGGGAACAGTGAGAAATCCCCCAGGCAACAGTGAGGCAGATGTGGCGACCCCTCAGAGAGGACAGTAGGTTTGGGGAGAGCCTCCAGCCTGCTCCCACACCACCATGGGGAAGGGGCCAAGACACTTCAGGGGCTTCAGCCATGGGATGCAGGACAGGCAGGGTCTTCAGTCACTCAAACAAGACATTGCCAGGAAAAGGTTAATCCTTCTCCCACCACTTCCTGCAGCATTCCTGGCTGCAGAAGGCAGAGGAAGCTCCCGCGGCTGTTGTCGGGCACCGGCCAGCAGCTCATCCGCCCCCAGAGCCATTTGATCGGTGTCCAAGCAGCACCGGCCCCCCGGGACACTGTCTGAAGAGGAAGTCTCTGGCAAACATGCAGCCCCAGGCCTCAGTAGCCCTTCTCACTGGCTGCCGTGAAGCCTTTGGCCTCGCCAGGCAGGACACAGCTGGCAGACAGGGCTGAACTGCCCAGAACAGCAGCAGGGAAGCCATGAGTGCTGCTTCATGCAGAAATATCTACTGTCCGGGAGCTTCTCAGGGAGCTGCAGCCCCTGGGGTGAGAGGCTGTGATCCCCAATGTGAGGTCACCCCAAAGTGAGCAGGTGGGGGGCCCAGAGCATCCCCAAAGGCCCGAGGCAGGGGCTCCACAAGACCAGGCATTGGGTCCTAGGGTCAGCGGGGGTGAGTGGCAGCCTGAACTCATCATGGGCAGGTCGAGTTTGCCCTCACCCCAGCACAGAACAGTGTGGGTGCCAACAGGGGCCAGAGCCTCATCCTTGCTCACATCCTCCAGGAGCAAAGGGCAATAGTGCTGGGGGGCCCCTCATGCAGCCGCAGCATGTGAGGGGCTGAGCTCGGTGGTGGGAACATGCGAGCGGCTGCAATTACAGTCACTGAGGCTTTTAAGGAAAGGGAAGAGGCAGTTAAGGCAATTCAATAAATGCAGCACAAGAAAAGACTCTATTTTAGAAGCACTTACGCTACACACAAGCTATCTCCGGTCCCCCCCTTCCTGGAGCAGCCAGGGATTAGCAACTGCCCGCTCAGACAGCCCTGGCCTCGGCAGCCACAGCACAGAGTCTTCCCACAGACAAGGGCACCCAGAGCCTGGTGCACCCTGGAGAGCCGCACCCCAAAGTCCCCCAACACCCACACCACCTGCCCAACAGTGCCCTGAAGCGACACCAAGGGCTGACGAAGCTGGAGCAGCCGCTAACGAAGCCCCCGCAGATGCTGTACAAAAGCTTCAGTGGTTTTGAAGAGGATCCGCAGGAACACGCAGCGGGAGCAGGCAGAGAAAGGAGCTTGTCAGGACCTCACCAGCATCAATGGGAAGCGTTTGAGTCAGATCCCGGCACCAGGAGCCCTTTCAATGGGGCTTTACAGGGAAGATGAGTGGAAGAATTCAAAGGGGAACGAGAACAGCTTGAAGTTTAATGAGGAGAAGACAGCGGCGGGGGATCAGCCTCTCGTTAGAGCAGGCAAAACCACTGGCCTGGCCTCCAACACAAAGAAGCCCATGGCCTTTGTGCACGGATGCTCCCAGGTCCAGAATGGATCCTGGCTGCCCCACCAGCTCCGACAACTTTGGGGCACTCAGGAAGGGCAATGGGGTGCAGGAGCTTCAGATCCGGGCTCCTTCGCTGGAAGGGGGCTCTAAACCGTTTTTATATTTCAGCTACCATGATGCTATATTTGAGCTGCTGAAATGCCCCATGAGAAGCCCCAGCTCCTGTTACTGGGGGTGCTGCATCCCCCTGAGCACAAGACCAGGCTCTGGCAGCAGAGCAGCCCCAGGACACGGCAACTCAGCCACGACCTGCTGTGCTCAGCTGATGCTCTCCATCAACCCAGAGCATGTCCTCGAAACGCCTCGCCTGCACCTGAATTAACAGCTCCTGACAGCTCCAGCACACGCCAAGCCCAGGCTGTGATGTTTTGGCACTTCACATCACAAAACCACACAGTATTATCCATCAAGTGCTCTCCCACTGCAAGCGCACCCACACCCACCCCCTGCTCCTGTGCAGGGCTCATGGCAGGACCTCCTGGCCAGGGAAGGTTTTCCCAGGGAAATTCACCTGCCAAAGACCCATTGCAGGGTCTCTGGCAGCGCATCCCCCCTCCCTGCATCCCCAGTTGCTGGCACAGACACCTCCATCCACAGAGGCACCAGGATCGGGAGGACCCACATGGGCTCAACCCCTCCTCACTTAGAATTTGCCGATCTCATTAGAATCATGCCTGGGAAAGATGGGAATTTGCCACTTGTCCATGGAAAGGAGAAATGGCATGGTGAAATTAATCACAATTACTCCATCTGGTTTAAAAAAAAAAAAAAAAAAAAAAATCAAAACTGCTATTTTGTTTCAATGAGCAGAAAGAACAAGTTGTTCTTTAAGAACACTGTAATTGCAGGCTCTGGACCTTGCAGCTCCAGCCACGGCATCCAGGACACAGGGTTTGCCACCTGGCCCTGCCAGAGGAGCCGGAGCAGTGGGGAGGGGCACAGAGGTGCTGAGCCCCGGCTTAATTTCTCCATCCAGTTGCATTGCAGCTGCAAAGTTCAGACGCTTCACAAGAAATTATCACCAACAGCCGTCAGCACCCGGCCTGTCGGAGCAAGTTAATGATTTGTCACCAGGGCTCTGCCCGCGCGTCACCGCGATTACGGCAGGCTCTGCCAGCAGCCCAAAGGTCTCTACCCTGGCGCAGATGCACACGCATTTCATCCAGCCACCCACCCCCAAAAGTCACACTGGACGCCAGCTCATCCACCCCAAGGGGTCTGTGCCCCCCGCCAGCATCGGGGTAGCCCCCCTGGAAGGCACCGCCACCCCTCCCAGCTCTGATCACCCAGGCGTGGGGTATTGGGAAAACACCGAGCACTCCTCCTCCACCCCACCACCAGCTCCGGGGCTGGGAAGGAGGCCGAGGACTCGCTGAGCACAGACAGCGCAGATGTCGCGGGCTGCCCGACGAGCCCCGGCAGCCGCAGCACGACGCTCCTGCCCTGTTTGCAAAGCGATTCCGGAGCCGAGAGTCCAAGGCGTGCCAGGATGCCTCCAGGCCTGTCAGCAGCCGCGGCAGAACCCACCGAGGCTGGTGTATTTAGAAGGGTATTTCAAACCTCTGCTTAAATAGAAACATCTTCACCTCCCCCCTGCAGCGATCGACGAGCCGGGTGTGGCTCCAAAACCAGTCCCTGTTTAAGCCCAGACATGGTGGTCAGGTCAAGCTTTACACCTTTTTAGAGAGGGAGTACCTGCACCTTCTCAGCCCCTTGACCACCACTTCATCAGCGTCCATGAGGAAAGAGGGGTAAAACCAATCCTCTGAGAGCAGAGAATGCGATTCAAGGCACCAATGCAGCCCTGCTGTCCTTCCAAGCTGCCATCCCCAGCTGCTTCCATTCACACAGACCCACCGGGACAGCCCACAGGACTGAGAGCGACCACCTACCCCCATCTCTAGGTGATGCTGGGTGCCCACAAACCCTGTCTAGGTGGGAAAGCATCCCCTCAAGTCTGAGGTTGGCTCGTACTCCTTTAATAGACACTACATTTCTTTTTAACTTGTGTTAATTAGAAGCCACTCTAATTTAAACCTTCAAAACCAGCACAAGCGTCGGTACCGATGCTGCAATTAAAGTTCTGCAAGTTCTCTGTGCAGAGGCTCTGCTCCCCCAGCCTGCGGAGCAGGGCCAAGGGCAGCTTCGCTCCCAAGCTCTGCCATCTGCGAGAGGCAGCGCGCCCGGCAAAAGCGCCGTCTTAAATCCCGGAGATCTGGAAGTGTGATAAAAAGCCAAATCCCATCAAGCGCTTCCACACCAAACCACAGTCTTGAAGGGAAGCCGTCCTCCCAGGAACAGGCTGAGCTGCAGGAGCCGTGCAGCTGTACCGCAGTGTCTGCCCGGCTGCGAGAGCTGAGTAAGGGTTTCAGGTGGGGCAAACAAAGGGGTGAGTTAATGGGATTAGGGCAATGCTGAATGATACACTGAATTGCGGCACCAGGACCAGAGGGACATTCTCCAAGGTCCCCGGCGGCAGCCCGGCCACGATTCACCCGCGCTGCCGCGGAGGCTCCAGGCGCGGTGCACAAACTACTCGCACACCCAGCCCCAGGAGACCCCTCCCAGCAAGCCCAGCTCGTCCTCCCCCGGGGATGAATGCGCTTCCTGGAGCCGGCAAGGACACGGCACATCGCCCAGACAATAGACTGTAACGCCATTGTCTGAGAAAGGGCCCCGCGCGGCCGCCCCACCTTTCCCCAGCGCCCTGAGCCCTCGGGACCCACGTCTGTCCCTGCTCCCGCACAGCAGCCACAGTGCTAGGAGGGAGAACAATCCTCAGCCACCGCTGCCAGGAGCTCTGTGCGTCCCTGTCCTGATGGCCAGCTTATTAAGGCCAAAATAGCAGTAAAATGGGTTTTTCATGACACTTTAGGGAAATCCTCCAAAACAAGGAGTGATCACAGGCTTCAGATGTGCAAACACAGTTCCAGTGGGTGCTCGGCACCCTTCCAACCAGCTCTGACACCGACAAGGACACAGAAATGGACCCCTATAATTTTCCCATCCCTGTTTCCGGCTGGGCTGGACACCCCGAGAGCTGAGCCTGGAGCAGCCCCCGCAGACACTGCACCTGCCCTGTATGCAGCTGACAGCCCGGAGCAAATGCCCCCGGCACCGCTCCAGCCCCATCCCCGAGGCAGCTGGCAGGGAGACGCTGCGCCCCCGGCTCCCCACCAGCCGATGGCAGACGGACACCAGACCCGCGAGCGTCGGGGCTGCCACCAGTGCCAAAACCAGCACGAAGTGGGCTGGAGCAGGAGGTGAAGCGACTGCGAGGGCTGTCTCACGGGGCGTCCCCAGCCCCCACCACCCTTCTGGTATGGGCAAGCTGACAAGGAACATCAAACAAGACATGGGACTCACTCAGGCACCCCAACAGCGTTATGGGGAAGCTGGGGGTGCAAGGACTTTCAGCCTGACCGGAGAGGATGCAGGCTGATGCCTTCACACCCGTGCAGGCATGATCGTGGTACAGGGTCACCCTGCCCCGTCCCCAGCAGCAGCCGTGCCCTCCTGAGCGTTCACTCACAGCACACACGTCGCCCCGCGTTGCTCGTATGACAGCCCACGTTTGCATTCTCTGGGCAACTCCCAGCAACGTTTCAGCATTATCCTTTCATCTGTGCTGTAAACCTGATTAATTAAGCTAATCACTTAGCTAACGCAATTAGAGCGCTCTCTCCTCTCCGAACATCAGACAAACAGCCAAGTTTCGCTCCCCCTCCTCGTTCTCCGGTGCGGATATCCGCTTTCAGGGGCTCAGCTGGGACCCCCCGTCCGCATCGTGCCCAGCACCCCTAACCTGCGGGGGAGTGTCTGGGTGATGTCAGGTCACCCGCATCCTCCTCGGCCCTCTCAGCCCCCAGACCTCACATGCCCGGCGGTAGGCGAAGGATAGCCTCAGCCCCGCGGGTAGGGACGGCGATGTCGAGGCGTTCCGAGGTGGCCTCGAGAGCAGCACGCGGTGTCCCCAGGTGTGACTCTGGGCACGGAGCAGCCCAGTTTGCGTAAGAACCCCACAGCATCGGGCGAGCGCCGTGCCAGGGCCTCGCCCGCCCAGCGGCAGCTCCGGGCGGGGCCGGGGATGGGGACAGAGTCACCGCCTCGCACCGGAGAGCGGAGCCGCGACTCTCAAAGTGGCTCCTGCGCCACTGGGAAGGGGCCGGGACAGCCCGGGACAGCCCGGCCGCCCATGGCGGGGAGCCCCGGGGACCCGCCCAAGTGGCCCCGTGCGGGACCGGTCGAGCTCACGGAGAGCACTGGGGGATCTCTGCCCCAGGCGGCGGCAGGGGGGCCGAGCCGAGACACCCGGTGCTGCCCGGCCCGGACACCCGGATCCTCCCGACCCCCAGGGCGGCCACTCTCCAGCTCCGCACAGCGGAACCCGCACGGCCCCGGTGCAGCCCAGCCCGGAACGACCGACGGCCACGGCCCTGGCCCCGTTCCGGCCGCCCCAACTCCGGTCATCGGACCACTCCCCGCCGCGATCTCCGCCAGCCCGGTCCTTCGGACCTGTCCCCGCTCACCGGAGCGATCCTTGCCCGGTTCCGCCGGCCTATCGCCGCTCACCGTCGCTCCCCCATGCCCAATGCTCGGTGACTCGGCTCCACTCACCGTTGCGCCCCGTGCCCGGCGCCCCGCCCCACCCAGCGTCGCTCCCCGTACCCGGTGCGCCAGCCCCGCTCACCGTCACTCCCCGTGCCCGCTACCTCGGCCCCACTCACCGTCCCTCCCCGCCCAGTGCCTCAGCCCCGCTCACCGTCGCTCTCCACCGCCCGCCCGCTCCTGCCCGAACAAAAGGCGAGCAGCGCCCCGCGCACAGCCCCGCCCTCCACAGGCCCCACCCCCGCGGTGCCCTGTCGCTATTGGGTCCTCTGCACGCCCATCAACCCCTCAGCCCGCCGGGCACCGCCCCCGCCGGGCGTGTTTATCCGCTCCCCATTGGCGGGAGGGTGGTGGCCCCGCCCCTCGCCCGCAGGTGATTGGACAGTGGGGCGGGGCGCGGCGGCGGGAGAGGAAGGGCGCGACCACGCGGGGACCACCTGGGTGACGTCAGTGGGCGTGGCCAGGTGCGGCCAGGGGCGGGGCCGGGACCCGCCCCTGGGCAGGGCCGTGTGGGGACCCCCGGGCTGTGCGGGGACCCCCGGGCTGTGCGGGGACCCCCCGGGGCAGGAGAGCGGGGGCGGCAGGAAGCGGCATTCGGGAAGGGCTCGGGGCTGCCGGCGCTGCGTCACTCCGGTCCCCGCCGGACCGGTCCGGCCGGGTGCTGCCTCCGCGTCCCGCGCGAAGCCGCCGTCACCCAATTCCCGAGTCATCCATGGGATACGTCCCAGACCACGGGATGGGGGTCTTCAGGACCCCCAGGTGTGGGGAGTGAGAAACAGGAGCAGGAGGAGTCTGCCCCGGGTGAGGATGAGACGGGAGCATCCTGCACCCCCGCTGCCTGTACGGTCCCTTGCCTCGTCTGGTTGTGAGCGCTGCCAGGCGAGGATTCTCAGCTCCGAAGGGAGGTGAGAGACAGAGCTTCCAACGCCCCTGCAAGAAAAAGAGAATTCATCGCTGTGCGCTGAGCGGGAGATCCGGAGCACAGCGAGAGAGCTCTCAGCACATTGAAATGGGCACATGGCACAGAGCGGCACGACATGGCAGGGCAGAACACAGCACAGCTGAGCAGCCAGAAATCTCATTCATGCTCCCTCTTGGTCAGGGTCAAGAGTGTCAGGGAAGTGCAACGATGCCTTCACCATGTAACCCGTGGCTTCCTGCAGCCTTGCCCCTGCATCTCCCTGCATCCCACCTCCATGTCCCTCATCAGTCACTCTGCATCCCATCTGTGCACCCCTGGCACTGCCCCGCAGCTCGACTCTGCACATCCTGGGGGACAGGATGGTGACCATGCTCACAGTTGCAGCCACTGCTGGGATCACACCACTGCTACCAGAGCTGCTGTTCCTGCTCTGCACTCCCAGGAGTGATGGATGCAGCCAGCACTTGCACATCCAGTGGCTGCAGGTGGGAGCAGGGAAAGGACCCCAGGCACTCCAGCTCGCAGCTGTAAGGGGCTTTGCCTGGTGCCAGTGGATTAGTGGGAGCAAGGAGAGTTGTCTTCTCTATGTGAGTGTGGGCTGGGAAGGGGACAGGGTGCCCAGCTGTGTCAGAGCAGGGCGGAGGCCCCGTGGGCCCAGTGCCACCTTCCCTGTTGGGAAGATCCTCAGGCCTTTGTCCCCTGGGATTCCGTGCCAGCGCTGGGCTGAGTGCTTCCTGCTTATCCATGTGTGAGTGCCGCCAGCCACACCCCACCAGGCTGGCAGTCCCCTCCCGAGGTGGCTGTGACCCATCGGTGACAAATCCCACTCTTCCCAAGTGATAGGACAGCCCTGTCCAGTGCAGGGGTGCAGTGTGTGCTCCCTCCCAGTACTGCCTCCCTAAGCCCTGAGATTTGCCCATGGGTCTGGGGGCTCAGGCCCTGCCCCCTGCCCAGTGCCCGGCAGAGCTGGAAAAGCCCCGGTGAATAGGGGCTCCAGGCAGGGCAGGGTGGGGTGCTGGCAGCCTCTTGCCACCCTCTTCCTTCCATTCCCATCCCTTCCCTCCCCCGGGGCCAACGCTGTGATTCAGCCTCTCAGTTTCAGTCCTCACAGCCAATTTCCATGCCGACCGGGAACACGCTGCCCAACGCCTCGTGCCCAGGACTGGCACAGGCTTGTCAGCATCAACGGCGACCCCCAGTGGGCCCCCAAACTCCCTGATGCAGGCAGGAAGGGGGTCATCCCTCCCTGCTACTCCCCACCCTCATTGGGGGATGCAGGCTGCACCCTCCATTCCAGGAGCAGGATGATGCACCCTCAAGAAGCAGTGTCACAATGACACATCCCCAAAACAACCATCAGGTCATGCATATCACACCCCAAGGACCCATATGGGGTGGGACATGCTGCCCCCCAGCCCCCTGTACCTCCCCACCCCACATGACAGCCTGCCCTGCACAGATCCCCATAAGGCTCCCAGTGTGGCTGTGGCCCCCTCAGGGAATCCACAGCCTCACAGGAGCCTGGCTGCTCTCATGTCCTCCATGGGTCACCAGCCCCACAAGTTCCCCCCAGGTCACCTGTGGGGACATCCAGGCCTGAATTCATCTCTCACTCTCCCACAGCAGGGCCTCTCCCACCCTGAGCTCCTGGATCCCGTGGTGCCAGCACACCCCAGCCCTGGGAGCCCAAGGTGGAGGCAGCCATGAAAAGACCAGTCTGGATTTTATTAAAAGTTCAGCACCAGTAAATATATAAAAAAGAGCAACTGTGCAAGAGGGGAAATCTTAAATTAAAGGAGCTTAAGGCTAGAGAGCGCTGGTGTGGCAAAAATTCAAGGCACAGGCAGGGCAGGGGCACTGCAGCCTCACCAGGGTTCAGCTGCACGGTGACACAGGGACACGGTGACACAGCACACCGGGAGCCCCCTGTTGCACCAGGTCAGGGAGTCCAAGGGGACCTGGGCTCTGGGGGCTGGCAGATTGCCCAGGAGGCTGGAGGAACAGGAGTAGGAGCCTCAAGGACCTCAGGTAGGGGCAGGACCAGCTCCAGCAGCACCATGCATTGCTCCCAGAGGAGGGGCAAGCCCCCAAGCCCCTCAAGACAACACAGGGGTCGATCCAGGTGCATCATCCACAGATCCTGGGAAGCAGCTGAAGGACACAGAAAACCCCAGTTCTGTGGGGCATCACTGCTGGTCAGGGCTCCTGGGGACACTGGGGGCAGGGGTGGCCCAGGAGAAGCTCCTGGGCTGGCAGGGAAGTCCGGGGCTGCTGGTGTTCCACCGAGGGGAACTGGGCTGTGCCAGGGCAGCAGACATCCAGGTAGCAGAGGCAGCCCTGCTGCAGGATGCTAGGCAGGATCGATCCTTCCCCACAAGTCTGAGTTTCTGCCTGGTGGCTGGCAGGAGCCCAAAGCCCAACGTCCCCAAGATGGCATCACAGAGCCACCACCATCCAGCTCTGTTGGGGCTGGGCGCCCCTTCACCTGGCTCATCACAGGATCTCTGCAAACAAGGAGAGTTTGGTGGCACCAGGGCTGTGGGCAGCAGACCCCCACAACCCTGCAGCACGGCCCCCAGCCCAGGAACCTTGGTCATCTTTGTCTCCTTTGGTCTTAGGCTCCTGCCACCACTCTGCG
The DNA here is from genome assembly GCA_013400915.1 of Pardalotus punctatus. Classification (NCBI taxonomy): domain Eukaryota; kingdom Metazoa; phylum Chordata; class Aves; order Passeriformes; family Pardalotidae; genus Pardalotus; species Pardalotus punctatus. Next base: position 11,783 of record VZTX01025619.1, read on the forward strand.
AAGAAGCTCTCCTCGTAGTCACCTTCACCCTCGAACTCGCCATCAGAGGGCAGGTCCAATGCCTCTGACCCCTCACCGCCATCCACCTCCATCTACAGCATGGCAGGGCAGGAGGAGGCCACAGGGCTCAGTGGCCTCATCTGCAGCCTCTGCTCCAGAGCTGCTTTGGGGGGTCAGACCCCCCTGCTTGGGGAACGTCCCTGCAGCACCCACGCACACCACCCAGCAACCCCAACAGCACTCCCATAAGCACCCATCTGCATCCCACATCTGGGCCATCAGATACCTCATCATCATCCTGCAGGTACTGCCAGGCAAATTCCAGCATCTTCTTCTGGGCAGCCGTCTGGTTGTGGTACCGCACGGCTTCCTGGGCACAGCGGGGGAGAGGGGCTGTGTCAGACCCTGTCCGATCAGTGCAGAGCCATGGGACAGGGGGCTGGGGGGTCCTCACCGGCCGCGGCTTGAAGTCCTCCTCCTTCAGGTGCCAGCGCTCGCGGTGGAAGCGGTAGTAGACCAAGTTCTGCTGCATCACGGTGTCACCCGGATCAAAGAGCATGTAGCTGGAGACACTGCGCACCGCGTCCTGCACCTCGTTCACTGCGGGGAGCAGTGCCAAGTGACATGGGGGTGACACCCCTCCCAGGGCCCACAGCACCCCAGTGTGCTCCAGGGCACAGTCCCCTGCTCCTGCTGGCACTCACGCTTGTAGTAGGCAAACTGCAGGTAGTGGTACATGGTAGCCACAAACTTCTCCACAAAGTAGCCTCCTACATTGGGGGTGAGCTCCGTCTCACAGTCCACCTTGCATTGCAGCACACTCACAAAATGATCTGGGGGGAGATGGCAGGTGCTGCACCCCTGATCACCTCCCCAAGTCTGCCATCCCCCAGCCCTCCACTACCTGCGATGGCAGGGTAGAAGTCCTTGAACTCCTGAAGCTCATAAGCACCCTCACAGCCGGCGAGACAGTCCTCGTATGCCTTGTAGTACTCAGCCAGCGCCTGCTCCATGTCAGCTGCACTGCTTCGGAAATCCCCGTTGTTGTACAGCTTCACCGACCGCACGAATATCGGCTGCCGAGGACCACTGCTTAGTGAGGGAGAGCTGCTTCCCTCGGGATTCGGCAGGAGCAGGTGTGCTCTGAGCCCCGGGGAGCCCCTCTTCCACCCCAGCCCCGTCCCCTCCTTACCTCATAGGGCTGAGCTTCTAGGTCGACCAGGTATTCATCCACATCCAGCATCGTCCTGTAGTAGTTCAGGTACCTCAAGGTCATCTCATGCTTGGGGTTCTTCTGCAGGAAGGTGTGGGCAGCAGACACCGCTTTCTCAATCTTATTTGACTGTGGAGGGAGGAAGACCCCATGCAGAGACCTGCTTCAGGGCAGCCTGAGACAATGCTGCAGTCCAGGGGACCTCAGCACCCAGCCAGAGCCCTGGGCTGCAGGGCAGAGGGGTGATCCTTGTGGGGAACAGCCCTCCACCCATGGTGCCCAATCACCCAGTCAGTGATGAACAGACAGGATCCAGAAACATGGACATTGCAGGTAACTCCAGCCATATCAACCTCCTGGCTGTGCCCGTGGTGGGAGCAGGGACAGCTCAGCTACTCATGGGCCCCCACATCCAGCCAGGAGTGATCCACGTGGTGCGAGATGGATCCATGTGGTGTGGGTTTGACCGGCGCATCTACTCTTCTCCAGCACTGCCACCAGACCTGGCCAGCCGCCCCTGCTGCTTTATGGGCTCTCCGGTTGCAGCTTCGGCAGAGTGAGATGGCAAGAAGGGGGGGTGATTTGAATGACACGTCCATGAAAAGGGTTTGGGCCAGAGCAGCAAGAGGAAAAGGCATTAAGGATCAAGCCAGGCTGTCTCTCATTGCTGCCAGGTGAGTGGGGCTGCAGTGCTGAGCACTAAAACAGCACCCACAGTGGCAGGCAGCCAGGGACAAGGACCCTGACCAGGGGATTGTCCCCTGCCAGAGACACTCTGGCCAACACACAGGCACCCCAGGGCAATGCCTGATGAAACCTCCCTCCACAAAACCTCCCTCCACAAAACCTCCCTCCACGTCTGCACTGTGAAGCTGAGCAAGTTGTTCTTCCTGATGGAGCATCCAGACACGTGTCCCATCACAATCACAGAGGCACTGGACCCGCAAGCTCAGGCCCCTCAGTTAGGGCAGTCCTTGTGCCCTCTCCCCCAGGCAATGCTCTGCCTGTCCAGGGAGACCTTGGGGGACCAGGGCAACACAAGGTGGGGTAAAGGGACACAATGACAGGGGGCCCCCAGTCGTGGGTGCACACTTCACGTTCTGCCTGATGTGTCCCAGATGATGCTGACGTGCCACGGCTCAGGGGCAGGATGGAGGAGGGCGGGGGATGCCAGATGGGGAGTGAAGGAAAAGGGAAGCACTTGACATCAGGGTGCAGGATGGAGGGGAGCAGGGTTTGGGGGCACAGGGATTAGAGGGGAATGGGGTTCAGGGTGGGCAGATCAGAGGGTGCAGGCTGACAGTGTAGGATGGGGGCACAGGATGGGGATGCAGGATAGGGGCGTCTAAGAGGAGGTATAGGATGAGGGGCACAGGATGAGACACGAGAAGGGGTGTGCCCAATCCGGGGGCAGAGTGGAGGGGTGCAGGATGGAGAGGAACGATCAGAGTGGTGCAGGATAGAGGAGCAGGAGCCCCCCACCCCTGCCATTTGCACGCCTCACCTTGAAGAGTGCGTAGTGCAGGTACTGGTAGGGCTGGCGGCGCTGGAAGTCGCGCAGGGTCTGCGCGGGGGGGTAGCGCAGCTGGAACACGGGCAGTTCACGCTTGCAGGCGCGCAGGCAGCCGGCGCGGAGTAGCAGCCGCCCGAAGAGCTGCAGCTCCCGCTCCCACTCCCACGCGCGCTCTCCGCGGGGCTCCTCGGCGGGATCCTCGCCCGCGGGGGGCTCCCCGGCGCAGCGGCGGTGGCAATGCGCCTCGCTGTCCCGCAGCAGCCTGTGCAGCCGCAGACTGGCCTCCAGCCCCTGAACGCTCTCCGCCCATTGCGCGTCCGCGTACTGCTCCAGCGCCCGCGCGTAGGCGCGCTGCAGCGGCTCCAGCGCGTCCGCGGGGAAGCCGCGCACGCTGTACTGCTCGTACTGTGCCGCGCACAGCCCCGCCGCCAGCACCATCAGCAGCAGCGCCGGCAGCGGACTCGGTACCTTTACCGGCACCGCGCCGCCCATCCCCGCCGCCGCGCACTGCCCGCGA
>VZTX01025625.1:0-46976 GCA_013400915.1 Pardalotus punctatus
AGTGCCATGGCACAGGTGATCAGGCACGGGCAAAGCTCCCAGCGCCCCAGGGGCCGCACGGAGCTGCTGGCCCGAGCCCTGGTGAAAGATCCGCCTGGGCTGGAGCCAAGGTCATTCGTGCTGCTGCCCTGCCACGGTGATTGCTCAAAGCACACACCCAGGCAGCCCTGGCGCTCCTGGCCCCAGAGATAACTTGCCAAAACCAGCTCAGGTGGCTCTGCCAGGCGCTGCTCCACCGAGCCCAGGCGGAGGCGTGTTTGTCCCTCCAGCAGTGCCGTGGCTTTGCCTCCCTCCGATTGCTGCATCATTGAATTGCTTCTCTTTGTAATCTGAAATAAATAAAGCAGCTTGGTTGTACTTTTCATAGGAAGTGTTGCCTTCACAGTAGCGAAATAAAGGTCAGCTGTTTCCTCTCTTCCTTAGTAAGTTCTTCATATAAACTACGTCTCTTATAAAGATGCGATGGCTGACCGGAGTACGGTAATTAGAAATTGGTGGTGTATATACAGCCTCACCTCAAGTCCTGTGTGCAGTCTGGGGTATCAGAATATTAAAAAAACCATTAAGATATTAGAAAGTTTCCAGAGGTAATTGAGCAGACAATTGAGCAGGTAATCCCCCTCTGGGGAAGGAACCTTTTCCCTATATCCAGCCTAAACCTCCCCTGTCCAGCTCCATGCTGTTCCCTTCCTGAACCAAATTATTCTTCTATTTCTGATAATAGAAGCTGATCTGATAAAGTCAGAAAGGCTTGGATATTTCTTGTCTAAAGGTAATGATTGTTCTCTGTTTATAAATTGATCACTGGCGGAGCAGGTATTGCTGTCTACCTGCTGGTACCACCAGGTAGCCTGAATAATTAATTCAATTACCATATGCATCTGCTCTTGGAATATACAGCAGACAAGAACTTGAAAATCACCTGCCTTAACACTGATATCCCAAGATAAAGATAAGCTTAAGATTTAGTTACTGATTTCCTGTTCTGTTATACCTTGCCAAATAATTCCTAATCTATACTGAAAAGTATCCAAAAATAGATTTTCTGTAACCTTGTAGCTTGGCTAGATTGGAATTAATAGGAACAAAAGAATCAGTGTATTGGATAAGATTAGACCCATTTATCTTGATGCTGACAGGTTAATATCAGCTATTTCAGAGAATAACTTTAGAAAGCAAACTTTATTTAAGCATGTTAGAAGATAACTGTTTCCTTAGAAGGAGCTATCTACTTTCCCATCACAGTACATCTGAGGAAATGTGGATATAAGGCCACACAAATTTTCTGTGCTGCTGAAATCCTTTGGACAGTATTGACAGCCTTTCCTCGTTCATGCCACTCGTGTCTTGCTCCTTATTTTTGCTTTTATTTTTTGATTCTTTTGTTTTTAGTAGAAGTAGCATAAGGACAGTAAATCGTGTACTTCCAGAACTGTGCACTACAATTTGCAAACAAAGCTTTGCTTCACCTTCCCTTTGTCTGGGAGCTGCATGTTGTGTCATTGCAGGGCAAAGGAAAAAATGAGTCTCAAGATAATTACAGAATTATCCAAAGGCTGATCATGCCATAAGGAACTGTATTTCCATCCCCTGATTTGTTTAATAAAGTAATGACAGGGCATTTCTGCCAGTATTATCTCCACAGCATCTTTTGAAATTAAAGTTGTGTATAAAGCATATTTTCAGTACAACACGATGTGTTACTCAGCTGAATGTGCAAACTGAGGTATCAGGAGGATGAGGGATTTCAGTTTTGAACGCAGCCTCAGAGATCCCTGACTCGCAGAGGAGATGAAGTGAGCGGTGGCACTGCACAACCAGCTGTGGGGAGCACTATTAACCTCGACCTTTTAAAAAGTGGAAGGCAGTTCAGTAGAGTATTAGTATTTTCCTGATCTCTTGATTCAGCCAGAGATGTAGCACAGCTTTGGTGGTGTCTAAACTGACTTCTGTAAAAGGCTGCAGTGCTACACAGAGGTAAAAATATGCATCTTAGCAACCCTTTCCAGACTAAGTGAATAGCACAAGTTTTTAGTTAGTTTGAGTCTTAATTTTGTGCTGAGAATCATCACAGATCTTAATTTGTTGATGTTACCTCTCCTAAATTATTTTTCTAGAAAGAAGGTGGCTTACAGAGAATGCTTCAGACATTTGTATGATGCAAAAATAATGCTTTAAGAACACTGCACTTCACTTTTTTCCATGCTTTTCAACAACTGTCACACCTTATTGTGGTGTTTAGGTTTTGTTTCCATGCAAGCAGGAAAAAAAAAGAAATTCTGTGCCATAACTTCCACAAAGAATTTACCTGTTGATGTTTATTCGTGTGACCCATTTACCAGATAAAGTGGGCTATTCAGAATGTAAGCCAGGACGCAGGTTTAGTTGTTTTAAATATTGCTTTGACACCAGAAAAGACTGTCTGCCAAGTGGGCTTGATCTTGACTGCCTGGAGCTCACTGGAATAATTGCTGCGATTGCACAGGAAGTCCAGCTGAGGCTGGAAAACACTGCCCGGTCCAGCTGAGTGACGGCTTGAGGGGCACAGAGAAGGCAAACCTGGCTGACAGCTCTGGAGAATCATCTGCACACTAAGAATATTTTTGGCTATTTCAAGCAGATTTCTTAACAGAGATCAAACATTACTCATAGATATTCCAGGTTCTAAGAAGGAGGCAAAGCTCAATAAATCATTTGCTTCTTTACTTAGTGGAAATTCATGCTCCCTTTGTTCTTTTTGTTTCCTTTAACGTTAAACTGTTTGCCAAGTTAGTAACCTTTAGAAAATTATTATTGCTCTTGCTGAATTTTAATTTTACTTCTGAGAAAGTTCTTGATGTTTACCTTTAATTTAAAAGAAGCTTTATATTCACTTTCAGATTCCATGAAGTTTTCTGTTTAAGAGTTTGGTTTAGCTGTTGAGGAACTTAGTTTCTTTTTTTTGTCTTAAAGGTTATATTTTCTTGGATTTTACCTACAAAACCTTGAGGTTGGAACATTTGCATTCAGAAAGGCTACTTAATATGCTGAAATCTAAATATGTGTTGTAGTGAATTACATGCCAAAATGAACAGTTACCTTGAAAGTCCTTGGATTTGAGCTGTTGAAAGTCAGAACAAACCAGACTTTATAGTTTTTTGGGCTTTGAGCAACCTGGTCTAGTGGAAGGTGTCCCTGCCCATGGCAGGGGGGTTGGAATGAGACGAACTTCTAACAGAAAAGAGGCTTTTGTGCATCATCCGTATTTCATCAAGCATGAACAATTCCCATTGAAATCAAAAGGATTTTACCCGTGGTGTCTTTGGACGCGCTGGGACTTCTGTGATGTCTGTGATCTAAAAATACATTTTTCCTCTGCACAATTGACAAGGTGTTCTGAACAGTTAAGAATTGGCAGCTATCAGTGTCATTTGCCACCGTTTTGTAGTTGAGAAAATTGAGGCACAGAGAGGTTAAGACATCTGATGCTGGTGTGTGAGAGAGAGAATCCAGAGGTGAAATTACTGTTCCTCTGAATGGGAACATCTACTGATGTCAGCTGAACTAACAGTGTCACTGCAGGCTGCAGCCTTCAGGCTCATTTTTTATATTTCTGTAGCCTCTACAAATAATGAGGAAAGAAGGACTCATTTAATTTCCTGGATTACAAAAGTGACGTGGCTCTTGTCCCTCTACAAGAAAGGACAGAGCTTCTTTTTGCTATTTGGTAGTAAAAACCATACTTTCAAAAACACCAGTGCTACAGATTTGTGGTTTTAAGGGATACAAGGATAATAATAATACTGCCTGCTTTAACTCCTTTTGAGGATCACTAAGAATAGTGAAATAATCCAACTTTAGAAAAAAAAATCAGAATGCGCAAGATACCTTGGAAAGACAGACATCCAAACTGTTAAAAGTACCATACTGACAATATTGAAACAAGCAATGCATTTTCCTTGAAACAAATGAATGTAAGAACAGGGCCTAATAGTCACAGTATTAAGGTGGAAATTAGGAGACCCTGGAACTGAAGCTTTTTGAGTTTCTGTTATTGTTTAATGTTAGGCTGGAAAAGACGCTCAAGAAATATAAGCCACATTTTGGTATGACTTCCTCCTGTAAGTAGATACGCATTTCTTTTCAGGTGAGACTCCCCAATGCCTTTGATAGAGGCGAAAATATCCATTTTCATGCCTGAATTCTTTTATGCTTCACAGTTTATTTGACTATAGCTATCATTTACTCTGATGTGTATTAGATAGCAAAAATATCCATTACTGGAAGGGGCTGTTTCAGTTCCTCTCACCATTTCCAGCTGAAAGGAAATGCATGTGTAAAACTGTAGTGAAATATTCCTGGCCTTTCTCTCCTGTGCTTCATTCTGGAAGCCTTAGGCACACTGAAAGATGATGAAGAACCTCTTTTTCCTGCCCAAAGTCGTATTGTCAATATTGTCAGCATTCCTCATTGCTGTTGTCTGTATCCTTGGTCAGTGATTTTTCCTTCCTCAGACCCTTTGGAGGTAAATGTAACAGCAGTGCCCACAGCTTTTATTTGTGAACTGTTTCTGCTGTTTTGAATGATGGGTCTGGGCCATCCTGCTGGAATAAATGTGAACATTCAAACCTAGACCACAAATGTGCTGAGGTGATGGATTTCGGTTCATAATTCAAGGAGAATTTGAAGCAAAATGGAATTGTGGCACATGGCTTTGCCTCCTTTTCTTGTGTCTGTGGATGGAACAGAGAGCTGGAATTCAGACCTTCCTCTGCCTAAACTGAGGACACAGGAAATGTGTCCAGAGATGCTGCCCCCGTCTCTCCCAAGCTTTGCCAGGAGTTAAAATGCTGTAGAATGCTTTTGCTTATAAAGTGTTGGTATTCATCCAATGCTGCCAAAAAACCTGCTGCAAACATGAATTAATTGAATTTTATTGTAGTGTTGGGATAGTATCATTAAACCTGAGGTATTATCACTGATGAAAAACCTCAGGCAGAGAATGTATTAATTTTTCCAGGTCCTCCATTTTGAGAACTAGATCCATAAATATTACATGAATCTGTGGCCCCTGTTCCTCTCCTCAAGCAATTTCTTATTTTTTTTTTCCAAATGTGTCTTTTCTTTAAAGGTTATTAGGACAACATCACAAAAGAAACCCTACAGCCTTAGAAAATATAATTGAAATGATTTCTGAATTGCTGTGACCTTGTGACTGCAGTTTCTGCTGATAGTAGTCACTCCATTTTTCTGAAGATCTTGAGTGAAATATCACTCTGGTGCTGTAAAAGAAACCTCAGTTATTTCTAATAATATGTGGAGAAAGAAGGCACAAGAGAGTTTTTTGAATGCGTCCTGGTGCCCCCCAGAGAAATTCTGCAGGGTGTTTGGCAGTGGGAAATTCCTCCCGCTCCGTGTGCCGTGGCATGGGGCTCTTGGCATTCCCTGGGGGGCTGCAAGTGCCTAAACCGAAATTCTCCTCCGAAAAGGGAGTTAATCTGCAACATTTGTGTTGAGACTCACCGTGTCCCTTGTCCTGCAAGTGTCTTCCATTCTCATGGATGAACGTCACCTCTTCCCGGGCAAAACTGCAATTCATTGCTAAGCACCAAAGGAAAAGGTTTGGTAATCCCTGGAGTGGGTTCATTCCAGGAACTGGATGTGAAAATCTCGAAGGTATTCTTGGAGCTGCTATCCCTCTGTCCTCAGAAAGATGCTTTCCTGCTTTACACCACTGTAACGCAAACCTCTATTTTGAATTTAATTTATCTCAGTCAGTGCCTTGCTACAGTAATTTTCTGATTTTTGAGTTGGATACCCAAACTACAATTTTAGAACTTGGATAAAATTTTCACTGAGTTTTCAGCATTATGACTCAACACCATTTTCCATATAAACGCTACTCAGAATCTGATGTAGAATAAGGTAACTGGTAATTCATGAAAATTTAGTTTACGGAATGGATTTTCTAATGGAAATGGAAAAGGTTGTTTTGCTGTTCAAATTGATTATTCTTTTGGTAATTAGTGTGGTGGGTATGTGGAGAGGGGCATGGAATGACAAGTATTCATGGCTACAAAGTGAATGCCTTGACTGATCGAGCATCAGAGCACAGAAGCCATTTTTAAAAACAATGGATAGGAATCAATACTGCTGACTGTCTGCAAATTGCTTTGTGCAATCCAAGTGATTAATTGCTAATTAATATGTGCTAGAGCTTGGCGTAGGAATCCAGGTAAGCACACAGGAGTTTGTTCTGTGTCCATCATTGCTGTAAGTGAAGAATAGTTTTCCTATATGACTCTACAAGTGTAAACTTTTTTGAAAAATTTTTAATTCTTTTGTTTGCCTGTGGGAAGTAACTTGCTGTGCCTTTTTTATGTTATATGGATTGGAATACTTTTTTTTTCCAATAAATTCTGATCTACAAGCCATAGTCTATTTTTGAGCACAAGATTTCTTAGACAAGATGTTGCATATCATATTTTATTTAGCTCAGTATCAGTACTTAGGAAAGAAAAACTCCAATGACAATTCAGTTTAAAATTAATATTTAAAGTTTTATTTTGATGTGTCAAAAGTTCAGAAAAAAATGACTTAATTTTTTTTGTCTAATGACATTCTACCTTCAGCAGGAACTTTGTCTAAACTTGAAGGAGTTGTTTCATAACATGAATTAGGGGTATGTTTATAGCTAACACTGATTAGACTGTGTTCAGAAAAACAACGAACAGAACATTTTTAGACTGCTTGGCATTAATTAACTCATTCTCACCTATACGTCTAGGAAATGAGTATCACATATAATTTTTCACTGGGAAATTAAGAATAATACATAATAATAAGTAATTTTTCCTTCATACACATTTGACAGAGGAGGTACATATCATCTGAAAAGGAAGCTTCTATAACAACTCCTTCATTTTCAGAACCAGTATGTTTTTCATGTTTGATGAAAGAGAATTTATTTATAGCTGGGATTATTTATTTGCCTCTGGTTATTTATGCAGTTTTTTATTTGAATACAGACTTGAGAATTCAAACAAATATTTGCTGTCCATCACAGAGTTATTCTGGAAGGATTTATTGGTATCACAAGTAATTATAAGTTAATTTTTTTTTTCCCAAACTACAATTTTTGAATGAATCACATTCCAGACAATCAGTTCAATACCTAATCAAAGTGAGTTGTGAGAGAGAAATTGCTCGAAGACTTCCGGAAATCAGGCCTTTAAAAATTGGGTGTTCAGATGGTTAGAAGCTTTAAAAGCCACGTCCTTTTCCCTTCAGTGGCTTTGTCTGAAGTTAAACACAGGAGAGACATTCCAGCATCTCCCTCTCAGGCAAGCAGTGATGATTTGTGGGGAAATTAGTACAGGCAAGTTAGGTAAATAGGGATTTGAAGGAGAAAGGACATTCTTGATATATGGAAAGCGATATGCCTCAGTAGGGGTAAAGGATGGCAATAAATTCCCAGAGGGAAGTAAAGACTTACTGATTAGGATGCAAATACATGTAAGAGAACACCTTAAATCTGATTTAAATGCCAAGAATGGCTCCCAGGACACGGTCAGGTATCTCAACAAGGCTGTATAAATGAGATGTCGGTCCAAAAAGAAATTTCAGTTGATCTGTCAAAAGTAGCAGCCTGTTCAGGTCTTTTATATACAGTACAAAATGATAGACCAGAACAGAACCAAAACAGAAAAAACCGGTACAGGATTCATTGCAGCATTAGTGATACTGACAGGGACTAAACATGGAGTATTTCATTGTATGTGAGGTGCTGAGACAGAGTTTCTCACAGTTTTGTCTTTTTGGATACTTTCCCTGTGCCCTCTGTCACATCCTCTTGTTCCCTGTGCCTTACGACAGTAGGAGGAGCAGCTTTGTAATGGTTACATAGAGCCAAAAAGGTTATCTAGAAAATTAGAATTTTGTATATAGAAATCCATAAAATTAAAATTCTATAAATTTCCGTGGAAATTGCGTTATTTAGATAGTCTATAAAAAGATGGAAATGCAATTAGATAGGGTAAGGAAAACTGTGAGGTGGCTAACAATGGTTGTATGCTTTTATTCTCTACCTTATAGAATTAGCGTGGCATCATAAACAGGACTGTAATTTCAGAACATGTTTTTTAGTGTTTTAATTTTACTGCAGATGAACACATTTGTATTTCTGTGAGTAAAACAATATGTGAAGTACCAAAATGTTCTGGGACTCTCTTTCTATCTTTGTGTATTGGATGTATTAGGAGCTGCTTTATTCAGAAGAGCATTTCTGTCCTCCTGTGCAGTTTCCAGAAACATGCTGTTCTCCTCAGACGGAGTCCCGAGGAAATGTCACTCTTTGTACTCAAAGGGTTACGTTTGAGCCGTGTCTTGTTCCAAGCATGCTCATCCAAGCAGCAGCAGGGCAGCAGAGGCACTTGGGCACTTTGCTGCTTTTCATGGGGCAGCAGCAGAGTAACCGGAGCTCCGGGCGCCGTGCTGCTCCCGGGACTCCAACCTGTCACACAGAAACTGCAACAGCCAGGGGGAAGTGAGACTCGGCTGAAAAACATCTCTTGTCTCTGCACAGAAACTGCCTTAATAATGGAGAATTCTTGGTCCTTAAAAGCAGGGTGAAAACAACCAGCTTACTATGCATAGATGTCAAGCTAAATATATATATTCCCTTAATTTAGAAAATCAGATTGAACCAGTGGAATAATCTGATGCATTTTGTTTATTTAGATTTCTAATACCTTAGGTTGTAGAAGTTAATTAGATGGCATCCTTTGGAAGCCAGGTACTAATTAAACACTTACTAAGTGCAAGAAGGAAACAGGGTTAAATTCAAAATCATGGTGTTTAGTGAACCTTATTGATGTTAAAAGTTGACCAAGGAACTATAATCCATCTATTATTGTATCTGGTTGAACTGCTGATTAATGAAAATGTTGATTAAGCAAGAGAAAAAGTAAATGCCTTTTCCTTTATGTACCTAGCCATTGCTGGGCTTTGTTTAAACTATTACCTATCTGAGCTACAATATATTTTGTTGAGAGTTTATACTCAATTGGCTACAAAAGTAATAAAACAAGCATAAAACAGAATTGTGTTTTAAATGTTAATTTAAACATTTAGTTATTGTATCATCTCTGTGTAAAAAAAACCAATTTATACTTCTGAAAAGCATTTTTGCACCACTTTCTGATAACCCTGTCTGATTTGTAAGACTATCAGTGATGATAACATGGACTGGTCTTGAAGATAAGCTGTACAAAAAAACTTACCTAGAGGCTGTTTAGGTCTCTCTGTCCTTCCTCCTCGCAGGTGTCACTTTTCTGTAACTCTGCTTTTTACTTTAAATGCTACCAATAACAACCTATCTGCTGGTCCTTTCGCATGTGCTGCTTGACATCAGGAGATGCTGTTGTCCTTTTTTACCGCCTGAATTATAGATCAAGAAAGAGCAGTGGTGGGCAGTGGTGTTGCCATGGCTTTTGCTCTCCCTTGGGCAGCAAGGTAAGGCTTTAATTTCATTCTGCCTTCCACAAGGATTTTGTGGACATGAAAGTACAGCTTAAAATAAAACTGACTTTGTTATCATATTTACTCCTCCCATTGGGTGTATTCCTATTATCTATTTGTTTTGCAATTCCAGGGAGGAAATCATTGTGCTTTCTAGTTTTATTCAGAGGGTGGTAAATCCAAGAAAACTGTAGTCCGAAAACAGACTTTAAAAAGAGATGCACAATTCTTTGGTAGTACTTTTAGGATGCTTGAAGAGGAAAACATTTTCATCTGTGTCATATCTAAAAGCTATTGCTTTTGTCATTAATCTTGAAAACCAAAGCTATTTACATTCATACCAAAGAAATAATTTTCCTGTAACTGATTTGTTCCAAAGGTCTGAGTGAAACTGCAGATGTGGTTGGGCTCTGCAAATCTTATGTTGCTGATTTACACACACTCCATTTGTCATTTTATGGACTCCATTGTCCATACTCCATGGACAGCTCTCTGAGAACTTTTGCACAGTGGATTCAGTGGTCACAGGGGATGCCATGCTGTGAGATCCAGTCCTAAGATGGCAAAAAACCCAGAAGTATAAAAAAAAGAATTTCAGAGCATTTCTGAATTGGAAGACAAATGGAATTCCTTTATTTTTCAATTTCCATACTAATGGAGAAATTCCCAGTATTTGTAGATGATCTAAAGGAGATGGGTTTGCTCAAATCTTACCTAGTCTCTAATTGCATGATTTTGTCTCAATCCATTTTGTGTTTCTAGAAAGCGTGGAGGTTTTTTAATTCTGAAAATGACCAATTCTATTAAAAAGTTGTAATATGAAGTGAAATGTGGAAACCGAAGTGACTCAACTCCAGCAAGAGGTTTAATCACGTAGTGAACTGGCTTTGTTAACACGGTTTGGGTAAAAGCTGTTTTCTTGTCAGCAAAGCTCAAATGGGTCTGGTCATGCCAGTGAGAAAAAAACCCAGCTTCTTCTACAGCTTCTTCTTCTCTGGGTCATGAGAAACCAAACACCCAAAAGCTGCCTCTGAACCAAAACGTTGGGGTGATGTGTAACTGAGAAAAATGGTGCATTATTTTTCACCAGGCTATTGATTTTCATCAAGGTGTTTTTAGAGCCTCTGCTCATCTGCACTGCCTGCCAAATGTCTCACTGAGGGATTGTGTCCTTCCAAGTGACATCAGAACACACGGGAGGTGATGTAAATGTTCCCAGAAAGCTTCTAGAGAATTTCCTTCTTTCTGCAGACTTGTAACATTGTTTAATACTGAAGGTTAATTGTGAGACAGCTCCGACCTTCCTGTTTTGACTTTGCAGCTCCTGTAAAAGTGGGTGATGGGAAATAATTGCAATGAACTTTAGACCTCAGTTTTCAAGATTTCATTAAACTTTAGACACTGAAATCCCTTCTAAATTTCTTCTTCACATGCATATGTCAAACAGGTATTTTTCTGCTTATACAACAATGCCTCTGATGGAAAGTGGCTGATACTGAGTGTTGCTACTCTGATGCTTTAAAGGTATAATTTATCCAATGAATAGCTTTTTTGAAAATAGTGTGGCTAAAAGAACCCTCTGAATAATTAATATTCAGAAAAAACATTATTGAATAAAGATTTAAAAATGCACATTATCAATTACTATCTTCAAGTGAATTAAAATGCCCTTACATTTATTAGACTACTCTTTCTAAAATATGGGGCATAATTGGCAGTAAACCAACATAAAAATAATTTTCAGAAAAAATATTTATAATGATTTTTCTTTTGTTTCATTGGCATGTCATTTGTTGAATTTGATTAATCAGATTATCTTGTTTTTCATTTTGGGTAGATGCTTTTAATAAATAATTGAGGAAAGGAAGAGTAATAATTTTAAAGAAAGCAATGTGTGATGCTGAAGTATTTAGAACTCGTTGAAGTTTTTTAAAGAGCCCAGTTTTTCATCAGAAGATGCTTTCACGATGGAATTGAGGCATTCTCTTAGGTCTGTCAGGTCAAGTGTGGTGGAAGAAGTCCTTCCAGCCACCCGTGTCTGGGCCATTCCTGCTCTTGGAGCCCACGTATGATGGTTGTTCTGCACTGTGTGAGAGGCTTCACCTCCAGCCTCCCCTGGCTGACTCTGGACCCTCCTTTCTATGCCAGAAATAATAACAAACTCTGTTTGCATTCTTCCAATTATTTTTCTTTTAATTCCCACCTTTGGAAAATTTCTTACTGCTGAAATTTGGTTCTGATACTGAACAAAAAGCAATTTCACGCTTTCCCCTCCTCTTCTCACTGAGGTTTTGAAAATGAGGGATTTCTGCAGGATGGAAATTCTGGGTCTGTCCTCTCACAAAACTACCGTGAATTTTGGCAGAGCAGAGTAGTCGGCAGGCAAGCACTGGAGCTGCAGACTGAACATGAGATTGGCAGAGCAATTCTAAGGAGGAAAGGTGCACGAAGGTCCTGTTGCTGGATGTGGGAATTGGCATTCCAAAATCCGAGTGACAGGCGTGTGCCGGGGCCGGGTCCCACCTGCTTCTCCTGCTGCACTCGTGCAGCCTCAGCGAGTTTCCTCAGAGTGACCCAGTCCAGCAGATATTCTGTTCTCACAGCCTAAGGCAGCAGCTAGTGACTGTATTTTCTATTGGATATGTAAAGCTTGATGGTGATTTGTGTCTTATATTGGAAACCTTATGGATTGCAATGAAAAACAGAGACCACAGTGTGGGGTTATACAGAAAGTAGTGAATTTTGAGATTATTTAAACTATTAGCAGTCTGCTCTACATTAACAGCACTGGAATATTTATTATTTTGGTGTTCTTAGAAATAATGCAATATTTGGACTTTAAGCTTGTTTGGTAGTCTCTAAGCATTATTATTATAGACTGTTCCCTGATTGAGGTGGTACAGAAATTGCCCAAAAATATTTTCTCAGGTAAGTACAGCCTTTCTTTCTGTCAATGGAATGTACTTATCCCTATAATTTCTCATCTTTAGCCTTTTCTTGCTGTACTTGCAACAGTCTGGGAATCAATTAAGCCTTAAATTGCTTGGATGTTTATTTAGAGGAAAGAAACACTCACATTTATGTAAATCAAACTCTAAAAAGATCAAGACGCTTGACAACTGTGAAGTGTTGAGAGGATCTCTAAAAATATCAGATAAGCAGCAGGTTAAGAGTGCAGCTTTGCAGACACTCAACCTTTCCTTTCCAGGCTACCAAAAAAGGCAGCTCAGCACCCAGGGAGTTAATGACAAATGAACCTGTCTCTCTGGGGAAGTAGAATAAATGCCAACAGGGTGTGTGCTTTAGTTCAGATCTTTTTCTCTGTATAAAGAGCAAAAGAGTTTGTCAGGGATTTTTGGAGTTCTGGAGGCTGCAGGAGGCTCCAATCACCTCAACACACCCAGAACACTTTAAGTGTATCACACCAGTGGAGAACGTGTTTTTGAAGAAACAAAACAATGTCAGAGTAGTTTGCCTCTGAATAGAACTATTTTAAATGATTTCCACTTTTCTCTTTCACAAGGAAATCAGAATTTTAAAAATTCCATTAATTCCCTAATTTCTTAATACAGTCATAATCTCTTAGACCTTCAAATACTGATAGAAACAAATTCTGGTAGATGTCTACAAAAGTGTTCTTGAGAACATCCCAGCAGCTCCAGTGCTGGCTCTGTCCGTGTGCTCAGGATCTCACTGCCCCTCTCAACATTCACTCACAGCTCTGCACCAGACCTGGCTTTGCAATGCAGAGAAGAATGACCCCTGCAACACTGGCAATCACTGTAAAACTGAAGGGAATGAACTTCAACAGCAAATATGTTATCCTCTTGACAAGTAAACACTTCAGAGTTCCTTTCAAAGGGTAATAAAAACGGAGTGGCTTAAAGAAAAGAGGAAAAGAAAAAGGACATATTTTGTGTTTCAGAGGTTTGCTGACAGGTCCTGAGCAGGTGTAAATCAACTGTGCTCCATTCAAGCCAGCAGAATTCTGATGATTTACACCAGACAGGAACTTTACCTTTAACCGTAGTCTACCCATGGAAGGAATGCATTATATGAAAGTGTTTAATTGCTAAAAAAATAGTCATATTTGACCAAATGTGAAGCAGAATCATAAATTAAAGAAATATGAAAATGCAGTTGTGCACGTTGTACACATCAGGGGAGCAAGGGCACAGAGTGCACAGAGGCGCTGCTGGTCAGGGGAACCCGCAGTGCTTTCCATTCAGCTGCTGCAGAGGGAGCCCAGGTTAATTAAAAACTTCTCTCCTCTGTTAAAGAAAAAACATGAATTGCCAGTTTCACTGCCATAGGATGACCAAAATCAATGGCTGGCTGGGATCAGTGAAAGGTTGCTTTTCCAACAGGGCTCTGTCAGGCTGAAGACTCTGTCGATGGAGGGGGCGGGTTTACACTTGGAGTTGCTGTCCCATGGAATTGATCTCGGAGGGGAGCGAGGGGCTGGCGACAGCGGCTGCTGCCCGAGCGCCGCTCGGCACGGACCCAGCCCGGTCAGGCACGGGGGACGCTCAAACCTCCAGGCGCTCCAAGCAGGGAATCCAATCTCCCTCAAGAACTCAAGGACAGATCAGATTTGGAGCAGGGGGGCAGATGGAATGGGGGGACAGGGGCAATGACGGCAGCACTGCAAATCTCCTCCTAAGGTTTAAACCAACGCTCTCGATTCTGCTTTGGTTTGAGTGCCAGGGTTGACAAGGCCAATCTCTTCATTTGAGGAATGATAACTTCAGCTGCCTGTAATCCATCATTTGACCCTCTAGGACTAGAACATTTAAAATTGTTTTTAGAGTAAATTATTATCAGAGCAGACATAGTTATTAAACCAAGGATGTGGATATAATGTTTGAGAGATGGACATGCAAGTCTGCTGCCCTCTTGGTGTAGTTTTGAACATCTGTATGTGTGATACCTGGGCCTCAAACATCCTTAGTGGATGCCAGACTTTCATCAGGCCTTGGTCTTTCATTTATTGTCACCACTGAGCAAAAAAACAAAGGAAGAAAGAAACCTAAATTGTTGTTTCTCATGAATTATTAGGATTAAATAGGATTAAATATCACTCTTCATAGTGAAACAATATGGAATCCTGAATGACAGTGCGAGTGATGACAATTTCTGTCATATTAAACAGCCAGAATACCGAATTAATTTTGATTCCAATCTGCTTGAAGACTTTAATGAAGGGGGAAACAAGCCAAACTACTCAGTCTTTTTGAAAGCACTCAGACTTGCCCAAGCTCTGTGCTTGGCACCTGTCAGAGTTCTCTTTTTTGTTCCCGGTTCCCTCTGTTGTAGTTCACTGCTCGTCTACAAGACCAGGCTTCTTTCTTGTAGACCAATCTTTCCTTTTGCTCTCTCAGGTTGCAGTCTCCCAAGGTAATTGGAATGTATCCTAATTAAGTTTTGTTAATTTGAAGAGGCCATTATATACCTTGGATGGGAAATACTGTACGAGGGTCGATAATTATCATCGTGATGGTTATTAGGCATTTCAGACTGTCTATCTGCTCTATTGACAACCTATTTGCAATCATAATTTTTAGATGAATATTCATAGTCACTGCAGAAATATAAAATATGATACTTGGCAACATCTATGCAATTAAATAGACAATTAAATTCTGCTGGTAGTAGTGGAAATTAAAATCTTCACACTGATTAGAAGAAGGTTAGGGTCTATTAATTTTCACCCTCTATACATCTCTCCCTCTAGGTCTCTGTCCTCTTTAGATGTTTCAAAGGTGTTCATCTGTTCCCTTGAATTATAGAATAATTTAAAGTATTTTATGGTAGTGTGAAATGGCATAACATCTTTAAAAATGAATATATGTTAATAAATTTTATTTATATAAATATCCACATTGATGTCTTAATCTCTCAAATGGAGAAGTGTCATGTTTTGTGCAATCACAAGATTTGACAGCTTTTCAGTGTGAAGAAAAGTACCCCATTTGAACAAACTAGAAAGAGTAAGGAGAGATTAGGCCTATGCTTCTTTTATGGGTAGAAGTTTCATTTGAATGAGATCCATAATTATTTCTCAGTTTCTGAAAGTGCCAAAAGCTAGGCTTCCCTGGAGTTGCCTTTCAGGTCATTGGAGCATTCCTCCTTCCCAGCCTTTACTCAGGGCTTCAGTGAGTGTTGGCTGTTCCTGGTCTTTTACCACACAAAAAGAAATCAGAATCCAGCTTCAGTTCCACGACAGTCTGCTGTTGTCATTAAAAAAACCCCCAGGCTGTTTGCTCTGCTTCTGAATCTTTCTCACTTTATTTCAGAGAAATGGGAGATTTGCAGTAGAATTTTTTCCCAAATGAAATACTGTATTTGTTGAAATTTTGTTTGTGTTTTATAGCCATTGTCAGGAAAAAGAAAGAAGGGCAGTGGTAAAAGCTCTTTAAAATCTTCTGTCTATTGTATTTGAATAGACAATACTGTTGCTTTCATTTGGAATATCCTCCGGAGTGCCTGTTCACCCTCTGCATAGCCCTGAGAGTCCATTTATTTCATACATCAAGCACACACTTGACATTTGAACACTGGGTCTCTGATTTTAATGGGTTTTAGGAACTGCATTATGATTAGAGAGAAATGCCGCATTCAGGAAAGGAGACACCAATCACTTACATAAAGAATAGAAACATAAATTCCAAAGTGTTAAATTTAATGTAACTGGAACTTCAGAAAAATATAAAATGCCTGTAGGATTTCCATCTCCTCAGCTATTTCTCCTGTGCAAGTCCAGAAAATGCTCTACTGCTCTGATATTTTAATTCTTTTTGGAGCTATTAAGAATAGGATTTCCCTTGTGGTTATTACATGCTACAGCCTTTAATATTATTTGAAGGGCATTTCTATGGTGTTACAAGGGTTTTGAGATCACTACAAATGTTGTTCTGAGTTGAGGAAATTCTCAAATGTTAATTTGATGTTTTCAGCTTTCTCCTTTGCAAGACCCATCATTTACTTTCAAAGCCAACTACCTGTGGCTAATGCCTGAAATCATCCTTTTAGGTCTTCTTTCTAAGGGAGTTGTACTGTTTGTTTATTTCTTTCAATAAAATATTTCAGTAGGAAAGATACTTTAGTGTAACAAGAAATTTTTGAGTGCTATTTAAATTGCCTCAGTTACAGAAACAAATGACCTACAAGTAATTGTACAACAAATTTGCTGGTATTTGATTAGAAGCTGCATTTCAAACACTTACATTAATGGAACTTGATAACTGGACTTTCATCCTCTGCTGAGTTTATTAATTAGTGTTTGAATTCCAAATAGGGTTCCTAAATTTGCAGAATCTGGAGAAGAGAATGTTTGACAAATGTAAACTATTTTAGTTGGTTGCTATCTGAGAACAAGGAAAAGACAAATGTGTGCAAAAAACCTTAAGAGAAATAGAACTCAAATGTTATTCCATTTATTTCTTCAGGTGGTACTTTAGCTACTTTAGGAAGCTCTTAAGTTGCGAGATTTTTCAGCTCCTGTGAGCATTGGTATCAGGAATACTTAACTCCTGTTAAAAAAAGTAAATTCTCCTCAGAAAAATGAGATAAAAAGCAATCTACCCAGTCTGCAGGCTACGTCTAGCCAAGTATTTTCTCTTTGTCATTAATAAGAAAAAAAGCATTTATGTAAATTTAATTTGAAGTGAACTGAATTTACACGTGCAGGTGACCAAAAATTCATCTCTTTGGGAAGTCTGTCTCTATGGCATGACCCTGTAAGTCTGAAATGTATTAGTGTCAGTTGCTCTGGGCAGAAGGGAATGAGGTTACATGGAATAATTCCATTTATCCTATGTGCATGTGTCATCTCTTATTTAAAATATTTTGCATATTCCTCTCAAAGTGTCCATAGAAAATAAGAACCCATTATCATTTCAATCCAGGGAAATTATGACTGGATTTCTAGGAGTGTCTTACGCTGGACTGGAATCCACAATAGTTTATTTTCTGCTGAATAACCCAGTGTGGCACTTGGCCGTGGTTGGGGCCGCGCCCCGCGGCCGGGCACTCGGACAGCTGGGTGAGAAAACACCAGGACAGAGCTCTGCGAGTCTGGGTCTCCCTGGCCCCGCGGGGACATGGTGGCACCGAGCTCCAGCGGAGCCCTTGTTGTTCAGAAGCCGTTCAGAAAAGAGCCCCAGTGCCAGCCCATCTCCCAGGGCTCGGAGCGCTGAGCAGAGCTGTGTGCGCCCGCGAGCCAGCACTGCTGAAGGTTTAAATGAGTCTGTTTGCTGAGAGCTAGCGGGACTGGCAGTGCCCAGACAGCCAGTGACCTGCGTCAGAAGAAAACACGTTTACTGATCATTGCTGATGTGGAGGCATCTCCTTGCCCATTGTGGTAATTTACTGTATTACCCGGGCTTTTAGGACAGGAAATGATACACATTAATGTCCATATATTGCTGCCTTGCTGCCTATCAGTATCTCCAACCCAAGGATCAGGAGGGTATATGGGATATCACTCTTAAAACTTTCAACTAAAAAAAAATTGTCTCAGAAGATGAGAATCTGTTTCGGGTGTGAAATATACTTTTTTTTTTTCCCCCTGCTGGAACTACTTCTGACTTATGAATGAAAATGAGAAGTTTTATGGTGTTGCTGTGTAATGTACTTAAATTCTGATCTGACAGACTATACTGTCACTACAGGAAGTAAATTAAATCCTCATCAAAGTGTTATGCAGAGCCCCTGGGCTGGGCTATGTAGGACATAGTGCATAAATTGGATCCCTTGGCCCAAGGCACTATAAATCATCCCCACTGCTGGGTGCAATTTCCCCTGTATTTTCCCTGGCTCCCATGTGCAAATGCAGAAGATGAGCAGAACGTTACTGGTTTATGCAGCGCTGGCCTCCAGACTCAAACCAGCGTGGCATTCACGTAGAAGCCACAAGGAATTTGGAGCTCATTCTGATGGGCTTCCACTTCCTGAGTGCTTAAGGTATATTCAGATCTGATTTTCAATACTTTGAAAAGTATTGAAAATGAAAGTTGCAGTTGTCTAAAATTCATTTGCAGGTATGGGATCACCAAGGAGAACAGTTTGTCAGATTGCAGTCCAGATGTGGCCCCAGGTGCCCGTTGGAGGTGAAACAGAGCACGTAATGCAGCATCCAAACATTTGCTCACCTCCTGCCCCATGGCTCAAACCCCATGGATGGGGATGGGTGCGCAGCAGTCGCTGTTTGCTGTATCTCTGCAACGGGATATTTGCATAGAATTCGAAATTATTTATATGTTCGCTTCCAAGTTGCAGTCTAAGTACATAATTACACAATGTCTAGGACCATATATATGAATATTGGGGATGTCTTGGTGGTTATAAATTCATAGGGTCACATATTGATCTTTTGATTTAGTTTTATACTGTTTTATCGAGTAAATGCCATAGTGAGAAGTTAAGGGAATAAACGACTGTCTTTATTAAGAGTATCTTGATGTCATTTTGCAAAGGGAACTGTGTTGTTAAACCATTTTTTCCATTTTTTTTCCCAGAGGAAGAGTGCTGAGTTGTAATAAAATACTAAGTGTCTTTAAAAAAACGTAAGGGCAACCCCTCTTGTCTTCCCACAAAGTGAACACTAATTACAAAAAAAGAAGTGCACAGCTTATTTCTTTCATAAAAAAAGAAAGCTGTTCTAACTAGAGCAGATTTTTTCTGCTAAATCTAGGTAATTATCCTCCCTTGTGATACATCTAATTGATGTTACATTTACAGTAATAAACACCAAGCACACATTATATTGCACTGATATTTAGAAACTCTACCAAGGTGCTGTGCCTGAAGGTTTACAGGCAGAAGTAAAAATACAGCAGGCAAGCAGGGGAAAGAAAATAATAAAATATTCTTGGTGAAATTTACTTTCTTGCAGTTCTCAGCTCCAATGGCCTGTTCAGTACTCCCTGTGCAGCTTCATCTGTCACAGAGAAGCTGTGGTGTCTGAGGCTGAGAATTAAGACACAGACACTATCCAGACTACAGAAATTTCTGGAACTGATGAACCCGAATAATTGGAGGGTCCATCCTTTCAAGGACCGCAGGATATATCCTCAGAGATGATTAAAATGCAAGGTGTGATTGTTTTTCTGTACTGATAGGTTTTGTAATTGTTTATGAAGTGCCAGACTCAAACTGTGGTTAGAATTTATTAAGTGATAACAGTCCAATTATTGGAATATAGACAATGAAGGAGAGAAATGGCTCTATGTTTATATCACTTCATGTAATTACACAACTTCCTGGTGCATGTTGCTTTCCCTAAATGGCTGTAAAGCTGACAAAGAGTTGTTTTGTTTCTTGTAGCAGGAATTATTCCCTTGAACAATATTTTGAAGGAACCGTTACACCACAGAATTACTGAATTTTCAGTACATTCAGAATGAACAATGGCCGTTGCCAAGCACTCTCCTGAGTACTTTTGGAGGATAAACTAAGAAGAGAACAAGAACCTAATTGTTATAAATATGAAGTAGCAGTTTAATATAGTGAGCACTTAGCACTTGAAGCATTTTTGAAGTCCTACTGTCTTAAAACACTGAGTCCTCACACATAATTACTGCTGGTCCTAATATTGCTTTGACTAGTTCCTTAACAACTCCAGGATAAATTCCTTCAGGTTCTCCATGTTTCTGGATGTGTAAGCTGTT
The DNA here is from genome assembly GCA_013400915.1 of Pardalotus punctatus. NCBI lineage: Eukaryota > Metazoa > Chordata > Aves > Passeriformes > Pardalotidae > Pardalotus > Pardalotus punctatus. The sequence continues at coordinate 20,169 of VZTX01025625.1, forward strand.
CTGGTCTTTAGACTGCTTTTCTGTTGAAATGAGCACAAAAAATACCTGGGTCTTTGTGGGAAGCTGAGATTGTAAATAACTTGAATCCTTCAGTCTTCACTGTCTCACATTTGCTCTCAGTTCCTTTAGATAATCTCTACCTTTTCTATCTCATGGGACTGAAAGAACCTTTTTCCTGTTATCCTTGTTATTCCTTTCCAGCAATAACTCCCTTTTAACCTTCATTTTTCTGATCGTATACCTGTCTAGTTCTGTAACATCTTTCCATTTCTCTGTTATGCTGTGTTCTTTTTAGATTTGTAAGTTCTTTACAGAGCCATGCCAAGTGTTTTTTCTCTGTGGCAGACTCCTTTGCCTTTTTGCTTTTAATAGAGTCTGTTTTAACAACTGCCAGTTCTTCTGCACTTCTTTTTCCCTTAGAATGTCTTCCCAAAAGATCCAGCCTACTATGTCTGTGAATCTGTTGATTTTCACTATTCTTATGCAATAGAGAGCTCAGACATTTCTTGATTCCCCTCCCAAATTTCTTCCTGCTTTAAAATTCTTACTTAGCTTCTGCTTATGAGTTGGGATCAAATTCATGCCCCCAGTAACTCCCTCTGCCATCTGGACAAATGACTGTCCCCAAAATACAGCAATGCCTTCTGGGCAGCCTGCATTTTCCAGACATTTTTCATGATATCGTTTAGGAATAAAATCTGTCTTTACAATTTTGTCCTTTAGATTTATTTATTAACTATAATTGGGCATGATTTTCCTCTTTATGTGCTGGTAACTTGCAGTATACAAAACCCTTTCAGTTATAGTCTTTAACTTTTCAGAGAAAGAGGAAGTGCTTGAGGCTCGGTTTACAAAGAATGAGTCACCTCTCGCTCAGTGTTCTTACAATTAATCAGACAAGGCAGCCTCAAAGTAAGAGTCAGTATTATTGCCATCCCTATTTCATAAAGGGGACTTCAAACATAGTGATTGTCCAAAGGTCGTTCTTGATATCTGTGGAGGACTTGAGAATTGCATTAAATCTTCTTAATTCTAGTTCAATATCTAAGTGACAAGTCTTTTTTTTCGTATTAACCTAGTTCTAGTTCACTTTTTAACAGTCACTCAAGTTCTTTGTCATGCAATTTTGATATAATTTTGTTAATTGCCTCACATTTAGGGGGTTTTAAGCATTATGGAAGAAGAATTTTAATATGCAGACTATTTTAATATACGAACTATTTTAATATAGAAACTATTTCAATAGAGATTTTAATATACAAACTATACAAATTTTAATGTAGGAACTGTTTTAATACATCAGTTGTTTTACCCAGGCATTTTGGGCATTCCAGGAGTTTTGGGGGCCTTCTTTAAGGGTTTCTTCAGAAAGATTATAGATAGAAAGGTAAAAAAGAGGGGATGAGATTTCAGGGAATCAGAAATGTTATTTTTGCTTCAAATGTTTATATAGCCAATTTACCTGTCCACAGACATTATATATATGTGTGTGTGTGTATATGTATATATATATATATATATATGGAACAATGGATGTGTTCATGTGTTCAGTTTTACATACTTAACTGTTGGTTTCCTAGCCATCAGTTTTGATAACAGTAATATATGTCATTTATGCCGTTCCTGTGCAGTCTTAGGTGTGAATAACGTGTTCTAAGCCTGGCTTCTCACAGTTGCCAAGTGGAAAACGAGAGAGAACAGGGCAGACGGCAGGGCCACAGCTCTCGGGTCAGGGTTCCATCCCTGCAGGAAGGATGGAAGGAGAGAAACAGTCACAGATCTGTCACTCACACGGTCCAATCCTGCACAGCCCTCAGGTGGCTGCGTCCCGAGCCCCTGCACTTACCTCTAGGAGAGGCCTTGCATTCAGACCAAATCACCTTGGTTTTCTGGGGTTTTTTTGGTATTTCTTTTTCCATTAAAAATTGTACACAGAATCCCACCCTGCCCCTCTCAAATACAGAACCTCTGGTTCCCCTCCCCAGCAAAAGGAGCCCTGCTGGCTCCCATGCTCTGCATGCCTTGTGCAGAGGGGAGTCTGATTGACTTTTGAATGTTGGTGGATGAGCTACGACATCCTAAATTTGGAGCTGCTTATAGCTGTGTTGAAAGGAATAGGTAGCAAAGTAAGGAAATACTTTCTACCTTTCGTTTTTTGCAGGAATAATCATTTCCCTGCCCACAGCAACATTTCCTCCACGCTGGTTCAGCTGTACCTGTGGAGTACGAGAATCCCCACTCCAGCCTTTTTTATCACTCTTCTCCCCTCCAGGGATATGAAGTTCAGCTGAAGTCTAGAAGGAAAAAAGATCTGTAGTTTTATGACAGTTCCATGCTGTTGTAGTTTATATCAGGAAAACTGAAACTTTGCAGACATGGCATTTATTCAGGTTTTTTGCATCATTCCCAGGGTTAAATACAGTAAAACATAAGTTGAACAATTGTCAACTATATTAATGAATATTGTCAGTGTTATTTTAGTAATTTAAGACGTAGAGGGGCTGATGACTGTGGAATGACTCATTTCTGATGCACACCCACAAATTAACAGTCTTTGTGTTTGCTTTTGAGTGTGTAATTGTGCACTTCAACAGAAAATCATAAACTGTAATTGGTTCACAACTGAAAATACGGAGGCTCAGTGACCTCCTCACTGCGTGGCAGAACTGTGCTATCAAATTTCCTTTCACTTCTTTATGTCCTTTAGAAAACAGATGATCAAGGACTCAGAGCTCTCAATGTTGCTTAAATGATGGATATAGCAAGAGTGCAGTGAGGTCCAGAAAGCCTGCTTAGGCTTCTGCAGTTTGCAGTGGAGGTGCTTAAAGAAGTGAGGTCTGAGTGAGATGGGGTGGCTGAAGTTCTGGAAATTTCCCAGGATTGCTGAATAAGATCCCTGGATCCTGCCCATGAGGCAAGCTCTGACTGGAGCTTGTGAGCTTCTGTGCAATGTTCATCTAACATTTCCAGAACTTCTCAGTGCAACGTGTTGGAGCCGCATCAGTCTGGATGGTCCAGATTTATCTGGTAAATACTCGGGTGCTCAATGAGAGCAGTTGTCCCCACGCTGCGGATTCACTGCCACCCGCTGCCGGAGCAGGCAGAGGCGTTCACCAGTGCCCGCTGTGACCGCAGCACGGACATCGCTCTTTCCAACAAGAGCAGCAACGCTCCCCCTCAGCAGGGCTGCAGCGAACTGGGGAACACTGTTGGGGCGCTGGGTCACCAGCAAAGAGCAGCTGGATGGATCCAGCTCAGTTGTGAATGACAGCTCTTGTGGAACTCCTCGAGTCTCGGCGGCCGGCAGTCCGATCTCCCTGCAAACACCGAAGCCTCCCGAGGTCAGGCTGGGTGTGGGTAAATGGGAGCCGCTGCAGTAAGAGTCCTGCCCAGCTGCGCTCCAGATCTTTTGGCTGAAGGCTGTAAAACTTGAACCCGTTTTGCCATGCACTACATGTCTGTTTTCAGATCAGGAACCAAGAAATATTAGAATGGCATGCAGCAGTATTTATATATATGAGGATTTATATATACGTGCTGAACGTCTGAGGTTCTTGTCCATGGCTTCTGTAATTTTGATTTTCCTCTCTGATTGCCTTTTGGAGTATCTTCAGGGTTTTCTTGCATTTGCAGGGAATTTACATTTTAAATTGCCTGTGATGTGCTCTCTTTCCAGTGCTCTAATTTCTCAATGTCATTTTGATTATTAGCATTTTTTTGATACAAGTTAAAGTGCTTTGCTTGTTTCTAACCACACAGCTTTCATATTCCCCAAACATTTATTTACTTTCCAGTATGCTTTAGTATGACTTTCTGTAGGCAGATATTTAATTTCCAGTTGTTCCTTTACTTGCAGACTAGCTTATTTTGTCTAATTATTTCTCTTTTTAATCTTTATACTTCAAGGGAACCGGGGTGACACGTTCTATCTGAATTTCTCTCATTATGAAGTTTATTTTAATTGACACAGATCTTCACTGGGAAACAGATGATTCTTTTCCAGCTCTTGCTCTTCTCCAAGGTGAGCTGGAGGGGACGGTCTCGTCCCCTGTCACCAGCAGAGGCTGGGGATTGTGGCAGCCTGGCCCTGCTGCAGGGAGCCCCTCACAGCACCGGCCTCCAGCCCAACTCCTTCATCTTCTTTGCCTCTCTAATTGGAGTTTCTGTGCAATGTTTATTCCTGGCCACCACGGCTCACAGGCACTTCGATGCTGGCAAAACCCCATGGGGAAAAAAGCAAAGCGCAGAACACCATCACAGTCACTGTCTCTGTTTCTTAATGACATTGAACAGCTTTTCTAAAATTAGACAAGTGTCTTGCACAACTCAGTTCCAGACAAGGCTTCAGAAGATAGTTCATGTCAGCCTCTTGGCTTGTAGCCACCTCCCTCGCTGGTGTTGCCTTCCTGCCATTCTTTGACCACTTGCTTAGAATTGAATTCACATGAAACATGATACAGAGTTTTTGGACAGAACATTCTAGGAGGAATTGGAGTGTTTTCTCCCTTTACCCAAGTAAGCACTAATGCAAATTCTCAGGCGAAGCATTCTGGAGGTTGGTATCTACTCTGTTGGCTCTGAGTCCTTGTGACTGCTGTGTTCTGATGAAATTCTTGTGATTGCACCTTTGGGAACAATTCCTGTTTTGGGGGATTTTAAAGCACAGACTGAATCAAATGGAATTTTTTTAGTGTTTAAAAATGGTGCTGTTAATGATTAACTGTTAATGGTAATACTAATGATTACTGTTAATGGTCTGGACATGTTAATTTTCACTCTCAGTTAATTACAGAAATTTATTGAAGAAAATGTTCTTTCTGTTGGAGAAAGAGAGGAATGGAAGACATAAAGACATGTCAAGTCTTTGTCCTGAAAAATTTAGATTTATGCCATTTATGAACATATCTTTTATTTCTCTTCTACTGAATTTAATTAATCTCCCCACTCTGGTTAAAAAAACACTATTTTATAGCTGTGAACAGCAGCTCATTCTATGCACAACTTGCATTTGTGGCTGAATAATCTCTAATATATATTTGTTATTTCTTTGTTGGATGTCAACAAAAATCAGTTTATAAGAATGACTTTTATCAACCCTAGCAGTTTATGGTTCCATCAGTTTTGCTTACATGCTCACATGCTACTGAAGGCAATACCTGTTTCCATTACAAAGGAGAGGGAGGAGAGGTTTATATAAGGGTTCTTCTGTCTTAAATTTCATTTTAAGTGAGTCCTTGAGTTGTCAAGATGTTAGATAAAAAACTCAGATTTATACCTGTATATTTATGTTTTAACTCATGCACAGCTGTTGATTTTCCTCATGTCTCCTCAATAAGGCAGCGTTCAGTGGGAGCGAGGTGCAGTGAGTGGTTGCTGGGGTCAAAGGAAATTAATTTTATTTGTGTGGATAAGGAAACAGAGAGTTGTGAGCTCTTGCTGCAGCAGATGAGGTGAAGGATTCTGGCTGTTCACGCAATGCATGGTTGTACAATGTCACAGTAGACATGGCAAGTGTGTTTGATTAACAGTTCCTGCTGATTTTCCACACCTTTGGGGATTCCTGGTTGGCAGCTATGATCACTCGTCACTGCCGAGGGAGAAAGGGACGATGACTTCATGTGTTTGGATTCATTTGAGAGAAAGGGAGAATGTTTCATGCTTCTCATGAACACCAAGTATCTAATACAGCTAATATAATAGATCTCACATATGGCTATAACTGTTCAGGACACACAGGTATTCCGAAGTTTGGGTTTGTTTTGTTTGTAAGGTTGCTGCCTCCTTAAGTTGAGCTTCTAACTCAAATCCTAGATGCTACTGAAGAATTGTTTCCTCTATTAATGCACAGAACCTGCAATTATCATTAGTACTGCTGATTTTGCCTTTCACTGCAGCAGCTGCTCTGCAGCGCTGGTGGGGATCTCCTGGATGCAGCTTTCCACGTCCTCTCCTGTAAAATCTTTGGTGCTCTCGGCTAGAACCTCTTCTCACCTGGCTTTTCTTTATTCTGTTACCAGATCATGCATTAAAAGCTGCCTCATTCCTTTTGCCTTCAGAAATGCTGGCAACGGTCTGTGTCACAGGTCTGATTATCATTAGTGATTAATCTTAATGTGCATTTTTGGCCTCTTTCTTTTTATTTTCTGGAGGTCTGACAGGACAAGTGCTCATGATCAGCTTGTACAAACAGCCATTGCAGAGATTTCACTAGGAACACACAGAAATAGGAAATAATAAACTCAAAGGAGATTTCTCGCTCTATTAATATGCATGACAGGAGCTATTTCCTGAGGCATATCTTTATTTTAATAGAGTAATTTAGAGTATTTTTGAAAACACATGCAATTAGCATTGATTTTTTTTTCACCATGACACTACTGAAGGTGCATCAATGAGCCTGAGATACGCTTTTCTAATATTGTTTGAGATAGTGCTCCAGCATACGCACTTCACTTTCAGGTGGAAAATGCTTTGTTTGACACCTCTTTGCAAGCTCACATGAATGTCTCCTTTCTCTCACTTTACCACCATTATTAGTGGTGATTAATGTACTTTCTGAACCAGTGAGATACGTTGTTACAAAACCTTTTTATTCCTGCTTCTTCTATGAGGTATCTGCGCCCCATTGTGCTGTACATTCCATTGAATTTTCAAGTAGCTTAGAGTTGGTGTTGGTATGTGAAATCAGCTTGGAGTGTCCCCAGGTTTGCAGAGGGTGCCGGTCGTTGTGCCTGGCTCTCAGCTGGGATCTCAGGAAGCTGTTTTTGTGCAGCTCCTTTCCAGAAGGCAGCAGCAGACAGGAGCAGACAGGAGCAGCTAAAAGGCCCGTCACATCTGAGTCTGTGTTCGAGGCACCGATGTTCCCTCTCAGAGCTGCTCCCCAGGGTTTGTCCCCGGAGAAGGGAGCTGGGCAATGCCTTCTCCCCCGGGAATCTGGAAAGCAGCAGGGACACGCACCCACACGAGGAGCCCGATAGACCTACGGCCCCTATTTCAGAGGCAATGCAGCCATCTCTGCTTTCCTAAAGGTTCTGCAGAAGTGACCCCAAACAGCTCTGAGACTGAGCAGTGCAGGACCCCCACCAGGGAGATGTGCAAGGAGCATCCTGGTGTGCCATTCCTGCTTCCCAATCTGAGGCACAGAGAGCTGGTGAGCCTTCTTCAAGGACAAAGTTTGTGACAAAGCTAGCGACTCTAAGAGTTTCATCCAAATTTCCTCAGTTTCTACAATTAATTTAACTCCTAATGATTGTCTTATTTTTCATTCATAAAATGATAGGAATAAATCATTCACATTGTTTTGCTCCTGGGCCCATGTTGTGGCATTAAACAGCCGCCAGCACTGCAGATGCTGAATTGCCCGAGCAGGTGAGCTGACAGCAGTTGCAGGAGTTTCCAGAAGTGCCTCTGGTTTCAAGATCTCCTCCCTTAAGCTTTTCCCTGCAGAATACTGTTTTTTCCATTGTTCATTCCTGTGACGTCTCACGGAAGGCAGAGAGGCGATGTTGCAGCTGATGCTGAGGATTGTCTGGCAGCTGAGAGGCTGATGGCCCCATCCCTCTCCTGCGGGGTGCAACGAGCTTCCCGCACTGCAGGAGAAAAGACCTCGCTCTGCAGTGTGCTCTGGGGAGGGAGGAAAACGTGCAGCAAAGAGTTTGCATTTTATTTCTTTTTGAAATGCATCACAAAGTTTCCCTTTTGTGGATAGTTCCTGAGACACCTGACATCTTACTCAAGTACTGGAGCTCTCCTCTAGAAGTAGAACCTGAAGATTTGGCAGTGCCCCATAGCAAAGAAAGTATGGTTGGTCAGATATTTCACAATATCTTGATGTTAGTGAACATTTCAATAAGTATTTTTTTATTATTTTTCCAGATTAGGATTTGTTCAATTTGGAAAATCTCTGGAAAATGGAAGAGTGAATTTACAGTAAAGGTAGGAAAGCTTGGTCATGATATTAGCAAGGAAAATATCCAGATCAGGATCCTTTCTCAATTAAATATCACGTTTGCTTTCATTGATGCTGATTTTTACAGCATTTTGTGGCACAAAGAAATTGTGAAGTTCAGTCTCAAGTGGCAATTTTGTTGAGAGTTTAAATCCGTGATTTTCAGTTCTGTGGGACCTGCTTGTCCTAAGGCACTGCTCAGACTACAGAGAACGAGTGTGGGGAGTGCTGGGAACAGCCAAGACTGTAGAGCAGAAAGCACATCTAAAGATAAAAACATCTTTAGAAAGGAATGTGGACACCCAACGCCCATTTATTTTTAATGGGATGTAAATCTATGAATTTGTAGAGGTCTCTGATAATCTCATCCTTTTTCATTTGGGAAATCTTCCAGCAAGTATGGCCAGTTTCTTGTGCTGGAATTACTGTCATTGGTTTTATCTGAAGGGAGAAGGAAGCAGATGGATTTTTCAGAACAGCTTCCAAATGGGACTGGCATGGAGCAGACCCCCCACCCCCGAAAGTTATATTTTCAGGAATTTGTTTTAGGAGAATTCGGCTGTAGAACACAGAGTTCTTCTGAAGACAGAGCTTGCAAATCATGTGGTGTCACCTTGGAGTGATACTTCACGCTGCTCTGGCTTTCCCAGTGACTGTAAATTGCTTCTGCAAGCAGAAATTTATTGCACATATGTGATGTAGCTCTCTTGTTTTTCCCCTCCACCACTCCCCCAGCTCCTCCCCAAAACAGATGTTGCTCTAAACGGGAATGTCATTTGATCCTGAACTTTTCTTAATGATTGTGGTGGCATTTCTAATATTTCTTAGAGGCAGGTGCAGCAGCTGCCAAAGGTAATTGTTTCAGTAAGTCAATGAAATACATTTTACCACAAAAATAGTACAGCTGTCACTTCATAATTGTTGCTACCTTTGTTCCACTGCAGAGCTGGACATTGGGTCTAGTCAGCTCTAGACACAGACACAATTCTAGAATATCTCTGGATATTCCCCATTCCTAAATGCCAGGGTCCTACAAAACGCATTGCTGTGTGCTTTTTGTTTTTCATGTTGAACAAATGTCTCACAAATTTGGATAACTCTGATACACCAACTTGTCAGGAGACATTTTTACTTTATTTTTTTGTCCTGTTTTAAATTCTCCTCCTTGACTAGCCCTTATGCAGACCCACGATACTTAACCCAGATGAATTTTGTATGAGGCATATTTGGGCTTTGTTTCTGGTCTAGCTCACTGAGGGTGAGATCTGCCATTCTGCTTTATCCGCTGAGGTTTTTTCTTTTTTAACAGATTGGTAGGAAAAGGATTGAGATAAATTCCCTGGTTACTTTTTATTGTCTTTGGGCTTTATTTTCTTTGGTTTTCTACTGAAGAAGTGAAAAGAAGTTAAAATGTCTTGCACATGCTTTCTTCTATAGACAAAGATCAATTAAGATGTAAGACAGTCCAGACTTTCTTTGACCTCGGTCCCACCCTTTCCTCCCCCTTGGCATTTATTTAAATGCTGAACTCCAAGCCAAAATTGAATTTCTTTCATTCTTCACAACAGAGCATTCGTAGATACTCAGCACTTGTGATTCTGCCATGACCTGCTGCGCTGGTCATGGTTCATTAGGTCACGTTTCGAGGGCTGCAGATGTTTGGACATGGAGTTTTAATTTGATCCATTATGGTAGTTTAGGCCAGCTATGAAACTATGATCTGGATCCATATCTAAATTCAGAAAAGGTTGCATTTTCATCAGTGCTAGAGTTATTAAAAGATATTAAAGTTTTGTACATTTGGGATTGCTGTTTTCTTCACTGCCAGTCACACCTACAAAGTATTGATGCCACTGCACCTTTCCCGTTATAAAATAAACCCATTCTAGGGAGCAATCATAGTGCAGTATTTAGTAGTGATGTGTTGAATTCTAAATGCTAATTAACACAAAACCATTACTGAAATTATGGCTGTTGCTAAGTCAGCTCCCAGCCGCTGTGCAGTTGAAACTCTCGATTCCAGCCAGCTTGGCAGTAGCTGCAGGAAACGTGGAAGTGGCAACTAAAATGGTTTCAATTTCTAGAAAGGGCCTTGGAAGACTGAGAGACAAGGCTGATATATTTGAGAAAAAGTAATTACAATGAACAACGATTTCCAGTTTGGTTTCAGCATACTTGTGAGGCATTCAATGTGTACAAGCACCTGTATTTTCCCAAATTCGATCAGATAATAAAATGTCTGCAGTCAGAAAAGGCTATAGCTTATTATATTGTCTCAGGGGAAAGGAGTGTCTGGTAGAAGATTTTTACTTCATAGGGCTGCTGTTGAACCATCCAGCTGATGTTATTTGAATTTACACCAGAATTGAACCTGAATTACACCAGAATTGAAATAATAAAATGTTTGCTCATAAAAAAGGAGAAAGAGTAGATGGAAAATTTTGTTTTATGACAGTGAGACAAATACCAGTAAACTGAAATTGTGGCAAGAAATGTAGCTTTCTTTAAAAAGGAAAAAAAAAAAAAGGAAGAGACACTGACTTGGATCTTGATTCTTCTAGGCTCAGTATTTTAAATACAAAGCCCTTTATGTTTAAAGGAATTTATGACTATCATTTTGCATATCTCAAATGAGCATTTCCTTTTCCCACAAATAGACACTTTTTCCTGGTATGGAATTGTTTTTTTCTATTTCCCAGTGACTCAGGACATGAGGTTTCATTCCTGAGAAAGCAGGTATGTTTTCTTGCAAATATCACAGTGGAATTTAGAAAGTGATGTTTACCCATGTCAGCTAGGTAAAAGCACTCCGAAATAGCTATCTTGGTGTTCGATGAAATCAGTGGCTAAAAACCCCCACAAAATACTCCCTATAAGATATATAATTTGTTTTAGTGGCCAATTTATGGATGACAGAAAATTTGGATAAATTTAGACATATAATTTATCCAATAAGCAGATAATCCATAATAAGTGCAACAGGCCCCAGGAGAGGAAACGGTAAAGTATTTCCCTTGTTAACAAATTAGTGATGTTATCTTGCCTTTTCAATTTCTTCAATTATTCTGATTTATTTTTGACAATTCACTTAATCAAAGAAAATTGCCCCTTTTAAATTTTCTTTTTAGCCTACTATTCACTGATGATATTAAACAGAAACTAAGTATATTAACTGCAGCAGTCAGTTTTCAGAATTAAGAGTATTAGTGTGTTTGTTTTTGATCAAAGCTGTGCCAGGCAGACATTTCTCATGGATTCCTTGTACTCTGAGGAATTAAAGTGTTATGGCAACTTTACATCAAAAAAGACTTTGGAGTTTTACCTCTATCTACACATGGTAAAATGCATAAATGTGGGGGTTTGTGCCCCTTTTTCCAAGCTGGGCCTGGGCAGAACTGCAGAAATCTGACCTCCTCTCTCGATGTCTTTCAGACTTCCCCCAAATTTGAGCTTTGACTGTCATCTCCTGGGGGCTTTCATACTGTGAGACTTGACTCAATTCTTTCTGATTATTCAGACAACTGTTCAGATTATTTGGGCAGCCTAAAAACCCCAAACCAGCAATTTGGACTGCTTTCATCCCTTTTTTAAGAGGTCTTAGAGGACTACTCAGAAAAATGGGTCAAATCTCAGAAGACAATTAATCAGCCAGATATTGACCCAGTTCAGGGAAAAGAAAAACAATAATGTAACCCAGAGAAGGCATCCAAAAGAGAATATTTGTCTGTACACCACTGCTTATACCAACTATTAAATAATCCTTCATTCAGATTAAATATTAAATTGGTGCTTAGCAACACCATCAGTAATGTACAGCTCCATCTCCATTTTAAAGATATAAAGAAGCGCACACATCCAAAGTGCTTTAATACATCGGCGGTATAAAAAATAGAAAAGAAAACAAATTATTGCCTGAAAACTAATTCCTACATTATATTAAAGAGAAACTTCAGTGTTGTATGTCTTACCTCTTTCATTGGTCGGGAAGCAATGGTGCTTTTTGGGGGGTCTGTGTGTGGGGTGATGTGTACAGGCAGGCAGTGAGGGAGAAGGGTTTTTGCAGTGATGCCTAGCAGAAATGAAAAGTAAACCTTTTAAAAACCACATAGGGCATCATTTTCATTTGAATAATTGTTTCCGAGATTGGTTCTCTGGAGAAGCAAATGTTTCATCCAGTTTTCCATGATCTGAATGTGTGATCATAAATCAGCCTTCCCATCATCACCTGTTTCCCAGATAGCAACTGTTTTCAAAATGATCCACCTTTTCCTGGAAATACTTTCATTTAAATGATCCATAGGAACATGCTTATTGTAAGGTAATATTTTCATGAATTTGTGCAATTCATTTTGATTCATTGACTTTCATTTGGACTCAGAATGAAAATAGATTTAGGAATGAGTCATGGAGGAGATGTTCCATTTTCTGGCCAGCCCCAGGGTGGCCATCAATTATTCACAATCATACTTTAGAACTTCTGGTAAATTTTTCTTACAACAACACTGCCACAAACAATCCCAATTACACAACAATCCCGAACTGGATCCAGGTATGTTTAACAAATGAGAGGGGGAAGCAGACACGTTGTGTGTGGTGGGGTTTGCTCAGGGGTGACCCATGGAGGAGCTGCAAACAGAGCAGCTCCAGACCGAGGTGACACATGACATGCCCTCTGCTGAGAAATATCAGTTAACAAGACTTACTGCTGGAAGAAAAAGTCTTGGTCACTGCAAGGGGTAGCCAGGTTGTAGTGGTAAAAATGATGATCTAGTGACAGTGGCCCGTGGGCTGGAAGGGGAAGGGATGTGGTGCTGGGACAATGCTCTCAGGCACGTGCTTTGATTCTTGAGCTGGTCCAGGGGATGGAATATGATGATCCTTGTGGATTCTCATCCTTCTACGATTCTCTCTTCCCACGTATTTAAACGTATCCTTCGACTGTGTCTTTTCAAAATGAGGTCAAATATAGAGAAAGATGCAAAGCAATTAGCAGAAAAGAAACATAAAAATTTTCTCATAGTCTAAATATGACTTGTTTCATTGTTCTGATAACGTCACATTTCTTGAAATTGAATTGTCAGAATGAGCAGCATGTGGGAGATTTAAAGGCATTTAGGCACTTTTATAGAGTTAGCCACCTGAATATTTGAAAAAGCTGACCCTCTCTACAGAAAATATCTTCATTAACCTCTAAATGCAACACCAAATTGCCTCTTACAACACTTCCTTTTTTACTGTCTGCTTTTGCATAATGTAACAGCAGGGCTTTGAGGCTCATGCTGTGCTCTGTTTCTGCCCTGTGGGCAGCCCATATTTGCACAGAACCGTGGTAAAGCTCTTTCTTTCCCCGTGTGAGACAAGATCATTTAAACAGCAGCTGTCTTGCGGGGGGAAAATACTTATAGCTTTGAGTAACTACCTACTCAGATCTTTCTTTCCATCCACTAAAAGCAGCTAGAATGAATCAAGGAAAAGATTCTAGGGAGAGAAAGTTAATAGTCATTTTGTCCAAAAATTGAGTTTGAAATGTAATGATGTTTACAAAAAAAGTTTACTTTAACTGAAACATTTTGAAACAAACTGCTTGCCAATAAATGACACTTTGGTTGAGATTCATTTAAGGAGCCTTTCTAGTCTCTCAAAACAAATGCACTACTACCAATAAAGACTAAACCACAGAAATAAAAAGGTATTACATATTCCATATCAGGCTCTCCAAAGTCCACGAAGCCAGTGGGGAGCAGCTCCCCTACTTCCCTGAGCAGCATCTGAGCCCTGCGGAGACAGCAGCTTCGAGAGGAAAATACAGCAGGGACCACATGGCACTAACCTTGAACATTCATTTCCCTTTTCTGCTTCTCCCTTTTTTCCTGCTTCTCTGGGTGGGAGCAGTTGAACCCCCTGCCCTCCTTCCCTGCCTCACTGGGGCCGCCAGAGCCGAGCCTTGGGCACTTCACCTCCACGGCCGATGCACGAGTTACTTCGGAGAGATAATTCGTCGGGCTATAGGAAGGGTTTTCTGCCCATTTGCAAATATCCTTTCGGTGCATTCTGGCTCCCCTTCTTGGCCTGGCTCACGTTCAGGGGCAGCTCTTACCCCCGTGCAGTTCTGAACACTGTTGTGCTGAGCTGAATGAAATCAGGGTATTTTCTAATGATGGTGATTTCAGCTCGGCTGACTGTGTGGGCTGGTATAAAGAAAATTAATTACTTCTTGTGTATTATTTACATGAGTTCTCCCGTATTTTAGAGAAAAGGGAAATGAATGTTCAAGGTTAGTGCCATGTGGTCCCCGCTGTATTTTCCTACAGCACAACCAGGTGAACAGTTGGTGTGTCATGCAGAACAGCCTCCACCAGAACAAAGTCGTAATTGAAATGGACGTTGATGTCACTGAACAATTTATCTTCCTTAAAAGGGTTTTGCTTTACAAAAGAAGCTAATTTAGTCCGGGAAATTAAATTGATGGCCATGTGGGTACATTTGTCTAATTCACTTAGAGTTGTATCATTAGCCATGATTCTTTGATCAATATTTACAAAACAGTGGAATTTACTCAGTTGACAGATGTCAGAGTTCTGCTCCTCATTACTGAAAGTAAATTCTTTGTGGGTAACCTGCAACAACATCCACTTCCTTAGAGGCTCAAAATGCTAATATGAAATTAATAATGGATTTTTAAATGAATGATGCAGACTTTTGCAATCTTTTAGGAGGCAGCTAGAACCAGGAAAATATCTTCCTAAATACACAATGTTAATGTGCACTAGATGCAGAAGTGTTTTAGCAGCCTGACAGCATTGGTTAAAACCTGCAGGATGCCAAGTATGCTAGATCTAACAGCTAAAAAATTAATTACCTGTAGTCTCAGGTTCTATGTGGGTACTAGCAGAGTGCTTCAGGGAAGGAGATACTTCTGCAATTCTATGTATACTGCAAGGATTGTCTATTCTCCCTCTTTAATTGAGTCATATTCTTAGTCTTTTCTCAGCTTGACTCTACCTGTGCAAGCTGAATCCCTGACAAATGCGTTTTAGACTACTATGAGAAACTATTCAGGTCAAAAACTTCCTTACATGCTCATACTTTTTAAAATTACAGAAAATAAATTTATCTGCAACTTCAGAATTTTCATTCATTTCATTAAAGCTTTTCTTCAGTCCTATAATTTATGTCATTGTATGTTGAACTTGTGTTCTGTGAATTGTGACTATCAATCACTTAAAATGGCTTATCTCATCTCAGTTCAGCATCATCCTATTTCAGGCAGACCTTTTTTATCAAGTGGCAAAGCTATATCTCTTCCTCCCTTCTCAACCAAATTCACTTAACCTCTCATTTTAGTCCAGCTTTTTGAGGTTCTTTATAAGATTTATCGCTATTGACACTTTGGAGTCTGGGTGCTGTGAAGACATGTGATACATTGTATATTCACAGTGAATCATAATTGCACATTTTGTGAAATTATATAAAGAAATAGGGAACACTTGCTATTAAAATGTGTGTATTCATGGTGGAATCTGAGTTGCAAAACCTGGTACCTAGATTTGGATTGGGATGTGTGAATGCAGAGGAAGGAGCCGTGTTCAGGTCTGTTACTGACAGGAAGGCTCCCTCTGTGCCTGGTAAAAATCAGTGTTGTTCCTCTGAAAACAGAACACAGATGATTTTGTGCAGTGGTTGACAGAAATAGCCATGTATCGAACAGTGTAACAGAAGAGAGAGGCCTGTTGAAACAACATGAGTTTATTTTTCTGTGCATGCTGACTAGTTATTCACTGCTTTCTTATTTTTTAACTTTCATACCTTTTCCTCTATCACTGAGTTATCCTGGGTGTAAAATTGGAGAAGTTTATGAAAATTATTCCTGATTTTCTCTGGCTACCCTATATTTTCATTCTTTATTGATTCTTAAGGATTTTGGTGCCTCCTTTCTTCTTTCTTTTTCCCTCCCTCCCTCCACCCTTTCACTTTTTATAATGAATTTTTATCTTGTAAGCTTTTCTGCACCTTGGCCTAGTTTAAAAAAAAATGTGCAGTTACTTCTTAATGACAAGCAACACAGGAGTAGCTTCCTCCATATTCTTTTTCTTTCCTTGCTTGACTTGGCCTCTGCAGTTAAAATGATATATTTTCCACTTGTGCAATTTTATGATCTTCTTAAACCAACATGCACAAATGCATAAAACACAGGTAACTTGGCTAGCTCTCGCTGACATTTAAAACCAGAAGTGTGACTACATTAGGTAAAATATGTCTTTCTTTTCACACATTTTTCATTTTATTGCTTTTCTCATATTGTAAATACTCCTTAAAAACGATATACTCATCTATTAACTAAATATTATGATGCTTTGAGGTCCCCAGCTGTCAGAGAAGGTGTGGTGCATCCGTGTCTCCCAGAAGGAGTCGGCACACCTGATCCTTGCCTCGGCCTTTACGGAGCGTTTCTCACGCACATGGAAAATGCCGGCTCTGTAGAAGTTCTGAGGTGAGCAGGGCTGGGGCGGGTGTGGGGCAGGGTCCCTGAACTCTCCCGCAGCTCTTTCGGGGTCCGGGAGGAGGTGAAATGGAGCCCAGGTCTGCCTGTCCATCCGGGACAGACGGACAGATGGACAGACGGACAGACGGACAGCTGGACAGACGGACAGACGGACAGATGGACAGATGGACAGACGGACAGACGGACAGATGGACAGACGGACAGACGGACAGACGGACAGACGGACAGAGGGACAGATGGACAGACGGACAGACGGACCCTGCCACGCTCAGCTGTCTCAGCCCGGCCGTGGGAAGGGTCACTCCTCACAGGAACCTGTTTGAACGAAGGCCAGCACAAATTACAGAATCACCGTGAGGTGATTCTTTCATTCTCACGGGTGAGAACCAGCCCCAGCTGAAATCCAGTCTTCCGTAAGTTTTGGGTTAAGTAATTTCTTGAGCTGGTAGTTATGTAAGAATGCAAACGGCTTGTGCAGTCCTATATTCAAATTCAGTTTCTTTAAGTCAGTGTAGAATGAAAAATCAGCTCTAGGATTTCCGGGTAATGGATTTCCATATGCTTGAATTTTCATCTTTAATTAAAACTGTCAAACTGGTGCCTTTGAGAAGTCCATTTCTTGGAATTCCTTCTGTTCTCTTTGGTCCTGGCTTGAGAGCAGGAAAACAGAGGCAGACAGGATGATAGATTTGACAGCTGACCCATTACTCTCCAAGAAAACTATACCATGATGGACCTTCTCTCATAAGAATTCAAAAGTTATTAATGTCACTTTCAGTCTAACAAATGTTTGACCTTTATTATGGTCTTACAGAAATGATAGCTGCTCATACTCTTCAATTTTAAATGCGTGCTGAGAAAGGTTTAAATGTGGAAAACCTACTGATTCAAGGCAAGTTCAAGAAATTGCTTCTGACTTCAAGCATTTTAATCAATTTATGAATAACAGGATAAGCTGGCTCATGCTGAAGGTGGCAATCTAAGGAGCTAAAAAATCTATTTCATAAAGCTACATATAAGGCTTTCCCTTCTTTAGGAAGCTCTGTTCTATGATTCTGCAGATTTTCGTTGGTGTGCTTTCACTCCAGGTTCTGGGAAGAAAGCCAGAAGCTTAATCCCATTTTATAAGTGATTGGGGCCAAATTCTATTCCCAGAAAATTAAATGAGAGTTCTGTGATGGAGTTCAAAAGAATTGGGAATTGACCTCTATCTAATATCTTTGAGAATAATTTATTGAAACTATTTCACTTTTTTTGCTATTGCATTGCCAATGCAAATTTGTGCATTGGGTTTCAGACTTGGGCAAAGGGGAAAAGCAGCTAAATAATGATTGAAATTCCAGTTATGTTATCTATATGCTTAATGCATATGGCTCCAAAAACCAGTGGAACGCGCAGTTTCATGGCATTACAGAAAAACGTTGTGGAAAGGACCATAAGTGGTAAATGAAAGAAATATTTTGAAAAATATAATGCCCCAATCTCAGTAAGCCAACATACAAGATTAGATCCAAACAAACCCTTAAGGACCTGGAGCTGAGACTCACCTTTCTGTAGAAAATATGGATGGGATGTTTAAAGGTTGGGGCCAGCTATATATAAATAGCAATTTTTTAATACATTGCTTTAGTGATTAATCCTCCCCTGTGCAGTTCCACCTTGCTTTCCTGGAGCAACTTCTTGCTTGTTAGAAGTTGTTGCTGTATTGAGTTTCTGTGATCAAGTATTTCACGTGTTTCCCTTTTGCCTGGAACGCTCGGTGGTCACATAGGGCTGGTCCATCCCAGCAGCTTTGCCTGTCACCCTCGCTTGACTCCTCATTGATGTTTGTCATTCACAGCCCGCAGGTCCTTAGCAAGTTCCAGCTGAATGTAAGCTATGGATTAAGTTAATACACAATCGATATTGTTATAATGAATGGTTCCTTTAATGAGCAGCCAACTCTCATTCTTTTAGACCTTGATTTTCAAAGTCGTTTTGAGGGATTAACGTATTCAATTTCAGCAGTGCTTTTGAGATAACAGGGCACCCAACTTCCTGGTGTACACATAATAAATTCTCATTGATTTTTTTCTCTTAGATTTGTATTCAAGGAAGAGGGAAAAGGAATGTTTTTTCCTAAGCCTATCTTCATTATTTTGGAGAATTGCCAACCCTAAGTCAATTAAATGGTATTAGCTGCTTTAGCTGTCTCGGCTTGTCAGTTAAAGAGAAGTATGAGACCACACGATTTAGGAAGAAAGTAGAATTTCAATCACAGGATTTTTTAAAGAATTATTTGGAAAGCCTGTGTCAAGGAATACAGAGTCCAAGCTTCTTTTGGAAAAAGGATAGAGTGTGTGACTTGATGGCATTTCCAGACTTATTTTCTACCATATTTTATTATTGCATTTTATAATATTTCAATTTCTAAATATAATACATTAATGTAAATGCATTCACTTCTGCAGTCAGAATCTGGGGAAAAGCTGACACCAGCGAGTGAACTGATTTCTGACAGATGAAAATGGCAGAGAAAATGGCAGTCTCTAGCTTCTGTTTTTTGACTACAGAGGAAGATTAGTTAGATGAGAAAAATCTACTTCCAATAGTCCTGCATCCTTCAAGTACACCAACAACCTTTCTCAGTTTTTGCAGTAATACTTAGGATGGAAAAGGGCCAGATTTTGGGGTTTATGGATGAAATTTTGGTATCTAATTCAATTATTTATGGAAGCTTTTAAAGAGGGAGTTATTATATGTCTTAACAGCCACAGAGAAACTAAAGGATATAGGCTAGCAGGGGGTTTTAAATAACAATTTACAGGGAAGTCAAGGAGAAATTTTTTTAAATTGACATTTTTCTTCACAAGCTTTCTCCTGAGCTTGACAATATTAGTGTACTAATATTGCCTTTTTTTTTTTTTTTTTAGACACAAGCAAGTGGCATTTTATGACTATACTTAATTAAATTCTCTCAGTGATCTTGGACAAAAGTTCTGAGTTTTTGAAACTTGTGTTATTTTGTTGTTTATTCACCACAGAAGATAATGATGTTATTGTTTGGTTTTCTGTCATTTGAGGCACCAGCTGTGTGCAAACCACAGATGCTGTACTTATTCCAAGATTCATCCTAATGATTCTGTTCCTTAAATCAGCTTGTGCTGATTTATAGCAGTGCCACACAGCATTTGAGCGAGTCCATACCATTCTGTGTTGGTTTAGAGCTTTACTGTCCACTTCTGCAGTGTTTCTTCCAGGCTTCCTCACTTTGAAAGGTTGATGGGGAGGCTTTTAGTTTCTCGTGGAAACATAAATATGTTCTGAAAGTTTAGATTCAAAGAGGCCTCTCTGTTCAAGGATGGGATTTCTGGTGAAAACCAGATAGATCTGGGCCAAAATGATAGAAAATTGGAGGGTGATGTGGAGAGCCTGTGTTTGAGGAAAGCAGTCTGAGTCAGACAGCATAACCTTAAACCCTGGGCACTGGATTTTCCTTCTGTCTGTCCTTTCATCTGCAGTCATGAAAACCTTTGAAAGACCTTGACTTTGCTGTAATGTGCAAAATAGACCTTTTCAAAACCTTCATTTTGTGGAAGTGGAACCACATGCCAATTAACTTTGCTCATTGCTAGTAATGAGGCTTTTAGTGAGGCTGAGGCTGAGTCCTGCTCAGTGATGAGCAGGCGCTGAACCCGTGCTAAGGACGGAGCCCAGGCTCAGCTCCAGACATTGCTCACACCCCCACTGCAGCTGGTGGTGTCACTAATATGACTCTCTCTTTAGTCACACTTAATTGCTTTGTTATATCACATTTTTAGGCATGTCAAATAATTGAAGATAATAATTTTTACCTATTCCAACCTTGGGAAAAGGTTTTGGAAACATTGAAAAATGCAGTGGAGGTGAGGGACTGAATTTTGAGAAAGTTTTTAGTCTATTTTGATTCATCTGCCTGTAACCACAAAAAGGATCTATTTACACTCTCAAATAGTTCTGTGTGAGTTACAACTGTCACAACGCAGGGTATGTTTCATTTCTGTCACCATTCCCAGTGTGTTTATTAAAGCTGGGCTAGAGAATCCAGGGAGAGCTGGGGTTTGACAGAAAACTCTATCAAGTTGGAACAAGACGTCAAATAGAAGAGGCGTAATTTTTTCAAAGCCGTGTTTCAACAATATCTGATTTTCTTAGTGGAGAAGGAAATATTTAGATTGCTGCAAAATAAACTGTCTTTCAGATTGAACATACATTTGAATTTTTCAAAGCATACTTCCAGTAACTCAATAATAAGTATCGAGAGGAATTTAAATGGGTTTGAGTTCAACGTTTCTGTAATTTCCATGTTCTCCATGAAGAGAACTGTATGATACCTCTCCCTCTTTTTTTTTTTGAGGGGAGAGCAGTTTCTGGTCAAGGTGCTTCTTAAATCTGTAGCGTTTTCCTGTCTCTACATGATTGTTGGTGACTGTATATGTGTTGATTCTGAATATACTCTGTTTATAAATTTCAGTTTCTGAATATACTCTGCTGTAGCAAAAAGCTCTAAGCTTCTCATTGTAACTCAGTATATGTTGTCAGCATAAACAATCTTTAAAATTGTATTAGAAGTGAGAAATTATTTCTCCTTCATTGCTGAAATTAGCTTTCTTAGACTGCTGGATGTCCTCTGCCTTGATAACACTTTTTTAGATGAAAAATTTTTGCATTTCCTTAGGAATACTTGGAATGAAGCAGTTAATGTGATTGATGACAAATGGTAGGTGACACTCACAGAGGAATTGCTTTATCCTTCCATTTTCAAGAACATATCCATACTCCTGTGTCTGTTCATCTGTTTGTCTATATATTGACATGTTTAGAGAGACAACTTTTTTGAAGCTACTTAATTTAACATCAGTGAAAAGCAAATCAGAATGGAATTTTGATGGGCTGCTAAGCATAGTGTGTGAAACCCAGATTGTGTAAAGTGCAGATGAATTTTTCCAGAGTGCTGGCAGCTTTCATCTTCCCACGTGAACATGAATGCAAAAGCACAATCTCCCTTAGCCATGCTGCAGTCTTGTGGAAATTGATTGACATCCATCAGTATTGCTCAGTACCTGAATAGCAGGAGAGAGCTTTTTTTCTTGCAGCAGAACACGACAGCCGAGTGCTCTTATCTAAGAGGGCCCCATGTGCCACAGGGGCTCAGGGGGGAAGAGATACCAAACGCTCTGCTGATTTTGCATTCCGTTCTACAAGGGAGAAGGTCACCCAGCCCTAATCAGAGAGAAAACTCTGTTTGCCTGTTATTTGACAGTTTCTTGCCATTACCCACAAACCTGGATGATCCCAGCGGTGTGACAGGCACGCTCTCCCTTGGCAGCCAAGTCATAAGGCAGCAGCACTGAACGGAGCCCAAACCAGCACCACGGCCCTGGATGCGCTGGCACACACCTCAGTGACATTTTCTTTTCTTTTCTTTTCTTTTCTTTTCTTTTCTTTTCTTTTCTTTTCTTTTCTTTTCTTTTCTTTTCTTTTCTTTTCTTTTCTTTTCTTTTCTTTTCTGGGTGCCAGCTGGGAGTCCTGACTGATGCTGTGTCCTTGAGATGCCTTTGATTGAAGCTTTTCACTCAGGGAAGCTGCTGTGCAACACCAAGTACAAGCAGTTGCAGCCATAATCAGCTGGAGAACAAGAGTCCTTTTGGGAATCAGGGTCTTCAAATTCTGGGGTCATTCAGATCCTGCAGATGTTGTTATAGTGATCCCAACTAAAACATAAATGGATGAGGACAAGGAGATAAAATGCAGGGGTAATTGTATATTTGTTGTGGATGGAGATTTGATATAGATCAGCTGGAAAGGGAATGCAAAGCCACAGAGAGATTCTCTGCTGAATTTGCCAGCAATATAAAATTCTCTGTGACTTTTGTGTGAATGCCAGTCGTATTTTTAGTCTCAAAACAACTTTCACTGCTTTGTTTTGTACTTCAGTGCTCAGCAGGAAAAAAAACCTGAATATTTATATATTGAGTGAGAGGAAATGACCCTTACAAGTTACATAACTTCAATACAACTGTGAAGATTATAAATAATAATGTGAATTGTTTTGTCTTTGATCATCTAAAAGACTTGTGCGATTTCAGCACTATTCTGTGGTATGAAACTTCTCTGTGAAGTTTAGATTGGTAGCCAGAATCGTTTGTGGAAGAAAACCGGGTATATTAAAAAATGCTAGAGTAGGGTACAGTCAGATGGGTAAATGATATACCTGAACCACAGTGAGCTCCAAGTGCTTGTTCATTTAACCAGTAAAATTGCATTCACACTAGAAAGATTTCACAGCTGTAATTATCTTTTTGGATTAATTAAAGCAGTAAAATTTTCCAATGTAGATGAGCCCTTGCTCATCTCATTTCTTTGCTTCCAGCATGCAGTCTATCAGATTTGCAGTGGAATTTAGACACCCTTATTTTGTCATTTTGCAGAGAGTTTTGTGGGCTCCTAACAGCCTCACGTGGCCTTGTGTTAGCTTCTGCCTTGCCATTTTCACTTCATGGCTGCACACTCATTACGAGTCAGCTCACATTACAGCAGTGCTTTCTCAGGCTCTGTGGCTTTCAGGCATGGGGGGTTTATAAGGAAATTTGGTACAGTACAATCAGCATTACACTGGGAACGGTCTTATTTATCTGCTGGTCATGGCCCCTGTGTCTCTGCTACGCAAACAGGTGCTCCCAAAGCTCTTCTGCTGCAAGAGGATTTGCATTCTGCCCACAGCAGCAATTTCTCTGCAGCACTGGATGTGAGAGATGGTCCTGACGTGTAGGGCCAGTGCTGTCAGCGGGTTATAATGGCTTCGGCTTTTTCAGTCTTTTTGTCCCCCCCTCTTTTGGCTCAAATCTGGAGGTTTTGAAAGAGATGATGGGGATCAGAAGGGTAGATAAGAGATGAGAGTGCAAATGGAAATGTGTATGACACACGAGGAGCTACGTGAAGGGGTGATGGGATGCGTATTTGCTCATCTTCAGTGGGCTGCTGCTTTCCATGTTTGCCATCACAATTAAAGGCCCTGTCCAGGCAGGAGCATGCAAAATAACATTTTTGCTGCACCCTGTTTATCAGTTGAGTAGCATAAAATAATTGTTCAGGTCATGGCTTGGTACTGAAGCCATCTCTGTGCCTCGCCACTTTCTATAAAAGTTAGATATCGGAGTAGGAAAGATAACACCAAGAGTTCTACTACTATTATTGTTGTTGTTGTTATTATTATTATTATTATTATCATCATGTCCAAATAATAAAACTGAATTAAAATTGGAACAATTGAAAATTAATAATTTTAAAGATCATGAAAATTTTTACCTTTCCTTTCACTTCCTTAAAAATTAAAGTTAATATTATCATAAAATATTCAGGAAACTTAATAAATAACAGTAGGCTTCATCTTAAGCCACAAAACTGTGCAAAAATACTAAAGTATTAGAAACAGTCTAAAAATTTTTAACAGTAGAATTTGTACTATGAAGTAACACCAATCAAAATAAGGATTTTTACAATGTAATGGTACCAAACGAGCTAGTTTGAAATGCAAAATTATTGAAGAGTCAAACAGAACTCAGCCCTCTGGTATCCCGTGGACAATTTGGTAATGAGTTACAAGGCTTATGCATGTGCTGGTTTATAGTTTAGTTCCTAGGGCTAAACTGGGTCACTGAAGTGTATAATGTATGCATATGTTTGTCTGATTTAATAACAATCTGCTGATAAATAAATTCAAGATTGAGGCCCTGGTTATGGCTATGGACCTTCACAGGATTAACAATTTGTTGTTTTCAGTTTAGTTGCAGTTGTAAGTTGTGTGATTGTCACTTAGTGAAAATGCAAGGGAAAATAAAATTTAAGTCATGTATTGGTTATTCAAAAATACTCCAAACAAATAACACCACCACTGGCAACTACAAAAAAAAACATTCTAGTAAATATATTTGGATGTAAAAGACAGGACATTAATTATTCATCCATCTATGCCTCCCCAGACCCAGGAGAATCATAAATGATTTGCAGGATAGAACAAGTCAGGCCTCCTGCTCCCTGGGGAGCACCACGGATTCCTGCCCGCGAAAGATGCAATCACAGAAAGCACTCAGAGGCAAAGCTAATCCTGTGAGCAGGAGGCTGAACCCAAACCATATTCAGGTTTTCATTACAAATGGTTTCTCTCAGTCAAAAACATGTGTGGCTGGCATTGCTGGAAGGAGTTAAAGGTACTACAATATTGCAATTTCAGACAACAAAACTGAACAGTGCCTCCAGCCAAGTTACTTCTACAAGATCTGCAATAGCTGGGTTTTATTTTTTAATAGCAGAGTCCCAACACTGATGACACATAGGATTAAAAGACAGGATATCTCTCTGATTGCAAGAAGGTGGACAGTTATATCAACATTAAATGCATTTTAGATATGACTGTTTTAAGGCTTGAGTTCATAAATAGCATGTGACAAAAGGTCAATCTGGCACATATGGCTCATTTACTGCTCAGCTGTACAAAGAACTTTGCAATAGCCATGTTTTATAATAACTAAAAACCCAGTGGATGAGTGGGTACAGAGAATTAACTTCATCATCTGAATATTGCATTTGAATGTTATTGGAAACAATTGTAATTATTTGAATGACTAAACTATATTTACATGTTTCGAGTTTTCCCTTTGGGATAGTTCCTGGTTTTTTATCACACGCCACTGGCTGGTGGATATTAGGCTGCAGTTAATAGCTCTGTTTTACATGGCAATATTATTTCAAGTACTTGAATATAACAGCAGCAAAACGCATTATGGGTTGTGGCTGTGGTCAAATCAATGCATTCATACAAAATGAGGAGAAAATTAATGTTGTGCTGTGAATGGCTCTAGCTAGAAAAACGTCTCTTGTAATAAGGAGCAGACTTAACAGTCTCTAGCAAAAACACAGACATAAAGGGTAACCTGAGCCTTCAAGGAACTCAAGGGAGCTTTAGTGTGCTAACAAAATCCCCCGTATCCCTCTGAGGAGGAACAGGGTGTGCTCCATGTATGGTCTGCCCAGGGTAATGGAGCAACAGCTACAAGCAGATCGACCTCTAGGTGCCAGCCAGCCAAGGGAGAGAAGTGGGGCTGGAGCCAGCCTTTGGTCAGCATCTCTGCCTCCGCTGGGAGCTGCGCCTGCTGGGGAAAAGCAGGGAGAGGAGGCAGCGGCACCTGAGCACTGGGAACGGGCCAAAGGCTGGCGGGGCTCTGAGCGCTGCGGAAAGGGCGGCTCGCGGAAAATACCCTGAGCGTAAGTGGAGTTTGTGGATAACGGGCTTGTGATTCCAGGTGGAGCTACAAGACAGACAGAGGGCCTGCTGGGGACAGACTGAATTTGTGCAGCAGACTGAAAAGGGACCTGAGGGAAATGGCCAGGCTGATGGAGGGGAGACCCCTCAGCTCTCAGGCAAAGGGGAGCAGGGGGAGGCTCAGGGAATGTGAGATTGCAAAACAAACAGCCGTATGCAAAGATTACCTGGGCTTTATTGCTCCCATTAATGGATTCAATCCAAGGAGTAGAAGCACTATCTGAAATAGTCAGGGCTGACAGTAACACTTAAATATCAAACCCAGCATGAACTGAAAGATGAAATGCTGTGCAACAGTGCTTGCTGTGAGGGGACAAACTGCTACAAGTGCTTTCATTTGTACCTTGTCTTTCTTTTGCTGACATGTGTCACCATAATGTCTTTTGACATAAACTTACAGTTTGATAGAGTTTTCATACAGTTTCATACAGGTGTTTTATAACTTTGAGCAGAATTTCTCTTGCTGCAAACAGAAGGAAGGCTGTGCTGAGCCCAGGAGTGGTTAACAGGCTGCTGTTTCTGGCAGGGCAGATCTTGAGCATCTTTTTGTAGCTGCTTTAGCAAGGACTTAGCAGTGCAGATCATGCAGCTGTAGCATGAAACACTGTTGGTTTCGTCAGTACTGTGATCCCTGTAAACCAAGAAAGCAGTTCTGACCCAGATCATCAGAGCACTCCAAGGTGGGATTCTGCTGCCTTAATGTAGATATCCACAGTACAGATATTGAGTTGAGCTGAGCCTACAGGGGGCTTTTATGGCCCATGGAGAGAAACAGGGAATGATTTGTCTTATTCTACAGTAAATGTCTAAAGTGCCATATAAATCATGCTTTAGAAGCACCTATGTCTCTCTAAGGACTGCTGAGGTGGTGTAGATAACTGGCTGAAGACCCCTGAATTGGCAGGCAGGTGGGGTGAGCCCCCCCAGGAGCAGCTGCTGGGGGCTGGCACTGCAGACCACGGAGAAGCCACGCGTGCCCTGGGCAGCCAGCTCAGTGCCACCCTGAACCCCAGCTCT
>VZTX01025647.1:0-17235 GCA_013400915.1 Pardalotus punctatus
CCTGCTCCTTCTGGGCGGGGCCCGCCCCTTGGCGCGGGGCTGGCGGCGGCTCCCATTGGCCGGCGGGGAGGGCGCGCGAGCGGGGGCGGAGCGCCGGCAGCGCTGGTGGGTGGAGCGCGCGCCGCGGAGGAAGTAAACAACCCGGCAGCGCGCGCGGCCGTTGGGGCCGGGTGCAAAGGGCAGGGGCGCGCGGGGGCTGTGAGGGCAGCGCGGCCGCGCTGACCCCGCTGGACGCCATGGTCGGCCCCGGAGCTCCGCCTCACCCGCCCTCGCAGACCCCGCAGGTCTTCTGAGCCTCCAGAGCCCCTCACAGACCTCACAGCTCCCGTGGATTCTCTCACAGCCTTCTCAGCCCCCTCACAAGCTCCCACAGCAGACTCAGAACCCTCATAGCCCTCTAAGCCCTCACGATCCACAGAGACCCCCTTACAGTGCCCTCAGCCGCGCTTCCTGCGCTGGCAGAGGCAGCGCGGTGTTGTTGACATGCAGTGGGTTGTTTATTTTCGATATGCTGTTGTGTCACTGCACCCTTGTCACGGGCTCGGATCGCCCGGTGCCACTCGCAGTGGGGTTTGGTGGGGTGGCAATCCGCGTTACTTCTGTGGCTCCTGTGCAGTCCTCTTCCTGTGGGATCCAAGCAGGCTACTGACAAATTCCTAGGTTTTAGATCAAAATACGATGAGCGAAGAACAATTTCCTTCTGTTTCACGGTTAATGGGCACTTGCGTGCCATAAAAATCCCTGTTCCATCTAGATTAATTGTATTGATAAAATACAGCTCTGGATTTGTCACATGTACGGCTGCCCCACCGTTTCAGAGGCAATGTTGGAGGGTGTGGAGCCACTTCGAGCACTCTACCCACTTCCCCAACACTTTCTTCCTCTGGTAATTAATTCCTCCTTGTGCCAGCTCGCCAGTGTCCTCACAAAGGACACTGTCCAAGTCGGTGGGCAGAGCACCAGACAGGTCCATGACAGTCCAGAACCCAAGCCGCGTTCCCCTGCTGTGATGAGGGGGTGCTTAATCCACAGGGCAGGGCAGGGTGTTGGCCACTGATGCTGTCCCTGGTGCCTTCTCACTCTTAATAGACGTGTCCCTGCCAAAGGTACGTTTTATTTGAGTTAGGAGTTTGTGTGTACCAGTCATGTCAAGTGTAAAAATAATCCTTTTCCCGTAATACAACTGCAAAGATCATTTCCCTAGCCAGTAATTTTGACCACACGTCTCATTACTTTCTGTCTTGATTTGCTTTCAAGGTCATTCTTGGACTACCTCACCTATGATTCATTATGAGATGACAACTCTCAACAATTCCTGACACCAGCTTCCACCACCCACTTGTTTTGTTTTGAGATAAATAGCTCTATGTTTTCTTTCATTCTGCCTCTCAGGTGTGGGAAAAGATAATTTTTGAAGTCTCCAGTAACTCAGTTTGGAAGCTGGCACACCAAATCTCGTACTTGCCATGTTGATTGTTAATGTCTCATTTTTGCTTCATACTTCCCTATTCTCTGTCTGTTCACTGCCTCCTCACAATGTGTTTAAGCTGCACTCTTTTTGGTTTATGTTTTTACAGCATCTAACACAGTATATTCCTGTACATGATTAGAGCTCCTAAGTGTTATGGCAATACAGTAAATAAGTTGTAACTACAGAAATGTAATTATTCCCAAAACAAATATTATAAACACTAGAAAACTGAGATTCTATTCAGTTTTTACAGCCATTCAGACATGTTGGCACAAAAATACACAACTAAACTCCCCATTAGTTAATGGTGTCATGCATTAACTATAAAATTATATTGCATTATATTGTTGATAGCCCTTGGTAGAATTAAACTGGTTTTTGAAGATTAATTCCTTTTATTTTTCATTCTTTTCTACCTGGTCCATCAGTTGGGTAAGGCAGAGATTTCCATATATTGTTTGGGTTTCATTCCATACTTTTAAATGAAAATTTAAAGTGGTTTTAAATGTATAGAGCAAGGTGAACTTTGTTCATTGCATACTTATTCCGGCTGGTTGCTGAAGGATATATGTGGGAGGAAGAAAGGAAACCTTTTGAAAGAAAGGGCTTGGGCTTCCTTTTTTGTTTATGTTTTTTTAGTCATCAACCTCTGGGCTTGCTTGACAGTAACTATGAATAAGCTGTCTCTGTAAGAAGAAATGTATCACTGTTTTCTGGTCTCTTTTAAAGTCCTTTGCTCTTACATTGCATTTGCAATGTTTTTGCTAGGGAGTCGAGAAAGCAACGTATGCATAATTCAGTCATGCAGAATTTTGGGGTGGTGGACACGTGTGATCAGACCCACAGAGGCCTGCAAAAACAGAACTAATGAAAAGGATTTTTCCACTGGGCTCTCTCTGGCTTAAAAAGAGTGCTTAGCATTCCTGAAAACTTAATTTGTTGGTGTTTTTCTATGTGACTATTAAAAAATACTTCCTGAAAGTACAAGCTAATCTATAATTTGCATATGCTTTCTCAACTTTCATTAGTAGGAAGAACAACTATTTGTTTTCTCTCTCTTTGAATAAATATTGTTTAGAGTCTTTTGTGCAGTTATGGAATCAAAATTAATGATTTCCTGTAGTGATGAGTTTTTATTTTTGTAGCTTATATAAAACATTTAAATGTACCTGTTAGTGTATGATACCCTTCCATTACTGAAATAATCATCTGGCTGTGGGATTGGATCTAATTTTACTATCTTTTTTGCCACAAATGATTGTAACTTTCACAAACTTTTGTAGGTTTCTGTCTTACCATTTCTCTGGCTGCTTGTCTGGAACAGAGCCATAGCTAACTCTGTAAAGTCAGTGCCCTACTTTTTATATAGTATCAGCTTTATATTCTTCAGTTTTACTTACAGAAACCAACATAGCCTGTGTATGAAATGTTTCCTTAACTGTGGGTGCACTGTCTTTCAGAAACTAAAGAGAAATCAAGATCCCCTCTTCATGTCTCTTGATCTTCACCAGACTTGAAGAACCTGTAGTTCTTAGAGCTCAAGGTATGTTTGCTTTGTGTTTCATGTATTTGCTCTTTCTACCCTACCGAGTGTCTGCATGAGGCAGGCACCATAAAAGGCCAGAAATTTGAAACTATTTCTTTCATTATAGTTTCCACAAGTGGCTATAATGCCTGTAATATAAAGCAGTTAAGCCATTGGTAGTCTCGTTGAGCCAAATAGAGGGCCAAATATGTCATCTGTGGCTGAAGTACTGACGAACAAGGAATGGGTTCCTGTAGGTATCTCTGAAATTCCACAAGGGCTGATATTATTAATTTAGTTAAGATAAAAGAGGCAAATGGTTTTGGATGTGATGTTACATGATTTATTGCTCATTTCTTCTAGTTACAACAGTCTATATTATGCCCATCCTCAGTTACATCTACAGGAGTAATTACCTGATAAAAACCAGAAAGGAAATCAGTTTTGTCGAGTAGTAAAACACAATCCTGGCTCAGTCTTACTTGTGACATGTTCATAAAAGAAAAGGAACTGGAGAAATTACCTCTATAGAAATTTAGAATAAAAATATCCCGGAAGTATTTAGCAACCAAAGGATGTTAAGTGAAAGATTCCCAGTTTTTTAATTGTATGTGTTATATTTTCACTAATCATATATTTCTATACATTTATGCAAAATTAATGTAATTGTTCATAATGTGTATTTATGGCCCAAACTCTTCCCTCATTTTAACTTTACATCTCCAAAGCAGCCTGCTCTCATTAACTTCTTAGCAGTTCTACTCTCACAGCAGGTCATACTGTGATTTTTACAAGAGGCAAAATTAGCTCACAAAACCAAATAGAGCAGTGCTTTTAAATTAACCAGTTAGCACAGGTTATTCTGCAGATGGGGAAACTTCCATGTCCATTGTATGTCAGTGGAATACGAAAATGAAATTATTGTGACATTTCTTAACCAAGATCCAGAGGACAGTAATACCCTCTGTTTAAGGCACAGATAGGGAATTCTAAGTTGTCACTTCAGTTTGCAGCAGACTTGCCCTACTTCCTTGGGCAAATCTCTCCCTCTACCTTGTTTCAATCCCTTGGTCATCTAAAGGAAATAAGAATTCCTCACTTTCTCAAAAGAGTGTTTTTAGAGAGAAAATCTGTTAATGACAAAGAACCTCATACATTTTGGTATCAAGGGTTATATAAAATTTTTGTAGAGCCATTCTGAGGGCTTCCTTCATCCCTATGGTTGTGTAGAATCCACTGTGTGCCTAGAGTCCTCTACACATACATTTCCAGGCAGAAGCTACACGGGGTCTTATTTCTCTCCTCCAGGTCTTCCTTGCTGTGTTGAAATAAGATGCCAGAACCTTCACGGCAATTATGATGATGCTCACTTATGAAAATGTATAGATTTGAATTTAAGATTTTCAGGCACGAAGATTAAAGGCAGACATATTAAAGAGTTGCCAGTTTAATTTCAAGGGAGCTGCAGGTGCTCAGCACCTCTCTGATAATGAGGATTTGGTTGTTTACTTGTTCCATTATATTCCTTTCACCATCTATCTAATTCTATCACATAATTGTCTACAGAAATACTCAGATGCTTGGTTTCTTTACTGTTTTGTATAATTGGGGATGGTGTCACCATGCAGTGAAAAGAACCACAGAATGCTGTTTTTCAAAGGCATACGCTCACATTTGCACAACATTTCCTCACTGGATCGTGAATGAATAGTAAGATTATTCTGTCTGTTTGTTTTCTTATTAATGGATATTGCTGTTTGGGATATATAGCTTTATATTATGCAACTCTGCTAGAGAAAGAGACATAAATGTGCCCTTTTGCAATACATAGGTTTTGGCCGTATGTCCAGGTCATTAAGATAGGAAAACTATTAAAGCAACCAGACTCTTATTCACTAATTTCACAGATTGTCTTTGGAGAGTAGCAGGGTGGAACAGAGTTAAAGATACCCATTTATGTAAGTGGAAATAAAAATTATATAATTAGTATCAGTTTTCAACTATTCATGTTAATGAGAAGACAGGACTGTTTTTGTAAATGAAATGTATATTTTTTTCCAAACTGAGTGCAAATGAACCTTTCCTATTACCTTCTTTGCAGTACATAGTATCTACCAAAAGGTGTTTTATATCAATTAGTCAGCACATCTTTAATTCTTTGATTTTGAAAAATTATTAGTGGAAGTAAATGCCCTCTAGACAGTTTACAAATGAGAAATTTCAGCTTTATGCCTAAGTTTTGATTAATTATAGAATCCATCCTCACTGCTTGAGTAAGAAAATCTGGGACTGTGTTCAGAGAAAGATTGGCACGGCTTGGAGAAGTGAGTGTGCTGCTAGGTGCTGATTTCCCGCTGTTGGTTGGTTGGTGGTGCAGTCAGATTCCCGGCAGTGCCGCTGGCAAAGGTGCGGGGCGCTGCTCTGACTGGAGCGGAGCCGGTGCTGGGGTGCGACTGCCGGGCCGGCCCGGTGCTGGGCTCTGCTGCCAAGGACTGGGCTGATACACTGTGTCAACAGCGTTTATAGCACTTGTAGCAATCTGTAGCAACACTAGGCCGTGGGATTAACTTCCTCTTCCCCCAACAAAAAATCGTCCTTTTTGATGCCCGAAGGAGCACATGAGGAATTTGAGATATGGATAGAGGGATACTGGATAAAACATGGATTAACAATGCTAGAGAGGGAAGAGTGGAATGATTTTGGGCCTTTTGGTGGTTGTAACTGTGGTGAAAGAATGAGGAAAGTATTGTGTCTAACTTGCCCACTTTTGTTGGGGTTATGTTGATGTTATCTTGATTTTGGTGCGGGAAATTCTTTTGGTTGATGTAATTGAAGTTTGTGATGAATGTGTATTTTAATTCTTAAAGGTGAGGGGTGGAATATGTTGGGTTTGTGTGGCAAGGTTTGGATAGCTGCGGGTAGGGGCTACACGGGTGGCTTCTGTGAGGAGCTGCCAGAAGTTTCCCCCGTGTCCAGTATAGCCAATGCCAGCCGACGCGGTGCTAGCACCTCAGGGATAATGTATTTAAGAAGTGGGGGAAGCGTGCTTATGGGTTTTGTTTGGTGGTCGTCCCTGTTTCCTTCTCAGGGAGGAGAGAGCTTGGTTCCGTCAGTCTCTTTCTGGAACTCCCTGATGCTCCTTCACCTCCCTCCCTCCGGTCGCAGCGCTGCCGCCAGCGTGAGCGGGTCATTCTCCTCGGCCACCGTTCGCTCCGCTGTTCCCACGCTGCCCCCCGCTCCCAGGGACAGGCTCTGGCACCTGGGCGGCAGCGTGTTCCCATGGCAGCTCTGTCCGAAGGGCCACGGCCCTTCTGGCGAGTGCCGAGGACGTGGCTTTGTGCCCGTCCCGCTGGGAGGGCGGCGGTGGGAGCGCTCCCGAAGTGCGCTCCAGGGTCTACCCCTGTCTGTGGGAATGCGTGATCTCCAGGGAATCCGCAGTCTCCGCTTCCCAAACGTGCGGTGAATATACCTTTATCGGCCTGTAAGGAATTATCTCAAATGTGTAGCATGACACTACAGACATCTTGGACAACACAGATACTAAATGCACTTCTTTACTGTTTGAAGTCATTAGCAGAGAGTGGTTGCCTTTTCGTTAGGGTATATGAACCTGGTTAAATTATTGCAAAGGGAAGTAGTGCCCAGTGCTTTGGTGCCCCTCACAAAGTCAGTGCTTGCTCACACACCTGAGAACACAGGGTGAGCCAGATGTGTTCCAGGATGGGACAAAACGTGGCCATGCCCATTCCGAGGAGCTCAGTGAGAAGTCGTGATTCAGAGGCAGCCTCTGAATCATATTTCCCCTGGGCTGTAGAATTGCACAAGTGGGGAGTGTGCCATCAGCCCCTGCCAGATGGAGCATGTTCCTTCCTTCATGTCCAGCCAGCTCCCTGTGCTGACACAGAAGGGAGCAGAATGACGATTATGTTTGCTTCCGACCCAAATTCCCCCCACTTCTCCCCTTGCTCATGGAAGGAAATAATGTCTCTTTGAGGCTGGCTCATTAATTTTGTGCCCTTAGCACAGCTTTCAGGAGGGGTAGTGGCATAGAATACAGAAATGCCTTACTACTTCCATGCAGAACTCTGTAACCAGCAGATGTCCGGAGCATTGTTTCTCTGCTCATGTGTGTAGGTAGGTGAGACATTCTGCTCATCAGCTCTGAAACTAATTCTTGTTCTTGCTCATTCGCTTTTCGTCCTGTAGGAAGCAAATCTGTCACAGTGAGAGAAGATGTAAGTAACACATACAGGACTTGCAAAGGACCATTCAGTTTGATTCCAGCCAGACTTGGCAATAATCACCAAATAGAATATGATTAGACAAATCTGAGTTCTTGCACTTTTTTTAAAGCGAATGAGTTGCACTCACATGCAAACCAACAAAAATAAACTTTTCACAAGTTAAATTTAAGAATTTAAAAATAACATAATCAAATAATCAGCCAATCAGCCAATTAAGCTCTGCCATGACTTCAACAGAATCAGGCAGCAGTGTTTGCAGATGAACAGTGATTTACCTGTAAATAAAATTGAGATTAAAGTATTCATTTGTGAATATTAGATCAGCTAGCAATGCAAATGTCCATTGTTCTTGATGTCTAAAGAGGTTGATGATTCTGGTAGCCAACTAGGAGTCAAGCATTTATGAGGAAATACCAATTTGATCAGTTTAGCCTGTAGGACAGCTTGGGTGAGTAGCTGCTCGCCAGCACAGATACAGATTGTGCAATCTAATTTTAAGTATGTAACCTGAAATTCCATTCTCTATGATCCTTATACTTACATTTGTTCTTCAGAAAGTGCTTTTACAGATTCACAAGTAGTTTTCACAGCAATTAACTTTTTACAAAAGAAACTAATTGATAGTAAAGCCAAGAGAAAAAGCATGTTACAATAAATTGAAAGGACAGGAGATTGTCATTGAGTGTTTGCTATCTCCTGATATTCAGTTGTTATTCTTGCTAATCTTTTATGCTTGCCAAACTTTACTTTCCATCACTTTTACAAAAAGTTAAGAATAAACTGATTAATGAGTTATCATAATTATAAAAATTATGATGTGCCAGTGTTTTTTAGAAAGCCAACATTCATTCTGTAAGATACACCCTTATGAGATAGGAGTAAAACTGATAAACCTGATCTCGTCTGTCTTTATGACTGGCATAGCATGGGACCAGTGAACAAGGCTTAGTCTGCTTCCATGGGATTAATCACAGTTTTGTGGAGCTCTGGGAAGAGACATTATCTATCCTGCCTTTCAAAGTAGCTGTGACTTAATTTATATTATTTGTTTTAGATTATACTTATTTTTAATACATCATTATAGACTAAATCAATGCTTCTTGGTACTGATGCATCTTGGACAATGGGGTAATTTTCCCCTATAACTGTGGCTTGATGTAAATGAGAGTATGGGAAGGAAAGAGTGCATGTAAATATTTGTATCAAGGCAGAATCAATCACTTAATGCTTTTCAGACTTCCCTTATTACTGTGCTGTCAGTAATAGAACATTCTGTTACTTAGTACTGTTGTCAGTTCAGTGTTATTTCTGTGTATTTGTACAATATGCACCATAATGACCTTAATATTTAGCATGCTTAGCATAATACATAGCATAATTACCACAACATAAAACATAAATAATAATAATACAAGAATGCAAAAAGTTGTTTTTGATGGGATCCCTTCATGCAGTGATTGCTCATTTGAGGAGCACTGGCCATAGTACTTTCTCTAGAAAATAAATGAAATAAAAGTAAATAACACAATATTTCTCCTGAAAATCTTTTAATGACATTATTATTTTAGTTTGAATCAACATGGGCCTTTGCTTTTTCTTTACTGAGCTATGGATAGAAGGTGTGCAATGGCCTCCTGAATGCCCAGTAAAACAGCAGCATGAGTCAAATTGTTTGAAGAAAAGAAAAACCAGTAAGGACAGCCTTTATGGGAAGGTAACTACACTATTAGGAGAGGAGAACAAATACAGGCCTCATCCAGGTGTAAATAACTCAAAATGTCCTTAGAGCAACACTATTTTGTCATAACTGACAAGTGGATTGAGTCATTCTCCTTCTCAAAAAGTTCACTACTCTTAGCCTTCACATTATTTTTGCATTCTTCTCTTTGGACCCATGCGAAAGCATTAACAGAGTTGAGTGGTTCAGAGAAATGTTACAGTTTCTTCTATGATGTGTCTTGTGGGTTTTTTCTCCAAAATGCATCAGGATGGTATTGCTGTCTAGGGAGACAGTTTGGGTTAGTGTATTTATTAAGTTTATTATAGATATCGACAAAAAAAAAGTAAACCTTTTGATGTCTAAATTTTTAATCTCTGATACAGACAATGAATAAAGAGCACAGCTCAACTGATTGTTTAGGTTACTCGGAGTTTATTAAACTCAACCTGCTAACCCTGAAATTTCTCCTTGGCTGAGGGAAAAAGCATAAATCAATATTCACACAGTTCTAATTTCTTTCATTGTCAAATGCAGTTTTATATTGGAGAAGGCAGACCTAGTCAATCATTTCCTCAGAGAGACTGCCTTTCTTTCAGGAATTTGCACTGAAGTTACCTGCACCATTTGAAGTTGTACCCAGGTACTCGATGTGCAACAATTTACAGCTGACTCAGAGCAGCTCAGTGCAAAAAAACAAAGTGACTAATCTCTTTGTAGAACTGAGGCTTTGCAACTTTGCTCTGAGTCATCATGACAGCTCAAAGTGCCTTGACTTAGTGCAGAAATAAACAGATTTAAACGGAGCACTTGGTTTCAAAACAAACATTGCTTCTGGTCCTGTCAAAATTACCTCGTTAACCCTATTTAACAGCAAAGTGTCACTGATATGCAGGGTAGTTTCATATCTCTAGAAGACTATGGAACCTGGGAAGTTAAGGGACAATAAGGATGAAAGAAGGAAGGCAAAAATATTTTCTTACCAATTAAGAATGCCACACAGACAGAGAATCATTTGCCTGGCAGAAAGATTGGAACTGAAAGAATAAAACAGGAATTGGTGGCATTAGAATGTGTAGGGAAAGAGGTAAGGGAGATCTTTAGCAGTTTGCCTGTTCCTAACATATTTTAGTCACCCTTAAATATTCCTTCACATTCTAAGATCAAATAAATAACTAAACTAAAGACAACAGTAACATTAATCCTAGGCTATATAACAATTCTCTTTGTGTTAAAAATTGACAATCCTCTTATCTTTGTGCTGCTATCTTAAGGGTAAATATTAGTACAAGTGGAGCCAGAATCTCTTCTGAAATGGATGAGTGACTTGTGACTTTGTTTTCCAGAGCTGCTTTAGCTCAGTGTAACAGGAGTTCAGGTCTGCCAGTGGGTCTGTGTAGTAATGCCCAGTATCCACATGCAAGGTGCCTTCACTACAGAGCACATATTTCAGAACAGAAAAGAACATTCATATAGCACTTATAAATTATGGATATCTAAATTAATAGATTTAGTCATTAGATAACCAGTGGTAGCATTGAATATATTATAGGGCTTGAGGTAATAATTTGGTTTCTTACACATATACTACTACATCTCTGTAATTAATATATATACGGGTATTGAAAAAGATTTTTGTAGTAATAGAGTCTCATTTAGTGTCTCATTTCATACAGGCTACAATTGCTGCAATAGTGGAAAAGGTACATAAATCTAACCAAACTTCAGAAATGAGCAATGTCTTGTTATTTGAGTCACAAAATTAGCAAGAGGTAACACGTTCATCACTTTAACAAGAAAGGATGTTTGTTTAAATGCTTTTTTGCTTGAGGAAGGATCATGTAATATCTCAGAAACTGAGCAGAGTTGGGCCTAGTCTGTACTTGAATGGAAGATGTGTAACAAAAATTCATCTTATTACAAGAAAGGATGTCCGTGGTTGGGAAGGTTTGATGATTATCGCTGAGTCAGTCCTGCAGTCGTGCCTGCTCTGGTGTTAAGGAAACATTTCACTGTTGGAATTGGATCCCAGATTCATTCAGTGGTTAGGTTAAATTTGGACTAAAAGTCTGTGGCATTACAATTAGGAAAGCTTTTTGTCTTGAATTTTTGTCCGTATTCCCATAACAACAATAGGAAATGTGCAAGGTTTGACAGTGGGATACAGTATTAAAGTAATGTAAATGTACTTTAGTTATTGATAATGGCTTGATACCTTTTCTTTCATCTGTTTCCCATCTGATCTCTTTGTTGCTCATAGACTTTTTGCTTGTAGAGAAAAATTTAGAGGAAAATTGATAAAAATTTAAAAAAATAAGTAAATGGCCATTGTATCATATCTACAATACAAATATAAATGCCAGAAATTATGCTTCAAACAAGCTGAAAATAAGGAATTGTAGAAAACTGAGATGGTAAGATAAAGGTAAAAGGATAAAATCTATTAATGGCAGCATTGACAAAAATTTGATGGGATTTGCAGAGAATCAATCAAAAATCATTTAAAGTCTGTTAGTCCATTAGTTAATACTAATACAAGAAAGACCTTTACAAGGAGAGTATAATCATTGCATTTTGAAATTGCTTTCTGTCTGAGTTAAAATTTCCTTCAAGTCTGACAATTAGGATGTGATGTAAAATTCACTTTTGTTGATACAAACTTTTCAAACCACGTTGTAGTCCCAAAATTATAATAGTTTTTATTAGATTGAATTTGATTTTTCTTATTTTTCAAAAGCTTCTTTGAAATCCAGATTTCATTTCTTTTGATGGTTTGCTCTGTCATTGATGTAGCTATCAACCTAATCTTTCACACACAAAAAAATAGAGAGAATAATTTAACATTGACATTGCTGAAGATAAAAGGGAGAGTAAATTTCTGAATCTGGGGAAAATAAAAATTGCATGGAAATTTTCTGTAAAATCCTTTCCTCCGCTCCTGTTTATTTTGCTGTATTGATTGAGTCAAAACCCTTTTATCTTCATCCAGAAAGCTTGTGTTCCTACCCAGCTGAGAAACATCCTCTGCCGTTTCATTACATTTCTCTGTCTTGAAAACACTTTTTCCATCTTTGTCAGAGTAAATGCCATGTTATTGGATCCACGAGACATTCAGCCATGCCGGTGTGTGTAGGTCTGAAAAACACTCGCTTCGGAGGAATTTGTCCTTTAGTTACACAAGAACCTGAATATCTGTGATCCAGCAAAGCTGCTGTCTCTGGAAATTGCCCCCGTTTATGAACCAGTGTTGCACTTCTTTTTAGATTAGGAGCCAAAAGAAATTATAAAGGATAGTTACAAGGTCTGCAAAGTAGTTTGCCTGTTTGTGGCGATAAGATTTAAGTGTCATTAATGAAGTTAACATTGTTTTCTATCATAAATCTGAAACTTAAAAAAAACTGGAAGTGTTTAATAATATCTTTCAGGAATAGTATGACAAATCTATCTCCAATTAGGGATCATCTCCTGACAGCTTTGGTGTTTTCTGGAAAGATCGTGTAATATGATGTTGATAATGAGTTGTTTGATTATATTTACACTTAAATCACTTAAACTATCTTTGCCTCTTGTGTGGAAAAAGAAACAAGGTATTTTTAAAGAGGTTTTGATGTGTTTCCAAATTTTGGAGTGAAGGAACTTGCTATATAGTAGAAGAAATATTACTTTGGGTGAGGTTTATTCATAGAAAGTCTTATTTCTTTCATTTCTTCTGGGGAGAGCTGACAGAGATTAGTTTTCAGATGAATACCAGATAATATTCTGCAACAACATCATGTCATTGTGATATTTTTAAAATAATTACATGTTGGAGTAATGAATAAGTACAGAAAACAAAGACAACTGCTGAAGGCTGCTCATATTTGCATAGGCAAGATAAAATATGTGTTTAATTGTATTAATTCTCAAAGTTCTTGTAAACAACTATTACATTTCTTAGGTAAACATGCTTGTTTTTTTAATCCAATTATAAATATAAATTAGTATTTTTACTACTCACAGAGTTATTAAAGTACTCTTCGTGTGTCTACAGTCCTCCCCTAGAGCTGCAGGGAATGAACTGCTGCATGGCACAAGTACTGATATTTTGGGAGTGGGTGCAGCCTGAGCTGGGCGGCCAGGGTGGAGTCATGTGCTTCTGCATGCTCGTTTTCCATCTGCAAGCATTGGAAAGAGAATTCCATCATACGCTTTTAGAGCAAAAAGGGAGGCAAAGTCGTGCTTTCATTGCGAAGAAGTTACTTATACTATGAGTAACTTCCTTCTGAGACTCATTCTTCACTGCATAATAAATCTAGAGCAGCTTTGTGGAAAATAAGATCACTTAATAGAGGCAGGAAATATTTTGCAATTTATATTTATGTTACATTAAAGGTTTTGTATCTTGAAACTGGGTGTTTCTGTCAGTTTGTCACCTGCCTTATCTCTGAACTTTGGTGCATTCACACGAATATGATAGTGCGTGCTTTTTCTAGGATCATATTTGTGAAATGATTTCTTGATTAATGGTACATGAAATATTTCTAAAAGTTTGAAAAACTCCAACTGGTCAGGGTATCAAAGCACTGAAAGTTGGTGATGTCTAAAGCTACTTTGCTGAAAGTCAGATATAAATTTATTCAAAACTGAAGAATAGGTGACAAAGACTCTAACTTTTTGATTCCAATACAGTAGGAAAGCCTACCCTGTTAAATCTCTGATAAAAACTATGTTTTTCATGATCATTTTCTAATGCTTTTTACACATGTGGATGTTTTTTAATATGGAGTCTGAACTTGCTTGTCTAAAGTCTCATGCAAAATTGATGCATTTTATTCCCATAGCTGTTGGTACATTTTTGGGTTTGCTGTTGAATCTGTAGAATGCTAAAATAATTGGCTATGATTTGTCTGTACAAATTGGAATCTTTGTGCATATGTCACAACTAATGCATGAAAATATTAAGATTAAATTACATTTAGATATTTTTACATTTAGATATTTTAGATATTTAGAATTGTAAAAAGGAAAGACAAATTTTGGTAAGTGGCCTTCATTTGTCTGTGATCCCATGCATTTAGGATTTCATTTGAAGGGGATACAGGGTGTTAGAACCTGCCTGTGCAAGCATAAGCAAGTAAGAGTGCCAAAGATTTATACATTTCTCTGAATTTTAAAGCAGCTAACAGAGCTATTCTTCTGGCTTGCCAGAAGGGGGTAAGAATTTGGCCCTTTGGCAGTGTTTTTAATGAGAGAGGCTCCCCTTGTGAGAATTGCCTGACCGAAAGGTGCTGACACTGTTGAGTCAACACAACTGTCCTGGCTTGTTTTTTAAATATTTGTAGGGAGTTCACAGGTGATAAGCTGACAACCAAAATGAGACTCTAGAATTGTATTGTTTGAGAGAACCCTGAACTGTGTCTCACACGCAAGAACAAGATTTTGTAGGAATAACAGAGGGCACTGAGTTCGTGAGTCAATAGATTGGGTGGGAATGCAGCCAGCTGTAGGCACAGGGCAGCAGCAGTGCACTCCAGAAGTCAACTGCTTTCTCTGGCTTTGTAAAATATTTCAGAATTTGCAAGAGTAACTGAATTCAAAAGCACAATTTCTTTAAAACAAAACAAAAACAAAAAAAAAAAGAAAATCTCTTTTTTATTGACTAAAAACAGGGCGTTTGCACCAAGGCGCTCTGGTGCAACAATGTGTGTATCTACCGTGGCCTGTT
Organism: Pardalotus punctatus; assembly: GCA_013400915.1. Lineage (NCBI taxonomy): Eukaryota > Metazoa > Chordata > Aves > Passeriformes > Pardalotidae > Pardalotus > Pardalotus punctatus. The sequence goes on from VZTX01025647.1 coordinate 14,662, forward strand.
TCCACTGGCTCTGTAACGGCAATTAAGTAATGAGAAACATGCTAGTTGAAGGTCCACAGAACCCACTCTGGTGTCAGTGATGCATATTCTCCCAAACATAAATAATTATATAAAAGTCTGGGAAAATCTTAATTGTGAAAATATGTTAAGAATATGTAAGAATGTCACTGTAAACTTTCTGGGGCAGTTTTTATCGTGGCAAAACTGCAGCTGAATGGTTTTCTAATGTTTTATAGATAATAAATATAAATTGCTAATAGATCAACTAAAATTAATATAAACTAAACTGTAAACTAAACTAAGGTCAATATGAATAATTAAAATTGACAGATAGAGAACCTTGATTTTTAATTTCCTTTTAGGTTCTATGTAAAGATGGACAAATCTAATTTTGAGAGGGTCCTGTTAGGGAGATCTCATCTTGTGTGGATGTCTGGAGAACCCAGTACTTACACCTTATAAAGTGAACTTAATTCACTAAGCTGCTGTGCTCAGCTCAGGCATGCTGGTAGGATCAGCCCCTTCAAAATCTTTAAATGTATTTTATTACCAAGTACTTTTCCAACAGGCTGTCAGCTGTATGAAAGCAGTATTTGCCTAAGAGTGAACTGAATAAGTAATTTATTGTTAGTGGATAGAAAAGAGTGGCATTCCAAATGTTGTATTTATCTTGCATTCAATCACTGGAATGAAGAATGTTATATACTAATGTGTTTATATTTGATAAAGTAGAAAATATTTGTATCTCTTTATAGAGGGGAAAACTCTATTTTTGTTTTTGTAGAAAGAGGGTACAAGTCCCTAATTACAATAACATACTTTGTCTTTCTTCCATCCTGTTCACAAGGAATGATCATCTCAATTTTCATAAAAGTTATTAACTTTTAGAATATCATTTATCCTATTACAGAGGCAAAATGTTTACAGTTAAAACCTTTCAGCTAAAATCAGTTGCAGATAATTTTAGTTGAATTTTAATTGACTATTTTTTGTGATTATCTGTAAAGGGTAGCTTAGGTTAAGAAAGTGTTACATGTTTCTTGAAACACTTTTTCCTTTTTTCTTTGCCAAAGGTATATCTTTGCTTGAAACTAAACTTTTAACACTGTATATTTTCAGTTTTGAAAACTAAATCAGTTTAGATTTATTCACTATGAATTGATATGGGAAGGAAGAAAGAAAATATCATCATATTTTCTTGACTTGCCTTTTCTAGAAAGGGAAAAAATTATCTGTGAAATTATTACATTTCTAGAGCATAGAAATTAATCATTCTTGTTTTCTTTTACTTACGTAACCAATTTAGCAGCAACAGTAGGACTAAAAGTCAATCTTTTGATATATGAGGCATAACATTTCTTGACTAATTAGTCACAATTCTTTGTTCTTCATCAGCCGTGATTCTGTACTTTCTGATCTCCCATTTAAATGTTAACCCGGGCTGGTAATGTTTCATTTCCAGGATCAAATGGGGTTGAGTGCTTTTGGTCTGTGTGGGCAGACTACGAGGAGAGAAAAATACCCATGCATCTGGTAGTACTGGATGGACTATTTTGCTTACAGTGGTTTTGTTTCTATCAGTATGTACAGAATGGAATGTCTGTTCCCAAAGTTAGGAAGTTATAAATTCCAGGAGGAGAATGTGTCTATGGATAAAATATTTAAGAATGGAATGTTTTAGTGAAGTTACTACACATCTGAATGAATAGTACTTGAACGTACAATGTGCTGGAATACTCATAGAGCAAACAGTGATTCATTTTCTTCTAATACACCTTTTTTAAAATAGAATGATTCACATAAAAACATCCCTATAGGAATGCACTGTATTTTTATTTGTTACCGAAACTAGAATATCTTTTCAGTTTAACTTAAGACAGAGCTCTGTAGGAATTGTTCTTTTGAATGCAATACACAAATGAACGTTGATAAAAAATTAACTGCAGGTCTGATTTAGATTCTTACCTGTCAGAAATGCCATTTGCTTTTTTTTGTAAAGACACACTACTGAATCAAAGATAACAGATTATGAGTTAGGCTTGAAAGAAAGAAGTAAACAAGACCATCTTACAAGTACAGGTGGGCTTTAGGGAGCACAAGCACTAAGAATCTTCTGTTTGTCTGTTAGTGTCCTAGCACAGCTAACACAGCAATCAGATTGCTCAGTGCCTCATCGCTACTTGCTTCAAGCTGAAAATTCACTGTGCTCCAAGAGCTAGATAAGGCAACAGATCTGTGATTCTTCTCATTTTTAATCCAGAAATATGTTTCATGAGGAAAACATGCCTTGTGTTCAGTTCTGTATCTAGATTTGAACACCACCACATCCATAACCTCAGTTCACAGTATACTTTTTTTTCATGTTCATCTTGAAGGCTTTTGGCAAGGTGTAATGATGATCCTTTCAATTATCTTTTCTGGCTTTGAAAGTAATTTTTGCTTTGAGTTTTTACTGATGATTCTACCCAGTAAGAAAATCCTTCTTCTACAAATAATAAATTGCTATTAACAAAAAAAAAAAAAAAAAAAAAAACAAAAAATCACTTAAAAAGCAAAACCAAAAATTTTATTTTA
>VZTX01025647.1:17270-27738 GCA_013400915.1 Pardalotus punctatus
AAAAAAAAAACCTTTTTTTTAAAAAAAAAAATTTTTAATAAAAAAAAAAAAAAAAAAAAAAAAAGCACAAGATCACTTCAAAAGTGAAGACACAAAGTTTATTTTAGAAGACTGCTTTGCCAAATATCTACTTTGTCTTCTATGTGTACTCTGAACTTTTCCTTATGCAGTTCCCTGCAGCATACATATGGTGTGATATTAACCTTGGAAAGAACTAAGTGTTAATGGGAAAAAAAAATCAGGAAGAGAAAACTGAGGAAGTACTATTAGAAGAAGCTTTTTTTTTTTTTTTCCCCCACAGAAGAAGCCACTGCGGTATCTGGTCAAAAAATAAATATGTATTTGTGAAGCAAGGTTTGCATTTGGATTCACAGACTTGATGGCCAGAAGGTTCTCTGTTGGTATAGCAGTAGAGATTGAGCAAGGCTTTCTACTTTGTAAGAACTGGAGTTGTAAGACGTAAGCAAACAGTTTAATTTCTATGGCCGGAATTCAGACATAGGATGTCAAAATCTTTAGGCTATTCCATGACACGGGAGAGATCGGGAATGTGAGGGCAGGAGCTGACAGGCGAGAGCACTGACATTTTCTGGCACATGCTAACAGTAAGTTTAATTAACATTAGGCTGCCATTCTGCTGATACACGTCACAGCTTGGCCTTTCCTTAAAAATGCAGTTGGTAGTCTCAGTGGAGAAGCCTAATACTGTGTGGTTTAAAGCCTTGGTCTGCCTTCTTCCCTACAGAAATATTTCCTCTGAAGGACCTTAGAGTAAATGAGAAAGGTGATGTAAGCAGTTCACAGGGTGCTGTCTCTGCTGCCTTATCCCTTAAAATAAATTTATTTGTATGCCATTCTGCTCATTCGTATGTAATATTCAGACATCAAGTATTGGTTTTGCTTACAATGCTTACATCAAGTATTGGTTTTGCAGACAATGAAGCATTTGATAATCAGCCATTCTCATCCTAAACTAGATGTGTGCTCATTAAAAATGGTTTGGATTCATTTCTTTGTGGCCATTCTGGTCAGGCTCCAGCCAGCTGTTCAGTGTGATGGTGACTCTGTGTGTGGGAGAGGTGAAGTCGGGCAGGCAGAGGGAGTTACATGAGTTCCCTTTAAGTCTGGCCTTGTAAACAGAGTTTGGTTCTGCATACTGATTTCATCAGGCAGCCAATGTCAACACTGACATTTTCAATCTCTTTCTTTTATGTCATATTAGTGGAAAGTGACCTGTTGTGTTTGTGGAAGCTCTGGAATCCCGCAGGAGAAGGATCACTCAGCACCATGGCAATCTGCCAAGTACAACTTGTTCAGAAACAGCGCTGAGAAGTTGCATTATCAACTGAAGCGCAGTGTCAGCTTAGCAGGAGGTGGGCTAGGCGGGTGATCAGCCAGTTGTTCTGAGCAGCGACCCCCCAGGGTACATGGCACCTCTACGGCCGGCTCTTCCTTTTCTCTTCTCTCTACTCCTGTCTTCTCTCTGCCTGTCCTCGGAGGTGGCCACTGCACAGGTCAAAATGCTGGCCTGTTCTACCACTGCACCGTGTTCAGCATCTGTTGTGTGCACTGGCCTTCCTCTATAGGAAATAGTTTATTAAATTGCTAAGTTGTTCAGAAGTCTTGTTTTGTTCCAGTGAGAGCAAATGCTAAAAGTGTAAAAGACACTAATTTGAATTTTAATTTTATTTCTGCTCTCCTGCATCTTTGGCCTGTTTTATGAAGTCAGAAGTCCTAATATCATCTCAAACTCTAATATGATAATAAATCCATTTAACCAATACAGCATAGTAAAACAGCTTAGCCGCAGAAGAGGGAAGTAGCTTAAATAAGTGTCTTGCAGATGGAAAAGACATAATGTGTGCTAAAAATACAAATGTCTTCGTATTGTTCCAAAAATGCCTGATTAGCAAGAACAAACTGAGGGCAGTCTAGGATTTACATGAAGAGTTTTGAACTTGAGTACTAGTAGGAAAGGAGATACTTCAACCCACTTTAAAAAAGTGCTTACTACAGACAGATGACATAAAACAAATTGTCAGGCAGAGCAGAGTCATCTGATCTTTGTCCAAGCTCCTAACACCTAAAGCTTCTCATGGGCTTGCTTTTAGCTGCTGTCCTCAAGTCTGTGGCTATACTTTGTGGAATAAAACGGGACTGTATATGGAGAATGTAGATTTTTCTGCCAGGGTGAGCAGTGAGACTCTCCCCACCCCCAGTGCTTCCCTGCCGCAGGGGAGCCGCAGACAATGGGTGCTCTCTGTACAACTCTGTACCATTGCAGCAGCCTGAGCTGTACAGAGCTCTGCAGGCTTCACTGCCACGAGGGTGAAGCTTCCCAGCTTCCCCTGCTTCCCCTGTCCTGCTGGGAAAATTCTGTGACTTGCAAATCCCACTGAGGGGCCCACAGGATCCTCTGAAGCCTTTGGTGCTGTGAGAGCAGAGCTCCAGTGAGCTGAAGATACAGCAGGGGAAGGTGGCAGCTCTGGCAGAGGGCAGTGGTGAAGAGTTGAGTGTGTGCTCATACGGTGTCTGTGGCTAAAATAAATGAGTAAATGCACTAGAATAAATCGTGTAAGGCAAGCAAATGGCTTAAAATCTGGACTAGCACAAATTTATATTAAAAATCAGTGTGAAATGAAAGTACTGCACATGTGGAGTAGACTTTCAGAGGAAATAGAAGGAGCATTTGTGGAATATGGAAATAAATGTTGTTTGTACACATTTATGCATAATATAACTTTCAAGGCCCAGACAGAAGTGAAGAAAATCCTAATCTGAAAAGAATGACGTAGATTGGTGTGTCATTTTAAGGAAGGATCGATGGCCTCAGAATTGTTGGAAACAATTTTTACAGATTTCACTTGAATGTCTGACTTAAAGCTTATGGTAATTCACATGAGTTTTTCACTGACTAAGCTAAACATCATATAGTACTGCTTGTTCTCATTAGTGGCAAATACTATAAGCTATACATTTCAGTTTAAAAAATACCTTTGCATTATTCAATTCTTTAATGTTTTCCTAAATGAGGCAGTAAAAATTATGAAAAGAAGCTAGTAAGCTTTAAGCAACATTAGTGCATTTTTCATGCTGCGATTGCAAACACACCCTGTATGTCATTGCATTATTATATGGATATAGCACATTGTCTGCTAGAGATGTTTTTTTGGGGATCAGCATGTCTTGTAAATATGAGGAATATTGTCAAAGATAGAAAGAATATAAAAATAATAATTTTAAATGTTATCATAATTGCTGCATCCTGATCTGAGTCCTAAATATTGATTCATATCTCTACATTTATTTATAAAGGCAGATTATTTGCAAAGCTGGAAATTCCAAAAAATGCTAAAGGAAGAAGGTGATGATAGACATTTTTAAAGAACAAAGCAGCAGAGCAACTGCAGCTGTCAAAGGCTGCAGGACTACAAAATTTGTTGTTTAAATTCAAGAACATCAAACAACATCAACAAAAGGAAGCAATCATATAAAACATGATGGAAATATATATGGAAATAGTAAAAACATTGCACTTTGTTATTTTTGACCTATTATGCAGTTTTTAACAGGCCACATAGTCTGCAGAACCTGCAGCTTTAAAGACTCTTCTGTAAGGTACAGGGTAAACTGGTTGGTTTTTCAGAGGATCCGTGGCTAGATATTGCTGGTTAAAATCTCAAGCAAAGGCACGGTATTCCTCTGAGATTGTAAGGGTCTAATTATTCTGTAGCTTAAAAATGCTGGACTAGTGTGCCCTGCTGAAAGCTGACCACTGAATTTTTGCAAGTGCTTTCTTCCACACTAATCACAAATCATATAGCAATAATGCTGTGATTTTGTACATGGAAATGCAATGGGAAATGCAATAATAATATGGAAGAATTTCAATTCTAAAATTTAAAGAATACATTGAGAAATGCAGTGTGGACTAAATGAGAATATAAATTACAATACATACAGTAATTTCTATTTTTTGCAAAATAGTGATTAAAGCCAAGCAATAGAATACAAAATGAAATCTAATGATTCTGAATCCATTGTGTTTGCCAGAAATGTGAGCTGACTGACAAACCTTCAGTCAAGAATGGAATGTACAGAAACACTCAAATTCTTTAGTTTAATATAGTTTCATTTGGCAGTGTCATGGATTCAGGTCATTAACTGCAGTCTTCTTAAATCATTGGAATGAGAATTTCTCTCAGTCTTCCATGAATACACCCCACTTTGGCGTGATGAGGGAATGTCTGTATAGCTCATACACACATACCTGCGAACACATGCACGGAACCAAAGCTACCAGGGGGGGTAGTTCTGGAAAATGAAGCCAGAGCAAAAGGAGCCCTTCATCAGGTCTGATTCTGCAGCCACACCTGGCAGGGAACTCTTCTTGAAGTCCCACACATTTTTATGAGATTTCTTGCCATACTTTCGCAGACTGCAGAGACCTAGAGAAGTATCCAGATGTGCATGTGTTTGGATGAACTGAATTGTTTGATTTCTGAAGGACTCAGACTAGAGGAATTGGTTATTTCTGAGTTATGGGAAGCTTGGTTCTAAGTTCAAATGCTCATATAACATTGAGTTGTATCATGTGTGGCTAAAAAAATGCCTGTTATAGTGTCCTTAAAGCCAAATTTCCTCAGGATCTCAGTCTTAAATTTTAATTGCCCCTGGGCAGTCATAAAGACACACTCAGTAAATGAAGGGATGTCTCCAGCAACACCCAGAGTCCTCCCATGAATCCTTGCAGACCTCCATGGTGCTGGTCAGCGATGTCTCTGCTGCCTTATCCCACATTCCACAGAGCCACCTGCATTATTGCCCTACCTTGCCAATGCCCTTGCACTGTCCTGCCTGCAGCTGGGCAGGTGCTACATCATGGATGTAATCCAAGAGTCTAACCATGGCCCATAGAAATCACTGGGGTTAGAGTTAGGCTTGAAACCATTTTGTGTTTTAGTTTCCAGCCTGTAAAATGGAAAAAATTACCACCTTTCTTCAATATTTCCTTCTGTCCTTTTTTAGCTGCACAGTGCTTATGAAGATTTGAATTCCAATCTCTATTCAGTCTAGACTCTATGGTAATAAAAACCAATTTTACTAGAAATAAGCTGTAATGTATTTACAAGCTTTGTGTCTCTGTTCAGTCAAATAAGTTTCAACTCAAACTTAGAGAGTGGTCATAACTGTACTGTGTGATTTCTGCACCCACTGGGATGTGTTTATCAGCAATATTCATTGCAGTTATGGGTACTTACTTTATTTTTTTTAACTGTCTCTTTGATCTTTCTCCAAGCTCACAGTTGTATGACCATTTCTGTTTTTATACCCAAGAGCAAAAGCAAAACAGGAGGAATTTGATTAAAGATTTAACACAAACTATTAGATACTGTGTCATTATTAGCAAAAAGCACTTCCTATGAATCAGAACATTTGCACTGTGAAGTGAATAAAAGTACAATAGAATTCACAGATTTACTTAAAATTTTTGAAAGAAAAAAAACCTAGTTCTCTGTAGAGATAATGCCATGGGAACTAAAAATGAGGCAATTTGTCATGTTAATCACAGATGTTACTATACAAATTCTTCTATCTAATCTACTCAGCACAAAACTGTATTATAATGATTAAATGCTAAAAGCTTCATTTAAATAACAATAGGGTCATCTTGCAAGCTGATACACTCCCACCTCATAGATGAAAAGGAAATTAAAGTGTAGAATTACAGCTCTTATTGGCAAAAAAAGGATAAATTTTCAAAATGGATTAAATATAAGAGAGCCCATCAGCACCATGTTTCTCCAGCTTCCTGCCACTGAATCCTGTGATCTACTGTGGCGTGACTCCAGCTTCATTGGGAATCATCTCTGTTGAGATCTTGACCTATGAACTATGCTATGCTGGCTTCATGATGATATTAACTGGATCCAAATCATTCCACCTTTCCCATATAACACTGTTTATTTAATGCATTATGGACGCACTGATACAGCGGCTGTAGCAGTCTTATACCTGTACAGTTTCATAGCTAGGCTGGTGTTATTAATTAGTTATTAAACTTAGTTGAATTTCTGAATGATCAACCTTTCAAAATTCATCCTCTATCTACTTATAGTTGCACGTAATTTGAAATGTTGGCATGTAAATTTAAACATCTTCCTCACCACTTTTTTTCTAAAAATACATTGCCATAACTCACTTTTCCAGTCTGTCAAAGGGAGAACTATAATAATTAACTTTTTTGACCTAAGCGTGATTTGGGAAGCTTAACTCACATGCCACAGTATCCTTTGTAAGAGAGAGTTTTATTAGAGGTAAAAGCTCAAAGAAAGAGTTAAGGGTGAAATTCTGAGTGATTAAAAATCACCTTCATGTGGAAAAGACTGTAAATAAAGTGAGGGCATAAATGAACTTACTCCCATTGCGCTCTCATAGCTGCAAGGGGCCTTGAGCTCACCACATGCTTTTTCACTTTAAGAGGCCCTCTACGTAACATGAATTAAAACCAGGGCATGCCTTTTCTTAGAACCTGTGCCAGGCATTTTATTTTCATAGGTGTCAACTCTAAAATCATGCTTTCCTCTTACTTATACATTGATGGAGGTGGAAGAAATGAGTGGAGAAGTGAACTCTGATTACTTGAATAAAAAGTGTTAGTCATTTTGGACCATTTTCTTTCTGTCCTGCAGGTTTCTGGCTGACCCTTATACATGGAGTTGGGGGTGGGGAACAACACTAGTCTAGACAGAAGAGGCCAACAACCAGTTGTCCACTCAGGTTTCAGATTATAAATGAAAAATGTTCAATTTCTCACAGATGTTTGGCAACCACTCCGCGTTCACTCTAATCACAAGCAGGATTTGTTCTGCCTGAAGAATGCAGTGACCAGTAGACATTCAGAGACACACAGAATAATGATTCCATCTGCTGTGGTTTAGGTTTATCAAATAATAAGTTTTTAGAAGTGAGATCACTAGGACTATGGTCTAACTAAATGTATTACCTTATTCAGACCTGGCACATCTTCTTTTAAAGTTTGGGGATTCAAATGTTTCTTTCATGTAGAATGGTATTTGTCAGTAGATTTGTTCCAGGGATTAATTATTCCTTCAATCTAACATCAAGCTGTATCTGTAAAGGCTCTTGAAGGATTAGGAAAAACATAGAGTTAAAAACTCTATGTATGCCCAGTTTACAAATAAAGGAATGAGTCAAAATCCTGTTGTGGCCCTTACCAGGAGTTCTATTCTGAGGTGCATTGGGCAATACAAACAGAAACATTGCACTTTAAAATGAAACAGAAATTGTCAGGTGAATAGCAGGAGGAACTTTGTGACAGAGTGACATATTTGATTGTGAAATAGCCTCCTAGAATAAGTGCTGGAAACAAAATCACTTGGAACATTCAGGAGCTGATGAACAAAATCTACTGGAAATACAAGGGGACCATCATGCCTTGGCAGAGCAAATGACTGCCTTTTTCTTAGATTAGCAGGAACTATAATTTATTACTTCGTACAGGAGATATCACAGTATGTAAAGATGAAGTTTTTAGATACTATCACAATTCAAGTAATGTTAAAATAATACTGTCTCACTAACACTCGGAAATGAAACTTATGGATGATATTCAAAGAAACTAAAGAACCTGCTGTTCACAGTCAGGGTACACACAGGACAAGAGCAAGTCAATCAGGCAAACACCCAAGGAAATGTCTTAGCCTATCCTCTCTATCCATCATTGCTTGAAAATACATGCATTGTAAGAGAAAAAAGGAGAGACTGATTTAAAGAGAGAGAGTGATTGTGTTACTTTGGATTACTTTTTTAAATTTTAGCGGATATTCTGGAAGGACAGAAGTACCTGAGGGGGATGTGGGTGAGTGGATGCAAAGGACTGACAGAAATTGGAAGAATACTAAAATAAAAAATCCTTATAAAGCATTTATAAAATTAATTTTCCATACTTACATACTCTAATTACGTATCTGCCATTTGTCAACAAAGGAAAAAACCCAGTCTGCTGACCTAAGTTTCTGGGAATGCATCTCGAAACACTCATTTGAAATGGAAAAGGCATAGAGATTTATTCAAACAATGAACTAAGAACTATTATGCTGAAAATTTGTAAATTTTCATGTGTAATTGTCAATTATTTAAGTAAGGAAAATCACAGCCTCCACAGGTTTTCAAGCTGCATACAGACAGAAATCATTAAATAAGCAATTCCTGATGTATATGGTTGTTCCATTTTCCAACTTTGATAGTTATGCTTCTGAGACTTGGAATGCCATACATTCCTAACTGACATGTGGCTGGAAAGGCAATATGTCCAATTCCTTTGGAGTTGTGTGGGTCTGCTATAGCTTTCAGCTCTAGGCAGTATTTCAGGAAATGAGGAAAAGGGTCCCAATATACAAAGCTAAGTTTTGGAGAAGTAAATTATCAAGAAGTTTCTAGCAAAGAGAGACAAATTCTATAATGGCATCTATGAGGTGATTTAGCACTTTTGATGCTATTTAAGGCAAGGTATATAATGATTTACATTAAAACATAGCAGAAGGAATGAGGATGTGTTTTGAGGAAAGAAGCCCCCCAGTTCAGAGAATCTGGTGAACTTGCTTTTGAGCTAAGTTTCTTCAGTTTCATAACTTTTACCAGGGGTCTGATCCCATTGCCACACAGTACAGTACAATGCTAAACTGCTGGCTGGCTTCATAAAAGCAGAGGCAATATGAAAGGTTTGATTTAATGTTGATTAAATAAATATGGCAGAATGACTTTCTCTGGTTTTGAAAGTGTACCAGATTTGCATTTATTCAGCTGTGATCTGCTTTGTCCTTCTGCTGCTGCATTCACACAGCTGTGGCTCCTCTGAAGACTGTCCCTGGTGCCTGGCAGCCGAATCTTCCAAAAAACACAGGTGTTCACTGACAGGTGAGCAGATCCTCTGTGGAGCTGGGGAGAGCAGAGACTGCTCCATATCTGTCTCAGAGGTGCTGACTGCTGGGGTTTTGTGTACTTTAAGAATTGATGTCAAAATAGCAGCCTGTGAAGTGACAACTTTATAGCCCAGAGGAGCAAAACAAAACAAAACAAAAAATCTCCTAATGCTGCAAAATCAGGACTCAGTTTGAAACTTGCAGTGATGTTCATTTATATATATTTACTGTATGTTATACTTAAGTTGCCAAATGTAAAAGTAAAGGCAAAGGACCTCCTAGATAAAATTTTACTGTAATATATAAACAACAAGAAGCAGGCCTGGAAGTTTGATTGGCTCTTGAAAGTATGGCTTTCCAGTTCTAAGAGAAAATCACAAACTATTATCAGGGTATAGATATCAGATCATAATAACAACTATCATAATATTCAATATAGAAAGAAACTGATATTTCTTCTATAAACTTCCAAAATTTCCAATGAAAGGCTGTGATTCTCTATAAAATTGTATGGTTTTCTTAACCAAGTAATGTTCCTATAGAACATTTTTCTGTTTTCTGTAAAACCTGTGTGTTTTAGTCTATGCTACATTTTTTAGGACTTTCCTGCAAAGGTCCAACTTTTGCTTCTATCCAAAAGAGAAGCAAATATTTTATTCTATACCTGTTTGTTAATATTTCTTAATGGATCAATTGGGGAAATATTTCTGTTCCTTTTGAAAGTTATGAATATCTTCATTTGTAGTAAAAATGTCATTAAAATAGCAATGCTTCTCACTGAACTTAAACCACTCTGAAAAACTAAAGCAGATAGGTCCAGAGAGCTCTCTTAAGGTCATTGACTGATCAGGCAGGATTGGAAATATAAAAATCCTGGCTTTTGCTACTGCACCCACACCACTAGAACCTTATATATCTCATTGAAAATTAAACCGAATTACTTTGCAAGATTTCTTGATGTGTCGCTTCCTTTACCATGTTTGCATTACTTTCTGCTGTGGTAAAGATACAGGATTCAGATTTTAGAGTTAAAACTCAACTTTCAATGAATCTGAAAACTAAAATATTTTGAAGAATAATGCTTTTAATATATTCAGATTACTGCCAGATCAGTGAGCATTTCATTATGGGATGATAGTGTTTTCTTCTGGCAGTGTCACTCACATTATGACTTCACCTCTTAAATTTCCTCAAGAGGTTGATTTTCCCCAGAAGTGCAGTTTTTTCCAAGCTATATTCAACCATATCATAATTTAGGAATTTAATTTATTTTTTGTTCTTGCAACTGCAGGTCTCAGCAGTTGAATGGATGGCACTTTTTTTTCTTTTAAGCTTGGGAACATAGAATTTGTTTGCTAAGGCTTTTATAGCATTTAAGAAATTTAAAAAACCCAAATCATTAATCCACTTCTATATAAGTGGTTATGTATATATTTGTAAGTATTTATATATCTGTGTATTTTTTCTTTGAATGTGACCTGGATGATAATTTTATATTATGTCTGCATTATGCAGATGCTGCC
>VZTX01025652.1:0-23047 GCA_013400915.1 Pardalotus punctatus
GCATGAAATGTGTCAGGATCACGTTTCCCACCAGTGAAACACAGAATTTCTCTCATTCCCTGACTCCTCACGAGGAACACAGCCTTCCACATCACCGAGGCTGGGCGATGAGATGGAACATGTCCCAAACAAACCACGTGCTTAAATTCACTGTGAACAATTTTCCTACAGGAAACTTCAACTCAGGCACACTTTGCTCCTGGATCTGCAAAGCAGCTAAAGACCCATTTCATGGAGGTGCCTAAATCCCCTTTAAGGGCCCATTTCATGTCATAAAGGTGCCTAAATCCCCCTTCAAGGGCCCATTTCATGACATAAAGGTGCCTAAATNGAAGGTGCCAAAATCCCCTTTAAGGGCACATTTAATGTCATAAAGGTGCCTAACCCCCCTTTAAGGGCCCATTTCATGACATAAAGGTGCCTAAATCCCCTTTAAAGGCACATTTCATGTCATAAAGGGGCCTAAATCCCCTTTAAAGGCACATTTCATGTCATAAAGGGGCCTAAATCCCCTTTAAAGGCACATTTCATGTCATAAAGGGGCCTAAATCCCCTTTAAGGGCCCATTTCATGACATAAAGGAACCTAAATCCCCTTTAAGGGCCCATTTAATGTCATAAAGGTGCCTAAATCCCCTTTAANNNNCATTTCATGTCATAAAGGTGCCTAAATCCCCTTTAAGGGCCCATTTCATGACATAAAGGTGCCTAAATCCCCTTTAAAGGCGCATTTCACGTCACAGAGGTGCCCAGTTCCCTGTAGGTCAATGGTGCACTGGCCCACTCGCTGCTCTCCTGGATCACGGCCGGCACAACTCTTCCAGCATGTGCTGAGGACTTATTTTGCAGTTATTAAACATGAGGACAGCAGGAACGATTCCATGCTGGAAGGACTCTGTGTGGAACAGCTGGGTAGGGCCTGCAGGGAAGGAGAGCCGAGGGAAGATGGGCGCAGAACCCGGCACAGGAACAGCAGCCCGTGCCACGGGCAGAATTGCTGAAATAACCTTCAGCAGAGACAGGAAGGGCGAGCAGCAGATGGGGAGCACAAGATGAGGGCACGTTTTATGATGTTTAAACTTCACTTAAACAACAGCCATCATCTGAGTGTAATGGGCAGAAGGAAAAATATTCCTTTCAGCCAAGGCTCCCGTACTCCTTTCTTCCAAACGAAGAGCCACACATGGCCTAAACTTACAGCAATAAATAAGCAGGTGGTAACACTGCACCGTCCTAATTAAGTTCTAGGATCATTAGAGCCTTTCTGCTCCTATGCACAGGGCTTGCTGCTTTGCTTCAGCCGTCGCCACGCGCTGCTCACCACAGCCTCAAACCCGAGCTCCTGTGCCCACGGGCTCTCTGCTGCAGCCCTCCCATGGGCTTCCCTGCTGCTGGGCTGCACCAAGGGAGCCATCTGGGCTCCCCCAGCCCCACACTGCTGCTTCTCAGCCCTATCCTGTCCCCTCACTTCTGAAAGGGTCCATCAAGCAGCTTGCTCTGCAGCTGGGGTGCAGGGAATGCTCAGGATGCTGTCAAGGCTTATCTAGGAAGACAAACGCTTGGATGATTAGGTAGTCTGTGCATAATCCTCAAATTCAGAGTTTAGTTTAAGCCCCAAATTCCTTGGGCTTAAAATTGCTTTCAGTTAATATTAATATTAGACACGTTGGGCCCTGGGGGAACAGCACAGCCACCACCATGGACACTCAGCACATGCTCTCCTGAATGGACCAGAAACTCTGGCCAACACTAATAACACAATAATAACACATACACAGAATATTTTTCTATATCTCCAGGTATTTATTTTCCTCTCAGCAGGTCCCTCTCTCATTAAGAGTGCAGCTTCACAGTCAATTTGGAATCACGGAGTGGTTTGGGTGGGAAGGGACCTTAAAGCCCATCCAGTGCCACCCCTGCCATGGCAGGGACACCTCCCACTATCCAAGGGTGCTCCAAGCCTCGTCCAACCTGGCCTTGAACACTTCCAGGGATGGGGCAGCCACAATTTATGGCCACTTGACTGAGGTCTGACACTAAACAAAGAAGACTGAAGAGGACAAACCACAGATATATCAGGAATAAGTCCTTCACCCCACCCATTCGATAAACTGGACTTCCCAAATGAATTAGGAAAGCAAATTTCGCAGCATAGTGATCTTGCTAAAAGACAAAAGGATCTCTCAAAGTGTTGTTTAAAATCCTTTAACATCGAAGTATTGATTTAAACACTGTACAGTTAGTTACTATTTATCACAAAAACCAGAGTACAGTGAATCATTTCAAGACAAGAAAAATAATATAATAGCTAGTAATATGATTTAATTCTACATGCAGTACTCTGCTTCTTGTTATATTTGGTCTCAGCTATCAGCCTACTGTAAAAGTCAGCCAAGAATTCTTCAAGCCCTGCCAGAGCTACAAATACTGGCCAGAAATATTTGTCATATCCCAGCTCAGTTTCCAAAAAGTAAGATGCTGGACTTTTACAGCCAGAAAAATACAAGGTGCAAAGGACAATAAAAAATGGACTTATTTAATATTGTTGGAATGCATCAGATCAAATGAATCCCAGCACACCTAATCCTGTAGGACTGCAGCATGACAAATACACTTCATTTAGATACTCAGCCCCCGTGAGTCAAAGCAGTCTGGAAGATTCAGCCTCACAACTGCTGGATGTTACTCAATTAGCGTGAGGCAATGATTTCGAGCCCTCAGCAACCAAGGCAGCCTCCCCCTCTGGAGAGCCAGAAAGTTTTATCTTGGATTAAACGGATCAATTTTTCCACTGTGTGCATAGAACAGCATCATCGGGCAATTTGAGTTCACTGGCCACAGTATTAATGGACTTTGCTAATTTTTTCAAAGCACTCATAAAAAACAAAACAATGGTGTCTCATAATGCGGTGCAACTGCAAGCAGCAGCTTCTGCAACACGCGCATCTCCAAGGAGAATGCGTTGACACAGACACGCCCTTAAGAAGTTTGGGCTTTTTATTTCCTTACTGTAGGGTGCAATATCTTCAGCCACAGCCAGTCCTGCTCATTTCAGCCAGCCCACCCGCTGCAGTGAGCCCTGCTCCCAGAAGGACACCAGCACGAACGAGTCTCTCTCAAGGAAACCTCCTTGCTGTGTTATTCAGAACCCAGACACTCACTAACACTAGTCATGGTAAATTCCCCCTGTACAAACCTAACAAATTAGGAAAAAATTGGGAACGCTATTTCTTCACCTTGAATAAGGAAAAAATGAGGGGCAAACTCAAATTCTTGGCTCAGTCACAGGTGTGCAGATGCCCAGCCTCCAAGCCAGGATAGATGCTCTAAGATCCTGTTTTCACCCACCCTACTGTAAGGCAGCAGCAATGCTCACCCATCCAACTAGAATATTTACCTATTTAAAGTGAAAAAAACGCAAACTGTCTCTGATTGGAATCAGGAAAGTTCTTCAGATGAGTTCACATTAAATATATTGAAGGTACTGACTCTGGAAGAAATGTAAAGCAGGATTTGTGTACCATTTTAAAGAAGATGAGAAAACCTTTCTCCAAGCTCGTTTTGCCAAAATATAATGATGTCAAAAGTTCATGACTTACACGTCTGTGCTAATTGATCAGAGTGGCTGAATCTAAGCTTTGATTAATACCAAAATGCAAAGCTGGCTGGGAAGAAGGTACTTTACAATGGAACATTGTTAAGGTGGAGGAATACATCAAATATCTTTTTTGTTGGTATCTGTCCTGGAGCTGGATTTTCACTAGGGACTGGGATGATGAATAATAATGAATTGGAGACTACAATTGCTTTCCAAAACCACAGAGAGCACGGAGCCAGGAAAGACTCGGCTTTGCAGGATTCAAAGTTATCCTAACAGCTTGGAGAGATGTCCTGAAAAAGTCAGGAGATCGTTCCAACACAGAACGAGGCCCTAGGTGGTACACTGGCAGGAATAACCAACAGGATACAGTAATATATTGATACATTAATAATCAAATTACCAACATGGCAGCACTAACTTCTGCAGTAACTCTGCTGGACAGGATCTAGAAGCTTGCTGGACACCAGCCATCAGTTTCCTGCTCTCACAACCAAGCCAGGCATCATCCTGATGCATTTAGAAGCTGTGATGGCTGCGGAATGCGTGACTTGGCTACGGGCACCAGGAAGGTCTCAAAGAATGATGACAGCTCCACGTGAAATGGAGGAAACACTCCATGAACTGGAGCTCCTGAGGCTCCCAGGTGCCAGGGGTGAGACACGGCGTTCTCCTGCTCTCCACACCTACAGGCAGCCCCAGGAGCACGAGGACGCACAGACGGGCCGGTAACGCGGGGATCTGGAAGGCGATGTGCTCACTACCAGTCTGATGGCAGCGCTCCTTCCCTTCTCTGTCAATCCTATTCCCAGCTATCAATCCCACTTCAGCTCTCCATCCTTTTCCTAGTCCACTCCCACGACTTTGTTCCTGACAACTTCTTTATTCATGTAAGGCAATGAGCTCGAAGCAAGAGCAGAATAATTATTTGGTATCTCCCACCCCAGTGTTAAGTTCCTCTAAACTCGATTAATCACGAAGAACCGCTGGCAGCTCCCTATTTGCCAGCAAGATACACCAAAGTAATAAGTGATTCCACATTCTGCTTTTGAAGACAAGCTATTAAATTCACATACTGTACTACTTTAATCAAGAATAGTTAATTAAGCTGTTCCCCTGATAGGAATTTTTA
Organism: Pardalotus punctatus; assembly: GCA_013400915.1. Lineage (NCBI taxonomy): Eukaryota > Metazoa > Chordata > Aves > Passeriformes > Pardalotidae > Pardalotus > Pardalotus punctatus. The sequence goes on from VZTX01025652.1 coordinate 4,730, forward strand.
TCATTCTGCACCAGCCATACATCACATTTCCAGGACTCAGACTGGGGCCACGATGCATGTTTGCAATCTGTCTTTCCAAATTAATCTGTCACCACTTGTAAACTCAAAAGTAGCTCCAATACATTTTGTCTCAAAGGTAACTAGGCCAAGTTTGGGGACACTGAGGACTGGAGGGAGAGTGATGCTGGAGCACCACTTCCCAAAAGGGTTTCAGTGAATTACAAATCACTCACCATGACACAAAACACTTTGTTAATATTTCAGTGTGTTTGCCTTGTTTTATTTCCTTAAGTGAACTCAGCTTCATGCTCTGTGCTGCCACCATCGTAAAATCAATTTAATAACTTATATTCTCATAGTAATCATCAGCATCCATAATGCAGGAGTCCTAAGTGTAGGCCATAAAGCAAGGGAGATCTGGAGTGTCAGGTTATTAAAAATATTAACCTATGATACGAATCTACATCTAAATTTATTACAAGCAAAAAGCCCCCAACGATTTTCTGTTCCCAGAGCTTAAGGACAGGCTAATGCAATGTTTTTCTAGAAAAAAAGACCTCCAACACAGCAGCCAAAGAACAAGATTTGGATCTCTTCTCTTTTAAAATAATCACAGAAGTAGGATAGCAATAAAATTAAAAAATTTTTAAAAAAGACATCACTATTTGGCTATGTGACTTAATCAGAAGAAAATAGGCTTATTAAGTAAAAAAAGTGAACAAAATGAATACTTGGACAAGGTTTTCAAACATTTACTGAGAATATTCTGTTATTATGCTGTGAGAATCTGCTGGAATTTACCCCCAGGAAAATAAGGAACACACAGAGGACGTGTCATCCCATCCCAACTAGCCTTTTGTGAATGTATGCCATCAAGCCAAGCCAAGCCTTCCATAATCGCATCCAACCATTTGAATTCTGGTTTTCTAAAAGGCAAACTGATGAGGTTGATGTGAACTGGCTCTTTTCACACCTCTCAATTTTACAGACTTTTTAAAGGCAATACGACCCAAGGAGGTGGTTTAACATGAGACTACTGGATCCCCAGCTCCCTCAAGAACCCATCGAGCTGCCCCTGGCAAAGCCCCTGTCTACGGAGACAAAAGGAGAATTTTAGGGCACTTAGGTCACTTATTTTTTAATGACGATAGAAAAAACAACTACAGTTTGTTTATTTAAGTGAGAAATCAAGCAGAGCCAGAAGAACAGCTTCCAAAACCCAACGAGGCCCACAAGGAATATGCAAGTCCACTCGATGAGCCCTTCAATCCGCTCTTGGCACTTGGGCCTTTTATGTATTTTTCCCATTTAGCAGATTTGTTTAGATAAACTCACAAATACGGGTATTTACATAGCAGGATAGAATGGTGTATTTAGAGATTTTAAGTAGAGGAACATTCTTTCATGCTCATTGTAAAATGAAACCATGCCAAACTTTAACTAAAGAAACATGTTCTAACACCGAGAAACTTTTATAATTAATCCTCGCCTTAGATCATCTCAGAGAGAGTTATGAGTCTAATTACCGTCAGTTGAGAAACTGCTCATGTTTCTGAAACGGCTGAAAGCAGGCCCTGGGTAACAGACAACCTGAATCCCTTCCACCCCATGACCAATTTATGGCTAAGCCCTGACTCACTGCATTAAGTCCGAAAATATTTCTCGGCATTAGCCGACAGCTCGTTGCGGGAGGAAAAACGGACACGGGCGTGGGGGGAAAAACCCCCTCCGAACTCCACCGCCTTACAGGAGGGATGAAGACAATGCATTGCTAAAATAGGTTTTTTCTGATGTTGTTTTTTTTTCTTAAAGAGCACCAGGGCTATTCTTAGAGGAGTTCTGTGGTGTGCAGGCTGCGGCGAGCGAAGGCTTGGCTGGTGGCCAGCCCCGAGGCTGAGCGATGCCTTCAGCTCGGGAAGAGATTTCTGCTCGCTTTTTTAATGGAGAAAAGGCAAAGAGGATGCAGAGAGCTCCACACACAACCAGCTGAGAACGAGCTGTACTCTGGAAAGACGTGCCACCGTCTCCTCGCATCTGCCGTCACCCAAGCCCTGTTTCAGTGCTGAATGTTTTCCCCAGGAAGGAAATGAGTGTAAACACTTCAGAGGCAGCATTCCCACACGGATGTTAATCCTTGGAAAAGCTGGGCAGGACGCAGTGACTTAGAGAGCCAGGAGATCTCCAGAAGCAACAAATCCCACAAATATACAAGCTGCTAAACTTGTGCATCGAGCCAAGCCCTTACGACAAAAATAAGGCACGTTCTGACCTTGACTCACTCTTAGACACATGAAGCAACTCGAAGCTGGTTATTTCAGAGCCCCAGCAGTCACCTGGAAGGGCTGAGATTTCCTATGCCTAGCTCAGGTGATTGCTTGGCTAAGGGAACGTGCTCTCCAAGTCTAAAAGCTGCTGATGCCAGAGAAGTTGCTGACACCGCATCTCTGGAAGTGTCCAAGCCAGGTTGGATGGGGTTTGGAGCAGCCTGGGACAGTGGAAAGTGTCCCTGCCATGGCAGCGGGTGGGACTAAACGATCTTTAAGGTCCCTTCCAACCCAAACTGGTCTGTGAGTTCACAATCCTATGAAAAGGAAAGGGTGATCCGGCAGACCCGCAGCATTTCACCGGCAGAAGTGCCGCTCTGCCAGCACCTCTCCAAACAAATCACCCTCTGGGTTCCCCCACGGCCAAACCCGTCCCTCCTCTCTCTCACAGCAGCTTTGTTCCTTCAAACGGGTAAAGGAAAGGAGAAAACCAAGGGAAAAGGGCAGCCTGATGGCACTCCCACCCAAACTGCCCCTCCACAGCGCAGAGCCCAACATTCAGATATCCACAGAATCACAGAGTTTGGGCAGGAAGGGACCTTAAAATCCACCTCATTGCACCCCCTGCCATGGGCAGGGACACCTTCCACTATCCCAGGGGCAGCCACAGCTTCTCTGGACAATCTGTGCCAGGGAAGAATTTCCTGGTATCCAATCCAACCCTGCCCTCTGGCAGTTTAAGGCCATTCCCCCTCAGTTTTGTCCCTCCAGATCTCATCCCAGGTCCCTCTCTCTTGCAGGCCCATACTGGAGATGAGGACAGCACAACACCCCTCTGTAGTATAACTTTTCCCTCACCAGGTTGTGCCTTTTTTTAAACACCCTGGCCTTTGGAAACTTCCCCCCAGGTCGCTCTCCTGGAAGTACAAGGATTTTGGAATAAAAGCACTAGTTTGGATGAAATTTTGGGAAGAATTGGTAATATGGGAGCCCATTCTTGCTGTATTTGCAGGCAGAGCAGCTGCTTCTGACTCCCAACACTTGCCTTGAGGTGCTGCTGCAATACCAACTACATTTAAATACATATACACACACACACAATTATAATATGATTACTTAAAGAAGCACTGGGTTTGCGTTCCCATGCAGAGATTATCTGTTGGCTTGAATATTTTTTTTAAAGCCGCCTGTCTTTGATGGCATCCCATGGAAAGATTCCACATTAGATAGAGCAGCACATGGTCCGCACAGACCGAGTGTGGGAGATGAAAGCGGAGCACCAAGAGCTCCCTTTGAGCTCTAACACTGCTTCTTCCAGGAGCAGGGAACAACCAACTGAAAGCAAAAAACAAGGGTTTTCTTCACAAACATGAAGCTGTATATTAGCTTAGGTCAGTATCACTTTGGTATCTGTATAAACCACTGCTTTCCATTAGAAATTATTCATTAATTATTCTGGAGATTTTGTAACATACCTATATGTAATTCCAAACTCTGTACACACAGGAGTCTGAATTACCTGCTCAGCTTTTTCAGAATATCAAAGTACTTGCTTTTACCGGCATAAACTTATTTCCATAGGGAATTTTTTTTCTGTCCCTGACTTTTTCTTACTTAGAAAAATCCTGAACTCTTGAAGGTTATAATCTTACATTGTTTCCCCTTCTCCCAGTCCAATTTCTTACTCTTCTTTCCACCAGCTGAAACGCAGAAATCCGTTCCAACGCACACTTGAGTCTCCCAGCTGCCTGCAGAGCAGCTGGTCCTGCCTATCCACAAAATCAAAGGGAAACAGCCCAAGCCAAAAAGCTAAATTATAGTGCAAACCAGATGAGGCTGAGCCCCTTCCAGCCATGCTGTAGGAATATGCAGCGCACATGGGTGGATACACTCACTGGTTTATCCTCGGAGGTGGCTGAAGCATTTCTAGCTCAGCTGGAGGCAGCCCAGCTCCTTTTTCCTGCGGGGGCTGCACAGGGCACAGCAGGGATGCTGTCAGTCCCCCCACCCATGTTCACAGCTTATGCTGATCCTGCTTCCATCCACCGGCTCTTGGCTCACTGCCCTGCTCCCTGAGGGTCACCCCATGGCTGCCCAGCAGCCCAGAGCCCAAGGCAGGGTGGGGGTGAGGGTGCTGTGCCCTCCCCAGCGCTCCCAGGTGAGTGAGTCCACGCCAGGTCCTCGGGAGACCTGGCTTTGCCAATCCTGTCACCCTGAGCACGCAGCAATTAAGGCTAAAGAGCTAAAGGTCCCGTTAATGCAGCTAATGAGCTTCCCCAGCAGCCGTCTCCAGCTCTCTTTCCCTTTCTCTGGAGAAGACACCATTAAATCAAGAACCTTCCTGCCCACGTGTGTCCTTACAGACCAAAAAACCTGAGCCTGGGTGGCCCAGACCCTGCCCAGACCCCACATTTCCCTGAAAGAACTAAAAAGGAAAAAATCCACTTAAAAATGCTCACCATGGTTTCAAATAATTTGGAGCAAAGCACCATTTTCCCCATGGCAAATGCGAAACGTTTCCCACCTTCGTTCACATCTTGTGGTGAAGCACAACCAAAATACGGAGCAAGCAAACACAAAATTCCGGCTGCAGTGGTGGGAATGTCCCTGCTCAAGGATGATGTGAGCACAAAATTGCCTAACAAGTGGAAACCTAACCAAAGCAGTGACTATTGAAATAGGAAAGTAATATTTATTGTTCATTCTGTACAACAGACATTGTCTGTTTGAAGGTTAGCTAAACAACCAGTGCTCTCTTATGATTTGTGTTCCTGGGAGTACTCCTCACCCTTGGATCTTCCAGTGTATGTTGCCTATAAAGTGATTTTTTTAACCTATCTTACTAAATAACCAGGATGAATGGGGAAGAAACCCATGCTAAAAATAATTTAGGTGATGAAGAAAGCCTCATGTGGATTGGATTGTGGAAAAAAATGGCATTTTTTGTGTAAAAAAAGGAGACCAAATCCAAGTATTTCAAAACAATAATGGTACAAAGTGGATTGGGAGCTTCTGATTTTCCAATCCCAGAATAGAGGAGCAAAAGGGCTTTTAAAAGAATAGTATACTCAAAGCTGAAAATGTACATTTGAAAAAATAAGTTAAAAAATTTTTCAAACAATGACAACTCTTGATTATGCAAGATGCTGTTATCACATGCTGTTCACGGCAAGAAGAGGAGTTCAGGGCTGCAGAGACCCCTCCAGGTCTCTTCTCACCTCTCCTTGTGGTGCTTCTGCTCCTTTTTCCCTTTCCTGTCATGTTTTTCCCTTCCTCCTGTACCCCTCCAACCTCTTCCTGGGATGGCCACTTAATTCCCACTAATGCACACTGCTCTTTGGGCTCTGGACTGCTTTAAAGTCCCTTCCAACCAAATCTTCTGGGGTTTTATGATTAAATCCCCCCAAACTGGGTGCTGGAGATCTTCACATTGCTCATTTGACTGGCTTCAAGTTCACCTCCTTTAACTGCTCTTCAAAGACTTCAGTTAGGAAAGTTTGCAAAAGAAAACGCTTTCTACTGAAAAAAATAACTGCAGTACAAACAAGTTCCAGCCAAAACACACTGACTGCACAAAGGATGTGCCCAAAACCAGCCCTGAAAGTCACACCCTTCCGAGGGCTTCCTCTCAGCTTCAATCCATCAAAATTAGTAAATTCACAGAATCCCAAAGGTTGGAAAGCCCCTCTGGGATCATCAGTCCAACCATTAACCCAGCACTGCCAAGGCCACGAGTAAAACACCTCCCCAAGCACCACATCTGTGCTGGTTTGGGGTCTACAATGGCAAATCCCCTCCCTCTTTTCCAGGTCCAATACTGTATTCAGACCAAAACTGAGAGGTCACGAAGGCTTCATGGTTAAACATCTAATGAAGTACCTATGGATGAATCTGTTGTTATCTCCATGCACTTCAACAATGTGAGATTAGCACCCCACCAGATATGGGAATCCTGGGCCCTACATTTCCTCCACAACCACCTCGACTGAAGGAGTCCCTGAAAAGAAAGCATGAGCAGACCCATATAATATTTATAATTAAATGTGAACTGTGGAAAGCTGAACTACTTTGCCACCATCACAAGGAGGTCAGGAGATCACAGCTCTCCAGTGGTCAGGGGTACTCTAAACTGGGACTCTCAGGCCACAGCAGCTGCCTGGATTTACAGCTTTAGTCTCTACCAGTGACTTCTGATGATTGTAGGTATTTCTGGGTGCTCCATTCTGCCTGTATCTTGCCTCATCCTCGGTTCTGAAACAGCAGAGTTAATAATTAACACCTGCCAGGCAACTGCTGAATAGCAAGCACCAAAACAGAGGACACGGAGAGCTTCTCTTGCTGACAGCGTGCAAAATCCTACAGCTCATCTTTCTTAAAGCTTCAGATCTGCAAGTGTGGAGACACTCCCAAGTTCTTAAAAAAAAACAAACAACCCAAACAAAAAAAAAGAATCTGAAGGTTCCCAGTCCTCCCAGTCATGGAGGAAACTCTTAAATCAAGAACTTGCCACCTTGCCATGACTGCTGACTCCTCTGTTTCACCAACAGCTCTGTGTCCATCCTCCTCAACAGCATCAGCTTTCCCAGACAGGAGAAAAAAAAACCCCAGGCAGAAACTCACCTGTTAAAATGGTAGAGGGCATGGAAACAACACAAACTGTATGGAAAATGACCTGCTTCCATAAGTGACAGGGGGAATGTCTGCAGGTTTTGGAACAATCCTTTCCCTCAGCGATGTGGGCTGCTGCTGAAATGCGTTCCTGAGAGCTGCCCAGGCCTCCTGCCTGTCACCGCTACATTTTCTCCACCATCAAGACTGCAATTACATGTTGCTTCTGGACACTGTTATTTTAATATGCTTTGAAAGAACTGTAATTATGTATTTTTAAAGCTTTCTACTTTAAAATCACATTCATCAAGAGACTAAAAAATTGTATCACTCTATATCTCCATAAGGCACTGTGCATATTTACTCAGTGAAGGGGGAAGAAGGAAACAAGGTCTGGTCTGGAGAAATGTACCTGGAGCACAACAATTTTAATATGATTTTCTGACTTGCTAAAAATATGTATTAATAGTATTCACTTATCTTCTAAATTTTCAAAATTAAATACTGGAGGAAAAATGAATACTTCTTCACCAGAACCATTTTAATGAAATCCAGAAGAAAAAGAATATTAATACCCAGTGCAATCATTTACTTTGATGTCTATATAATATGCAGTGACCCGTAAGTGGAATGAGCTAAAACTGTCATAAATTCATTATGAGAAACCATTCTTTGAAGAATATCAATGCAAATTTGAAATTAAATGGGCAATATGGAAATGAACTAATTGCACGGCTTTTAAAATAACTGGCGCCAGTAACAGTGTCCTTTCCATGCGCTTCTCTTTCAGCTGCAAAAAACACTGGAAAGGCTGGGTTATGAAAATTGAAATGCTGTAATTATTTAGTACTGATAGTGATAGGGCAGCACTCATTTAGGATGTCAGACTTTGGGGGGAAAAAAAAAATCCCAAGGATGCTTCCGTAATTCTCATTTCTCTGAGAAAAGGAACCTGGGATAGCATACAGAATAAAATGTGCCAACCCAGCTCCTGTCAAGGAAGATTGGAGGAAAATACTATATATTCCCAGGGGATTTTCTAGGTATAACCTTAAAAAAGCAGGATGCAAAGGTTTGGATTGGAAGGCACCTTAAAGCCTATCCACTGCCACCCCTGCCATGGCAAGGACACCTTCCACCATCCCCGGTTGCTCCAAGCCCTGTCCAGCCTGGCCTTGGGCATTCCCAGGGATCCAGGGGCACCAGGCATGCAGAACTATACAGGTATTTTCCCCCATGGATCTGGAATTCATCTTCCCCAGGTGGGCCCAGCCCTGCTCTGCCCTCCGTGTGCCAGCGCTGCCCAGGCGGCTCTGCCCGGACGGAGCCCCCGCAGGTGCCCGGGGCAGGGGGTGCCCAGCCAGCCCCCTCCTTTATCCCAGCGTGAACCCTGCCACCCCGGGCGGAGGAGCGTGCTGTTACACCCCTCTCTCCCTGCCTCACCTGCTCACTTCTGAATTTTAATCCCTGCCTTCTCTCTACTCGCTGATTCTGTAGCTGCATTTCTGCAGCGGCGGCTTTCGTTTGTGGTTTGTTTCTTCAAGTGGAGGGAGGAGAGTCCAGATGTGGAGCTGCGAGGAACCTGTGGGACCTGTTCCCACAGAGCCCTGGGGTTTGGCTGACACAGCAGCTGGGCAAAGTGGATGCCTGTCCCTGTGGGAAAGCGTGTGGGGGAGCAGGCTGGCTTCAGAGCCCTCCATTCCCTGCTCTCTCCCCGCTCCCAGCAGCACAGGAACCTCTGCACATCATCCCATCTCCAGGCACACCTGCTGATGCTCACGCTGTCCTTTTATCAGTCTGATGCCCCAGGAACCAAAGAAAAAAGGTGTCTCAGCTCCTTCTTGCCCTCCCACAATGACCCAGGCTTGGATTTTGCTGTGTGTTTTTGTGGATTTCTCCCTGCCCGGATTTCAACAGAAGAACCAACACCATCTCCAAGCATTTCACTAAGAGGAGGCCTTATATCTTATATATATAGAAGTTACATCTGTATGTACTGGTATTCCATACCTAAAGAGGCTCCAAGAGAGCAGGAGAGGGACTTTGGACAAGAGCCTGGAGGGACAGGACAAGGGGGAATGGCTTCAAACTCACAGAGGGCAGGGTTGGATTGAGATATTGAGCAGAAACTCCTCCCTGTTAGGGTGTGAGGCCCTGGCCCAGGGTGCCCAGAGCAGCTGGGGCTGCCCCTGGATCCCTGGCAGTGCCCAAGGCCAGGTTGGACACTGGGGCTTGGAGCAGCCTGGGACAGTGGGAGGTGTCCCTGCCATGGCAGGGGTGGCACTGGGAGGACTTTCAGGTCCCTCCCAACCCAAACCAGTGTGTGATTCTGTAATCTGAAAGCAGAAGGGAAAACAGGGGAGCAAGAGGCAGAGAAATTACCGGCCTCTCCTCTATATACAGAAATCCCTATATATCCATCCTTTACAGGGGATAACGAACCAACAGGATGAAGCTTTCCCAAGGCTGGTACTGGAGCTGACACTGCGCTGGTGGAACAGGGCTCCTGACAATGTCACCTACAGCAAGGAGAGCAAACCAGGGGCCAACTCAGGATTTAACACAGCCAAACTCTGCAGCACAGACAAAACCCAGGAAAAACTCTTCTTTCTAAGGGCTTGAAGGCTCTCCAGCATTTCTGGTTACCTTCCCCTCAGAAGCAGAGCAGGAGCAAGTTCTATCCTGAAATAGTGTGTTCTGAAACACTGCCACGGCACAATGGTTTAAAATAAATAATTAGGACAACTGGAGCCTGGAATCTTCACACTGGAATATGCATTAATACGTGCTAACTTCATTTTTTACAAAGCTCTTCACCAATGTACTGCACCAGTGCTGAGACAAATGTGCATTTAAATCACTGCAATTCAAAGTTTACCTGGCAATAATAAGCAGCACTGGCTTTAAGTATTTTAAAGTACCAAATTAATTACAGTCCCATGCTTAAATTTGCCCTTGTGGTATCTTACATCTGTAAAAAGGAAAACACCACAAATATCCCAAATAAACTTGGCAGTGGCTACTCTATTTATTTTAGCTGGATTATTTCTTTTTTATTTAGTTTTTTAGCACCTAGATTGGGCAGGTTGGTTATAGAATTAAAATGTATTTTCCTAAATCAATATGGAACTCAGACATATACCAATCTTTGCACTTCACATCAAAAATAGTTATGATTGATGTATCAATAAGATGTATTTTACATCTTGTGTTTATTATATATATTTAAACAGGGAAGTTCCCTTTCACATATTACATTTTATATAGTTATTAAGGTGTTTCATTCTGCATTTTCTGCCAGGCTTTTAATTTCACACACTTCATCTATCAGGTATTACTGTCTACTTTAAACATATCACTGCAGAGAATGATAACTGGTGTTGAATACAGAGCCACGGAGGCGGGGGGTTTGCAATTCCAAGTAATGTGGAGCTGGGTGATAAATGGAGAACAGCAGCTGGGCTGAAAAGCTCAAGAGACACAAAAATTACATTTGCAGGTAAGTGGAGTGGAAATTTGTGGAAATCAGGTAAAACAAAAAGCAAAACATTGTTATTAAAGGTGGAGTGAGAGATAGGAAGAGTAACAGAGAGGCAATTTTCTCCCAGCTCCAGCAGGAATTCATCTCAAGCTCTAACACGCAATTTCACTACAGAGCTTCAGGATGAAACGCAGGATTATATCTAATTGTTTTGGGGGTTTGGATAACAAAGCATAAAAATCCCAGTAAGTGGCCTTTTGTGCCAGTGCAGCCCAGAAAAGGATGACTAAAAGTTATAAAAACATCCAAAACCTGAACTGCAATAAATATCAAGATAACAACCCAGCACAAAAGAAATGCAGCTTTAGGGATTTGGTATTTTCAGGGATATCTGTACTATGACAGCCCAGTTCAGAGGAAAACTGATCCAGCTCCTGAAGTTTACCAAAGCAATGCTAAACTGCAGGAATACCACACACCTTCTCAGCTTACCTTTTCTGGCAGTAATATTTAACAGTGGAAAGCCAGGAGTGCTGTGAGAGTATGGAAATGAAGACAATTAAATTTGCCCTATTATGAATATTAAAAAGTCTGTTTTGCAATTGTACTCTGTATATTTAACATGATGGTGCAGAGCTAAACACTCCTTTCCAAACAATAAGTTAACTGATCTTTATTAATGCATTATTTATTCTGGTCATACCTGCTTGTAAAATATTAATACTGCCTGAGTTTTGGCATTTTAGCTTTCCAAAGTGACAAATCCATGTGATTAGCCACCATTACCTTTAGCTAGTACTTAGGGCCAAAAAAATTACAACCAGATCTGCTGAGTGGCAAACTCAACGTTGGCAAAACTCCATTTGTTTTGGACAAGGCTTTTCATAAAACCCTTAAATGACCCACAGTTCCCCCAGGAAGATGGGGAGATGCAGGAGAAGTTTCGTAGAGCCCCTGTGGAGCCATGGGGAGCTGGGGTATAGTTTTAACACACAGGAGAGCTCAGGAGCACACGTGGCACACTGGCACCAAGCTGGGCATGGAGACAGAGCCCAGGATCCCAATAAACCTTCCCAGCCAGCATTTCTGAACTCACAAATACCCATCCCAGCTGCTCATTTACCTCTGGGAATAACAACACACACATGACCTCTATGCACCTTTTCGTGTGAAAATTAGCACAGCTTCCATGTTTTCCCACACGTGTGTATATACACATGTATATGCACACAAACTAACACCCCTGATTTAAAAACATAAATAATATGCAGTACAAACATCTGTCTGCTAGCTCTTCATTGATCTGACTCCAAACATCCCTGGTTTAGCTGAGCAGCCACCAAAGCACGTGCTGCAGTGACACCGTCCAGTGGAGCCCAGCTCTCCAGCCCCCAGTCCTGCTCCATCCCATTCCCATCCTGCAGGCTACAAGGATTCAGGGCTGTCAGCTCAAGTGCAACAACTCTGGCTTTGTTTTGAGGGTGGAGATGCTCAGGAAGGTGTCAGAGGTACCAGGAGCAGAGAGCTCCCAGTGGCAGGTGGAGAACTGGAGAAACAACCTGACTAAAGAAGTGAATCGGGCCTACGGATACAAAGGAATGGCAGGAAAACAAGCTTAATTTATCTTCTCTTATTTTCCTTTCTTTCCCCCTTGTCAAAAACCTACATTTTAATCCAAGGGAGCCTTTGATTCTGCCAGAAAATGTCTTCCCATGGAGCATCTTGTGTTTCCCCTGGCAGACAGCCCCAGCACAGCCATTCCCGCTGGCACTGTGTCTCAGGAGCGTTTCTGCTTTACAGTGCCAGACCTGCTCGAGTTTGGAGCTCTGCTTAAGCCTCAGGTTGAAGCTGAGAAGGTGATGATTCACTGACAGAGCCTCCTCTCTCCCACAGATACCCACATGTGTAGCAGCCCTTCTCTGGGACTCTGACCACAGCAGCCTGGTGTGAAATGACAGTTTCCCTGGTGACTGCCATGTCCTCCCATTTTCTTTATCTACTTGTGTGACCTTCTTTCCCCCTGACTCAGAAATACTGCAGCACCAAAGGCAGAGATGGCAGCACATCAAAGAGCCTAAGTTACAAGGGAAGCAGGTTTATTTTCACTTGAGCTGAGATCTTTGTGTTTTTTTAAGCAAGACTTCAAAATACCTTAAAAAAGTAACAGAGATGATAATGGGATCGAAAAATTCAATGGCATCTGAATAACATAATTCAAGCACCAGGATCAGGGGATAAGATAACCCACCCAGAGCAGTTCCCAGACACTGAGGTTACACATCCCATCTGGGCTCTGTTTCCGAAGGGAATGTGAATTTGCAGCCCTGGGACAATAAAGAAACGTGGGATTAAGGAACAAGAGAGGAGGAAAAAGGGCCTGTGGATTCTCCCACTGCCTTTTCTTGTTCCTGAAATTTCAGTTGCCTGGAAATGGCTGATGAGAAGACGGGATTATGTAAGCGCTTGCCAACTTCTCACATGTTAAGGAAATTAAAGCCTGAGTGATGGGTAGCTTAACCCATCCTCTAAGCACTGAACTAAAACATGTTTACTGAGGACAACTCGAACAGTGAAACCCCTTTAACAAATCCAGGAGTGACGAGGACTTGACAATTCCCAGGATTAAGAAGCTGCATATATTACAGACAAGGTAATCTCCTTATAGTGAGATGAGGAAGAGGAAAATAAAGCCTTTTTGGTGCACAAGACAGTTTTTGTTTTAAAGCATATCCATCCTGTCTGGCTGAAGACTTTCTTGTGTTATTGTCTTTCTTTTTTCTCCTGGTAAACATGACAGAGAAGAGCTACACCAGCCCTCCAAATCCATATTGTTACATGTTCCAACGTGAGCCACCAATAATAAAATAAGAAGCACTGTGCTCTTCCTATGTTTAATCAGGTGAACACTTGGGTGCTACAAGACAGCAGGCACCAACCAAAGTGCAAAATATCTTGAGCAGGTTCTGAACAGAATTCCAGTGACTGTGTCACCCCAACAGACCTGAGCTTTCCTGAGCTCCTCCTTGCTGGCATTCCAGTGACATGGTTCCTTCTGCAAATACTCTCATTTAACTACAGCTGAAACTACAGTTTAAAATCTAAAGGAGAATCACCGAGTACCCAGGGTTGGAAGGGACCCACAGGGATCACCAACTCCCAGCTCCTGGCCCTGCACAGGACACCCCAACAACCTCTTAAAAACCTCTACAAAAACCCCGAATTCCTGCTCCAAGCTTAAGTTCCACCACCCATTGGAGCATCAGCAATGCAAAATGGCAGGTGGCAAGCACCTAATCTGGAGGGTGAAGAAGAAATCGTGTGGTCTGCTGCTGAGCCACAGGACAGGACAGCAAAACAATCTCCATTTGCTACAGGAATGCTTCTGTAGTTGTGTAATGTGAGCAGGAGTGCCTACAAGAGGGAATATAAAGTAGCCAGTTTGCTGGAGCCCGCATCTTCATGAAAACTAAAAAATCCCAAACAGTGGCTTTTTCTACAGCTGCCCAATGGTGGCAGAAGGCAAATCCTCAGCTGGTGATAATGGTTATGGCTCCACTGGAATCTGCTGCTGTTTCCCCTCTGGACCTGGTGATGGAGTGGGAAAAACCCAACCATCCTACGTGGAGAAAAGCTGCAATAAATGAGTGGAACCAGATGTGAAAACCTGCATCCAGCTATGAGAATGGTGGGATGTCTTTGAAAACTTCAACTGGGCAAAGCCCCAGGCAGCCAGTAACAAAACCTACACTTCTTCAGCTTTAGAAGAGAAGAAATGACTTCTCAGAAATGCCAGAAGTGACTCAACCGTGATTTTTAAGCTGCTTCAACAGCATCTTAGTTATTTCAAGTAGTTCTAAGAGTTTACCTGTGATTGCCTTCCCCTAAGTGGAACTACAAGCTGGCAAAGTGCTCAAATTGGGGCAAAGGAAACACACACACTGATTTTTGTGACTGCTGTGTTATGAGTATGTTGCGTTTTTTTCTATTCCAAACTGCCTTCCCTGTGAATTTTGAAATACAGAAAACCAGCAAGTGTAGAGCAAATAGTATCTACATAAGTAGGTCATTTTCTTAATGGCAGGGAAGTGCTGTTTCACTCCAGCTCGTTTGTAACACAGACACACACATTTCCAAATAAAGCGTATTTGTGGATCTGCAAGGGAGGGGAGCGACTATAATCGTGGAGGCACTCACTCCAAGATCAAGTAGAGCCTAATTCAGAAAGACAGGCAGGAAAAAGTCGTATTTTGCACCTTCCATGAGAGCTTTGCAGGGAGTTGTGACATTTTGGAGAAAATCCTCTCGCCGCGTGTAAGCCGGAGCTGGAGGGTGCTGCACATTCCGTTACAAAAGCAGAGCCACGTTAGTTCATTAGAGAAGTGATAAGTTCAATCCTTACCAAGTTTTCTTGGTTCCTGGCTGCTATTTTCTGATCATCTTCTCCCCCATTTTTCATGTATTTGACCTCTTCCACTGGTTTGATCCTATACTCATCTGAGCACCAAGAAAAAAAAAAAAGAAAAAAAAAATTTTTGAACCAGTGTAGTTCAGCAGCTGGGATAAAAACCAAACTAAAACCAAAACAGCTGGCTAGAATAGACCCTAGTTAAGCAAAGCAACTAAAAAGTACATGTATATCTTTTCAAAGGCTTAAATATGACTAGCACAAAGGAAGTTTCTCCTGCCTGAAGTTTCACTAAGAATTTCAGTAGCTCTCTGGTCTGGCACAGCTATGGCACCAGGAAATGGGGATATTTGGTGTGTACCCTCTCCCAAATCCCTAGTTGAGTACGTTCAATACCAACACATTCTTTGCTCCTGCAGCCTCCCTGGATTTTCATTCTCAGATTTTCACTGTCAGGGCCAACAAGCCGTGAACAGTGGTTACTCCAGAGAGGAGTCTGCTCATGGGTGCTCCTTGCACAGCAAAGCTGATGGAAGCCTTTGAAAACTTAGGTTAAAAGCTGGAAAAAAGCCGACCCACACCATAACCACTTCGCTTCTTTTTTTAAATTTTGTTTTTCCTAATGACACAATGCACAGTCATAGAATGATTTCTGGAGAAAAGGCCCCACGCTGACCATCTTCCTCTTCCCACTTCCCCCCACAACAGCCATTCTTCCTGCACATGAATGTTAGCCAGATAGAAATTCAACCTGAAATAAGTAAGAAAAGTAAGATTCTTGGCTTGTCCTTAATATTTATCAGCTCTTCAAATAGAATTCCCAGCTCTAATGCCAGTATGGAAATATTATCTAACATACAGGTGCTATCCCACAGTAAACCCAAAGCTCCAATAAAGGTATTTTTTTCCTTGGTAGGACAAGATGGGACTTCAGAAAAAATGATTCTTCCCTGAAGCCTGTGAGTCCAGTTCTTGCAGTACCAACACTGCCTTTGCCCAGTTGCTTTTTGCTCTGTTGTCTTCATAGCACAAGAATCTATTGGAAAAAACACCCAGAGTTGTGCATCCACCCTCCTCCAGCCAGGATAAACAACACAGAAGAGAAACTTTATCCCACAGAAGTGGAAAATATTAATACAAAGTGAAATGGGACACAGTATACTGGGAATAAAGGGCAAAACCTCGGCAAATTAGAAGGTACTGCACAAACTTTCCTCTTTTTCTTTGGGTTTTCAAGCAATTTCTCTCACTTTCTAAAGGAAAAACAGAGCACCAATAGATTTTTCTGGGTTACTGTATTGTCTAAAAAAATAATCATCATTATTTAGACAGGAAGTTGTTCTCAGGAAACTGTTTACCACAGAGCCTAGAAGTGAAATTGGCCTTATTTTGAAAAGTAAGATTTTTTTTTTCAAACAAGATTGTTTTTTTAAACAATCTTATTTTTAAAAATACAACATGGTTTTGCATTTGGTCTAGTCCATATCTCTCTGCCTCCCTTATTATAGAGTTTAAATAAACTGAATCTATCAAATAGCAGCATCTCAGATGCAGAGCCTCAAATCAGATGGAAGAGTTTAAGACAATATTATTAGACTGGTAAATGTGAACAACTCTGAGGGGTTTTTTTTTCCTTTTTTCCAGTATAATTCAGCTAGTCTGGAGGTGACAATTCATAAACCCAAAAGGGCTGAACACAATAAAGCCTGGGAATTAGAAGTACTTGATTGACTGCAATTATCTAACTTACATTTTCCTCCCTGCCTCAGTGCTCTCTGTTGTGATTAGCAATAAATCCCACACGCAGAAAAAGCATCAAACTCCCACAGAGGCACGCAGGGGAATGGGGAAACAGATGAACAGGAGAAAGCAGCACAAAGGACATTTCCCAACCCACAGCCAGTCCACGTGCACTGGAGGAGAGAGGATGTTCAACCCAACCTTGTGGAAAATGAGGGAAGTATGGAGGGGCTGGCATTCCATGGCAAAAATAACCCTGAAATGTGTCTGCTGCTTATGCCGAGGGATTAATTGTGACCAAACATCATGGCCAGGCAGCAGCTGATCCTGTGGGGATGGTATAGGAGGGATTGCATCCTTGGAAGGCATCATCATCCCTTGGAGCCAGTCAGCCAGGGCACCGAGGAGTCCCTGACTGACAGCCAGGATAATCACGCTGACACGTGAAATTCTGATACACCTGGATGGGATGGAGTCTTCCCAGAGATCAAAAATGCCATTTTAAATTCACAGTGGACACGGGCACAGATCCTTCAAATGCTGCATTGTTTGCCAGACACATCAAGTAGCCCTGAACTTGCAGCAAAGAACTTTGCACAGGTTTCTTACGGTATTTCCAGATATATTTCCAACACTGTTAGTAAACTTCAATACGTTCCTGATGATACAATAACTGCTCAGTTACCTGTGGCACAATGGTGTTACTCTCCCCTGCATCCTAACAACTGCTGAAGTGCAGACACCTGGATAATTTATGCCCAAGACATGCAGCAGCAAAAAAGTTTCCAAGAATAAACCTGTCATTTTATATCACATTTTTTGGACAAGCTGAATCCACCGCAGCAAACTGCAAGTCTCCTTAGGAAAACGGTGTCCCACTGCCAGAGGGAGGGACAGATGGGATATTGGGAAGGAATTCCTCCCTGGGAGGGTGGGCAGGCCCTGGCCCAGGGTGCCCAGAGCAGCTGGGGCTGCCCCTGGATCCCTGGCAGTGCCCAAGGCCAGGTTGGACACTGGGGCTTGGATCAGCCTGGGACAGTGGGAGGTGTGATAGCAACCTGGGGAAGGTCCAAGGTGCCACCACGGCAGGGGTGGCACTGGATGGGTTTTAAGGTCCTTTCCAGCCCAAACCATTCTGGGATTCTGTGGATAAAGATTAAAAAATATCAGGAAGTCAAAGCAGAAGCCCCTGCAGATGTTGGCAGGATCAGCCTTGTAATATAAATGTCCTGGCTCTAATAGATGGTATGCGTCTGAGCTGAAGAAATCTCGGCTTGTATCTCAAAAAGCAATAAAGCTTTGACACAATCTAAAGCTGAGGATCTGCCTTAAAGGCCAGGAGATGATCTCCTGGGAGCAGGCACCCCGGGGAAGGAAGGGGCTGAGCGGCACCCAGGCTCCAGTGCCTCCGTGAGCGATGCACAGCCCGCGGAGCCAGCAGCGCCCGGTGCCCGCTGCGCCCAGCTCCGGGAATGCCAGCCACGGAAGTGCCAGCTCCGGGAATGCCAGCCCCGGGAATGCCGGCCCCGGGAATGCCGGCCCCGGCAATGCCAGCCCGGCAATGCCAGCCCGGCAATCCCAGCCCCGGCAATGCCAGCCCCGGCAATGCCAGCCCGGCAATCCCAGCCCGGCAATCCCCGCCCGGCAATGCCAGCCCCGGCAATCGCAGGGCTCTGAGCACACACCAGGATCGCACCAACAGGCAAAGGCAGCACTGGCCCGGGCAAAGCCAGGGATCAACCTCACTGTGCTCAGTAACAGCCATCAACATCAATATCAACAACTGTTTTATCGCAGACACACAGAGACCAAGGGAACAG
>VZTX01025656.1:9971-21705 GCA_013400915.1 Pardalotus punctatus
TGAGGTGGGGGGGGGTTCTACCAGGGACGCTACAGCTCCGGCCTCAGCCGGCAGCGACAGTGCCCGACCCCCCCCCAGCCACACACGTACCGCAAGAGAGCCCGGGGGGGGCACAGCGGCCCCGGGTCCCCAAAAGGAGAGGGGCAGGGGCCAGCTGAGCCCCGTGGGAACAGCCAACATGGGCTAGGGGACAAAGCTGGCATCACCACAGCCCCCCAGGAGGACGAGGCCGGGCTCAGAGCCCGGGGGGATTTGGCACAGTGAGACCCCCAGGGTGGGGTAGCCCAGCCTGGGGCAGGAGGGGGCTGGGGCAGCCCCATCTGCCCCCCCCCAGCACCAACACAGACCAGGAGCCAGTGACCCCATCACAAACCCACACCGTGGCAGGAATTAGTGTCAGAAAGGAGCAGCAGGCACAGAGCCCAGCCTGGAGAATAGCCCTTGGAGAAGCCACTAAGAGAAAAAGGCCACCTGTGACCCCCCATCGTGCCCCTCCACGGGCTGCTCAAGGCCTCTGCTGCCCACCTGGGAGCCAGGGGATCCCCTGCTGGGCTCCCCTGGGGACAGTCCCTGTGCAGCAGCCAGAGTCTCCCGGCAGGCAGGGAACGGGGCTGTAAACTGCAGGGAGCCGGGCATGTAAACACAGACCAGGGTATGGGGGGGCTGTGCCCAGGGGCTTCTGGCCCCCCACCGCCCCAAGGGACCAAAACCACGGGACAAGGGGGGGTCCACAAGCCCCAGCCCTCCCCATGGAGCCGGGGAAGCAGCAGCATCCCCCAGGAAGGGGGCTCTGGAGCAGGGGACAGTGACACTCGACCGTGTATAAAAAAGGAACTTATCTTCCCCGGGAAGAGTTTGTGCCCCACGGCCCCGGCTCAGGGGGCCAGGCGGTCCGGGGCCAGCGGCCGGGCAGGGAGGTGTGTGGGGAGTGCCGGAGCCGGGGCGCGGCAGCGGCCGGCGCGGATGTTAGAGAGGAGGCGAGTCTACGTTACATGGGGAGGGGGCGCGGGGGTCCAGTCGAGTCGCGCATCCCGGGAATCCGAGCACTGAGATGGGTCAGGGAGGCTGGCGATGCCTGTGGGTGGATGCAGCTCCTCAGGAGGAGACCTGGGGGGCTCAGGACAGGCATTCCCCCTGCTCCCTCTCCTCTACAAGCCCCAGGGACCACAACTCCATCCTCCCATGATGGATCAGGAAGCCAGGGCACTGCGCTGGGGTCCAAATCCCACTCCCATCCCAGGGACCATCAGCCCCTCACAGACCTCACTTGATGAGGATCCCCGTGGGCCGGGCCTCGTCCTCACTGGCATTCCTCAGGTTCCGCTCCACTTCCTCCGACGACCTGGGGCAGAGCAGGGTGAGAGGCACTGCCACGGCCCCTCAGCACTGATTACCCCATTGCCACCCCACTCACGCCAGGAAGTCCTTCACTTCCTCCACGGTGATGTCCCCAGTGGTGTCCAGCGGGTTCTCCATGCTGCTGTTGGGGGAGTCAATGGGGCCAGGCGAGAAGGCAGCCGGGTGCTCCTCAGGGGACCCTGGGAAGCGATGGGGATGGGAGGCATTGGGGACAGCCAGGACACAGGGCCAGGCCTGAAGCAGGGCCATGGGACATGGTGTGTGTGCAGGGACAGGGTGGTCACTCACGGTCGCTGTCAGAGGGGGAGTGCTGGCCCTCGGGGCTGCGTGGGACGTGGGTGCCGTTCGCCTGTGGCAGCTTCGGTGTCACCATTGAGCTGTTGCTGGAAGGAAACATGGAGAAGTTATGGCTAGAACTGGTGTCATGGGGTGGGTGTACAGAGGTACTAATGTAGCAAAGCCCCCCATGCCCACAAGACAGCCCACCTGAGGCAGGAGGTGTCCTGGAGCCGGGCGACTTCCAGCCGGCACAGCGGCTCCGTCACATTCCTGGCACTCAGTGAGAAGCGCTCAAACTCGGATGGTGAAATTAGGTAGAAACCTACAGGAGGGACAACAATGAGCTTCAAGGATCCCCCACAGGGCTGCAGGTGAGGTCAACATCCCATAGACACAGGATGTCACCTGATGTCCTCACCTTGGCCGTGCTTGGTGAAGACACAGGAGGCAATGCCACTGATGTCCTCCTTACGGATGCAGCTGTAGTGGACCTGGGGCCGCAGGCTGGGCACAGTGAAGATGTGGATGTCCCCCAGGTTGGTGAGACAGGCCAGGCAGTTTTCCAGCCGCTCCTCGGAGCCAGCGCTGGCCAGGCTCACCAGGGCCACCTTCCGCACCCGGCAGCCCTCGTGTGCTGTCAGCTTGAACTTAGTCTTGGCACTCACTTTGGGCAGCGTGAACACCTGGGGGGGCAAGAGGAGATGGGGTCAGGGGAGAACAGGAATCTGCAGGGTTTAGGGGACACCTTCCCATTGGATTCACCACCCTAGAATAGGAATAGGAGTGCCCCACAACCTGGATGGTCCCCTCCAGCCCTGTCCCTGCGTGATGAGGACATCCAAAAAGGACATGGGACATTCTGTGTCCCACCTCTACCACAGTGGGACACTGAGCCCTGCGCTCACCTTGAACTGTTCCTCGGAGGAGATGAGCATGGAATGGCTGCCCTGCATGTCGGGGGCCTTGGCCAGGTCCCGAGACACCTCGTAGGGTTCGGGCAGGGGGTTCCCCCGCCCGTCCAGCACCGCGATGGCCACCACCGGCGCCCGGTGCATCAGCTGGATCTCCTTCCCCAGCACCGCCTCCACCGCCCGCTCCGAGAACTTCTCCTGCGACGGCACCTCCAGGGCATAGGCGAACACCGACCCGGAGTTGGTGCCTGCCCACATCGTGGGGCCGTGGTGGGAGGCTGTGGGGTGCAGCAGTGTCAGAGCCACCTCCCTGCAGCGTGGCACCAGCCAGACCCAGCTCAGGGGCTTTCCCAGGGAGGGAGGGGGAGGTCTCACCGTCACGGAGGAAGGTGTCGGCGAAGTAAAGGCACCGCACAACCCCCGAAAGTGAATCATCAGCCGAGCGAGGCTCGATCCGCCGCTGCACCGGCGTCATCTCCACCTCGGGGGGGCCCGCCTGCTCCGCCAGCTGCGCATTGGCCTCCTGCACCTGGAGAGGGGACATGGGGTCAGTCCCTGCCCGATGGGGAGCTGCCATGGTGGCCCCAACTCCCTGCCCACCTTGCTAGAGGGGCTGCTGGCGTTGAGCCTCTTCTTGCCCGACACGCGGCTCTTGCGGATGCGGCGGAAGGACTGACGCAAGGACTTCTTGAGGGACTTCACGCGGGACAGGGGCCCCTCCATGGCCAGCGAGTCATTGGGGTGCAGCGTACACCTGTAGGCACCGATGCTGCTCAGCACCCGCCACATCGCTACGGAGGGTCCCCAGCACTGAGGTCCCCCCATACCTGGCCAGCACGGGGTTGCGCCGGTAGTAATCGAAGAGTCCAAAGCCGTGGCTGGTGCCAAAGGCCACGAGGTTCCACTCGGAGTGGAGGGTGATGGCGGTGACGGCAGCTGGGGGCACACACTGCACCAGCACGCTGGGCTGGAAGCCAGGGGGAAAGTGGAGGGGCCCATTCCGGGGGGCCAGCCGGTCGTGGCCCTTCCAGGTGAAGCCCTCACGGTCCTGCAGCAGGTCCACAGTGGCCACACTGACCGCGTGCTCCGACTTCTCATCACTCAGCTCCATCACCAGCACCTGCAGTGACAAACACGGATGGGGGGATGCACACTGGATCCCCCGAGACAGCCAGCCTGCTGTACCCTGGGGGCTAAACCCACAGGTAGGAGCCCTCCAAGGACAAGCACAAGAGTCTGCAGGGTGTGTAGCCCCCCTCATGCTGTGGGTTCCCTGCAGGGAAGCTGAGAGGCACTTGGCAGCCCCTGCTGTCCTTGCCACCTACCTGCCCTGCCGTGCCAGCCACCACCATCTTGGCCGTGTACTTGCAGAGCGCGATTTTCTGCACGCCCAGGCGCGGGTCGTCACTGTAGGGATCAAAGCAGCCCACCTGCGGAAGGGGACAGCTGAAGGGACAGCCAGGACCCCTCACACAGCTGTAGGGCAGCCCCCCCTGCACCCCCCACATCCCTCCACCAGCTGTGGCACACGGGCCACTCTGGGCATCACGCCCAGGAAAGGTCTGTCCCCACGCACACCCTGGCTCTTTCCCCGTGCTGGGGCAGACCCGCCCACGGAACAAGCGTCCCTTGTGTCCCCACAGTGCGTCACACAGCAGCTGTGCCCTGAGCCGGGGGACACGTCCCCGGGGCGCAGCCGGGATGGCTCCGGCAGGTGCATCCCCCGTGCCCGGCTCTGGGTTTGCTCCCTCTGGTGCTGGCAGAGCCAGGAGGGTGCTGAAGTCCATGGCAGCGTCCCCCAGGGGACCTCACCTTGCGGAACGGTGGCCACTCCTCCTCGCCCGCCTGGTTGAGGCTGTCGTTGTGCTCACAGTCTGTCTGGAAGATGTTGGCGGTGCCCAGCTTGTAGAGGGGCTTCAGGGAGACCCCCGAGGCGTCCCAGAACCGCACCGTGCCGTCCTCGTGCCTGGGCGGGGGGGTCCTGTCAGCGCGGGGCCCTGACATCTGCCCGGCTAACAAGAGCTGCCTGTGTGCTGGCAGCCACCGTGCCAGAGGGGGGGACAAGGGGGAACAGCGCAGCGGGTGACACAGCCGTGCCCAGCCAGAACGAGAAGGGGCAGCCCACCCGAAAACAGGGAGTGGATCCCACCACCACACCATCCCACTCCCCCACCACAGGAACAAGTGAGGATGTGTGTGTGTCCCCATTTTGGGTTTTGCAGGCCCCCTCCTTGCTGCCAGCCCACTCACCCAGTTAGGAGAAGCCCCCTCTGCATGGGCTCCTGGGCCAGGTTCTTTCCCCCATCTATGGGCCAAGCCTGGAGGGAAGGATGGAGAGGGGATGGAGGGAGGGATGAAGCCCATCCTGGAAGGGGCTCAGCAGGACCCCTCCCCACCATCCTCATCACTGACCGCAGAGGATTGCCGGGGGCTCTGCTGCTCGCCCACACTGACGATCCTCTCCCAGAGCTTGAGGGGCACGTTGGAGACATGGCAGGAGCAGGTGATGGCAGAGGAGTGGAGTGGCGCCAGGTACGGGGCAGGGATGGTTGGCCAGCCTGGTGTCTGCAGGTCGATGGCCACCAGCTCCTCCTCCACCAGCACCACCAGGGCTCGGGGGTTCTCAAAGCCTAGGGAGGGAGGAGATGGCAGCTGCATAGGGAGAGCCCCACATGACCACCCACTCCCTGGGTGGCCCTGACAGGACATACCTCCCTCGGGCACCTCTGCGCTCTGCACGGTGAAGAAGTCGATGACACGGGAGGTGAAGTCGAGCGTGGCCAGGGTCTGGCCCTGCAGCACGCTGACACAGTGCCTGTCACCGTAGCTGGCCCGTGGCATCCCCCCGCTGAAGATGATGAAGGGGTTCCTGGGAGGGATGAAGAAGGTTCCATCAGACCCTCAACCCCCAGATGTCCCCTGTGCCCATGTCCAGTCCACCCACCTACCCTGACTCGCAGGTTCGCCAGAGGATTTTGCTGATGGCTTTGCAAGGGAATGGACCTGAAACAAAGACACCGGACACTGTGGTTGTAGCACTGGGATGGGGGAGATCAGATTCCAACCCCAGAGCCCCCCTCCAGCCCCCCACCCTGTACCGTAGGGGATGGTGGACATGACGGGCTGCTGGGTCCTCTGGCCAGTGCTGCTCACTGCCCACACCATGTACCCGCCGTCGCTGTGGGAGCTGACGATGCTCTGACCGCTCTGCTCCCAGGCCAGGCTCTCCAGCTGCTGTGGGGGCACATGGGGGGCACTCAGCACCCGGATGGGGACACACACATGGAGCCACGGCCCCGCCAGCCCCCCACCAGCCCCAGTACCTGGTTCCCCAGGAAGAGGTGCTGGACAACACGAGTGCTCTGCTCCCACAGGACCACCAGTCCCCGGCTGTAACCGATGAGGAGCCGGCTGCTGTCGCGTGGATGCTCCTGGATGGATTCCACGGGCCCCAGTGCCTTCCCGCAGCGGTAGTCATCGGGGACACTGCAGGGGGACATGCACAGGGGGTCAGAGGGGGGCTGGGGCTGGTGGGGATAGGGCACGGGGCTTGCAGGGCTCTCACCTCTGCAGAATCTCATCTGGGAAGAGGGTTTTGTCCTCCAGCAGCGTCAGGGTGGGCAGTGTGACGAAGTACACAGCACCACCCTCGGTGCCCAGGCAGACCACAGTGCCGGCGGCCATCGGCAGCACCACCGTCACTCGTGTGATGCCGGGAGAGCAGCTGGGGGGGGAACAGGGGCCTGCATAAGCACCATGTTGGGTCTGAGGGAGTGTCAAAGAGACCCCAGACCCACCCTGCTCCATCCCTACATTCCCATTTCCTTGAGCCCAGGAGGACAAGGACAGAGACAGCCTCAGTGCTGAAGCAATTAGAGCCATTAATCACCCCCGGGCCCTGCCAGCACCATAAAAAGTCCAGAGCTGCGCCCCCACACTCAGCATCCCAGTCAGGATCAGAGGAGCATCCCAGTGGGGAAAACACCACCATGGAAAGGACCTTGGCCACCATCCCGCCCGAGCAGGCTGGCCGCTCCCACGCGCCGTTCCCAGCTGGCAGCGGCATTGCTCCGGCCACAGCCCCGCGGGGGATCGGCTCGGACCCCCCCAGGCAAGTACTTAGCGCTGCCGGACCCTGGGCGTCCCGGGAGGCCAAAGCTGCGGGTCTCTTCCAGCTGGGAGCAGCCCTCCTTCTGGCACACCTCCCACAGGTGCAGCGTGTTGTCATCCAGCAGCGAGAGGAGCCAGCCCTGGGGACAGTGGGATGACGGTGGGGGGGGTGTGAGGTGCTAGGGGGCTGCTGCTAGGGCCCCACAGGACACCCACGTACCTGGCCAGGCAGGAAGTGCAGCTGGGTGACAGTGGCCGTCTCTTTGTGCAGGCCTGTCAGCTCCACGCCCGGCGCGCCATATCTGGGGGGGCCGTCAAAGAAACAACGAGGGTAGAGCTCCCCCCTCCCCCAGCAAACCCCAGGACCCCCTGAATTCTCCCAGCTCACAGTTCTGCCTGCAAACACCAGTTTAACTCCCTGTGCCCAGGAGAACCAGGGTAGAGCACCCCTGGCTGCACCCCATGCCAGAGCTGGCCTTGGCACCACCATCCCCAGCTGGGATCCACCAAGCACCTCCAATTCCAACCAGGACACCCTGAGTCAGCCTGGGATCTACCAAGCACCTCCAGCTGGGACACTGCAGGCCAGGCTGGGATCCAGCAACCACCTCTGACCGGGATGCCCCGGGTCAGGTTGTGGCCAACACACACGGCCGGGGTGGGTGTGCGAGAGGCGCCGGGAGCCCCGGCACGCACCGGCAGCAGGGTGGGGTTCGGCATGCGCCGGCACAGCCTCACTCACCCGACTGGTCCCGGCTCCTTCAGCGACGCCGCTCGGCAGGAACCGCAGCAGGACCCACACGGCAGCTCCAGCACCACACGGAGCACCCTGGCCTGGCATCCCCAGCACCCCTGGCCCTGGCCAGCTGCTCCCCCCAGCCTGGTGTCACCAGTGCAATGCATAGCCACACCAGGGCATGCTGTATGCCAGGGGTCCTTGCCCCTGGTCGCTTTCCGGTGCTCTCGGCACAGGGAACCAGCCCAGCAGCTCTTCCAGCTGGACAGGCAGGAGCTGTCTGGCAGTGCCGGGCACAGCCAAGCCGGCAGAGCCGGGGGGAGTTGTGTAGCTTTGGAGAGAGCAGACAACAGGGCCTGGGAATGAAGCAGGGAGCACACAGAGGGCTCTTGGTGCCACATGGATGAGGGATGTCACCCAACCTTGCTCTATTCCAAAATAGTGCCACAAGCTGAGAGCCTTCAGGGCAAATGGCTCGGGAACACCAGTGTCATCAGCATGCTGGACATGGGTCCAAGCCCAGGGAACCCCAATAGCCCCAGAAGACCCCCCAGTGCTGGCAGCCCCTCAATGCCAGGCTGTCTGCAACCAGATCTGCCCAGCCGCGCTGGGGAGCACCCAGGGGTGCCCCCACTAACCAGTAACGCCAGTCAGGCCAGCTCCAGCTGCTGCCTCGCCCGGCCCCGGCTTCCGCCAACCTCCAGGAGCATCTTTTTGGCGGCAGCCAGAGCGGGGCCATGTAGGCATGGGGTACCACACTGGGTACCACCCAAAAACCATCCCGCAGAGGATGCTCAGGGCACCACAGTCCCCTGCAACGGCATCCCCACGGTGCTGGGGGGGCTCAGCTGGGACCAGCACTGCAGGCCAGGCGGGCGAGTGGGGCAGCCGGCGACGTCGCGGCTGGGCTGGCACCCGGGCGGCCCCGGCAGAACAAAACACGCCATCTTTGTGCTCGGGAGGCAGCGAGCCGCCGGCCTGGGGGAGGGGGAGCGCGGCAGCCCCCACACCCCGACCCCGACCCCGCTGCGGGCGCAGCCGCCCCCGCGCCCCCACCCCGCATTCCTGCGGCGCGGGGCCCCCCGAGCATGGGCTGCTTCCAGCCCTGGCTGCTCGCCAGCAGCCCTCTGAAGTCTCCCTGCACGCTGCCGGCAACAAAGCCCGGCCGGCCCCGCGCTGGCGTCCCCCGCTTCGGACCCCCACCCGGGACCGGGCTCCGTGCCCACCGCAGCCCCTCACCCCGGCGCTGGGCCGGCCAGAGCCCCCGCTGCCCCCCCCGAGGGCTGTGTGGACGATGCCAGAATGGACAGGAGCCCCCCCAGGATAAGGGGGGGGTGACACCAGGAAGGACTCCCACCTGGGATGCCCCCCAGGACGGTCAAGCCCTTTTGTCCGCCCAGCATTTTGGGCGAGGTGGGGGTTTCCTCCAGCCACCCCCTCACCGCCCAGCCCAGCTGCAGCACAGCTGGACGGAGGGATGGACGTCAGCCGAGTGGGGGCTGCCGGATGGGCCAGAAGCAGCACGGCCACGTCTCCAAGCATTCTCCAGGATGGGGACAGCCAGAGCAGTGCGGGAGAGTCCGGGAGGTCCTTACCTCCTGCTCATGTGGGAGGAAAAGGATACAGCTTGACGGCTCCTGCCTTGGTACCGATGGCCATCACACGCAGGACGGGGTCATAGGCCAGGGCGCTGGGCTGGCTGGGGAAGCCGTGCTCCACTGTCTGCCATGGGGACAGGCACGTCAGGGTGGGACCCCCCACCTCTGACCCCCCCAAACCTCCCACAGCCCCCCCTCACCCTCACAGCTCTGATCTCGCACCAGCCTGAGCATCACCCCTGCAATGGGGGATGACAAGGACGCTGCCCTGTCCCCCACTGCCACCACGGGGAGCCTTGGGGAGGGGAGACATCACTCTTCACCCAATTGCCACCCAGCACCTCAAAACCCAATCCAACAGCCACACCACGGGCCAGGGCAGGTCTGACCTTGAACAAGCTGCCCCACCACTCACCAGCACTTTGGGGATGGGACAGCCCTGCTTTAAACCCTCGAGGTGAGGACACCCCCGGAGAGATGAGCGGGACCCCCACCACAACATCACCGGGCGTCCCCGATGCTGGGCAGCAGAACCAGGCGAGCGGGACCCAGCAGCGCCAGGGACGTCCCCGCTGAGCCGCGTGCCGCCCGCGGGCACCTTCCCAAGGAAGTCCCGGCCATCCGGCGTGCCCGGGCTCGCCGGCTGGGGAGGGGCTGCCCTGGCAGCGGGGGGACGCGGGGGGCACCCACCGCCCCGGCCCGCGGCGAGGGGACCGCAGGGCTCCCGAGGGCAGCTCGGCTGAGCGGCGACGGCGCGATCAGACGATACGGAGGCCGCCGGAGCCAGACTGGCCGGATCCTGACCTGTTCCCTTTGTCTGGGGCATCCGAGAGGCGCAGCGGGGCGGCTTTCCACACCCGCCGGCGGCAGCCGCTGTCACCCCAGCTCCTGCTCCCCTCCCAAGGGACACCTTCAGGAGTGTGGAAATGTCCCCAGCCCATCCAACGCGTCCCAGCCCATCCGAGTGTGTCCCAACAAGTCCAAGGGGCAAGGAAGCGGATGCTCGTGGGTGCCAATTTCTGCGGCAGCCCCCACACAGGGTCATGCCAATTCCCCCCCCTTGCACCGCAGGAAGGAGCTGGGACAGCAGCAGCGCAGGGACACCACAGTGATGCTTTAGGCCAGGAACCAACCCGGTGACACTGGCAAAGATTCCCCAAAAAGCGTTGTCCCAGCTCCCCAGCACCCCCAGTCCCAAAGCGGGGCCCAGCTCAGCCCCACACCTGCAGCCCCCGCTCCTGCCCGCAGCAGGGCCGCATCCGGCAGGCAGTGCCGGCTGGCCAAGGCGCGCTCCCGGCCAAATTACAGCAAATCCCAGGGAGATCTGGAGCTCGGGAGGAAAAACAACCGTTAATGGGAGGCAGGTGGGCAGCCGGCGGCCCCAGAGCTGGGACGGCCAGAGCGGGGCTCTCCTCAGTCTCTCCACAGGACATCCCACTGGCACGGATCCACCCTGGGCACCCATTTGGGCAGGATCTGGCCATGGGACTGTGCTCCCCAAAAACAGAGGGCTCTGGCTGGGCTGAGCCTCACACGCCAACAAGACCCTCACCCGTGCAGTGAGTTGGGGGCAAGGGCTGTGCTGGGCGGTGGAAGCTGCCTCTGACCCCCCACCACTGCACACCCCGACACCTCCCAGCCCGGTCCTGCTGTGGGACAGCTCGGAGGTCCATCCAGTGCACAGCATCACCCCTACCATGAGTTGGGAAAGTACCCCACAGCAGTGCCAGAATGCTGCCGAAGGATGGACTGACTGACACGGCTTGGGCTCATCCAGGGGCCACTGCCGGTGGCCTCCTGCCCCCGGGACCTGGGCAGGAGGGTGGTCCCAAAACCATGGGGCTCCTGAGACAAGGGGCACCAAGTCCCAGGTGGGCACTTGCTGGCACAGCCTGATGTCCTGAGGGAAGTGTCTGGCACTCCAGGGCTTGTGGGGTCCCTCCAGGATTGTTTGATGAAGCTTGGGGGTCTCTCCCACCCAGAATGAGAGGGCCAAGTAAAAAAAACTTGGAGGGAGGAGGGGGGCAAGGGCTGACCTCTGATGTGCCCCCAGGTCCCCCAGAGACACCTCTTTGGGGTGCAAGGGAACCCCATGCCCAGGGGGTCATCACCACAGCCCTTCCAGCTGACACAGGGGGTCCAGTCCCCAAGTATCCCACCCCTGGGGAGACTGGGGTGAGGGGCTGAGCCCCACATGGGGAATGCAGCCAGAGATGATCCGAGGCCAGACAGGGTGCAGGACCACAGTCACCCCAAAAAGCCGGTGAGCAAGGCCTTGGAGAAGCCACGGGACAGGGGGAGTGCAGGAAACTGGCTCTCCCGGGAACCCCCCCAAGAGAGCCTGGGGACAGGGATGTCGCGCTGGTGAGGAGGTCGCATTCTCTCTCCGGGTGCCTCCCTGCACAGCACGGGGAGGAGCGCAGCCCCCGGTCCGCACCCCGGGGCGCAGCCCGCACCGGGGGCTCCCGGTACCCACCCCCGTGGGTGCATCCTCCCGGGGCGGCCCCGCAGCCGGTCCCGGGGTCTCCCGGCCAGGCAGCCCTGCCCCTTCTGCGTGCCCCTTCCCTGGGAACGGGGAGGTCCCGGTGCGCGGCTCCCCCGGGGGTTCAGCCGGTCCCGGGGGGGCGGTGCCCCGCACGCTGCCTGCCCTCCCGCGGGCAGCATCCCGCCGGGGTACCAGAGCCCCGCGCCACCGGGGGGCTGGCCGCACGCCGCACCCTGCCCGGCACCCCCGGTGCCTC
>VZTX01025675.1:6773-31132 GCA_013400915.1 Pardalotus punctatus
CCCGGGGGCGGCGGGACGGGACGGGGCGGGTGTGCGGGAGGCCGTGTCCGTGTGCCTGCGTCCCTCTCCGTGTGTCCGTGTGTCTGTCCCGCTGCCGAGGGTGCGCTGCCGCCTCCCCGCCCCGCGCAGGAGGCGTAGCCCCGTCCGCCGCGGGCGCGGAGCGGGACCCGCGGGCACGGCCGGGCCCCCGCACACGGGACACGCTCCCGGAGACACGCACGGGCTGCCTCTGCAGATGCACATGCACCCGGACAGGCACCCGCAGCCAGACACGCACGGCGTGCACGGACACACGGACACACGCCCAGATGGACACACAGGCACACGAACAATGCGCGCCCTCCTCTCCCGCTCGCAGCAGGGCTTACACTCATTCCCCACGGGTCAATGCCTGCTCTTACGTGGCATTTTCCTGCCTCGGATTTTCTCTGTGCAGACAGACTGTGTCCGTTTGCTGAAGGGCTCTTTGAGCCAGGGCACCCGGGTAGCGCTGCACTCGCTGTCTGACGGCTTTTTGGCACGGTTCACGCCCCCGCCGCTTGGGACATCAACACTTCAGACCGAAAGGAAGCATCGGGTTTATGATCGTGTTTGGGTTGTTGGAGAGCTTTCTGTATTCTTCTGCTTTTAATATAAGTCATAAATCATCCCTAGAGCTGATTATTGATTTTAAAAGCGATTTGTAGTAACAGGTAACCTAGCTGTGACCTGCAGACCTTCCTGACACCCTCATGTCTACTACATCTCACATCAGATTTTGCTTAAAACACCTATGTTGTGTTGCTGTTCTCAGACAGAAGTGATTAATTGTAATGCCACCTACCCAAATTTCCCCTTACTTGCACTGATTTCCAACACAGCTTTCACAAACCTCACTGATTTCTTCAACCTCTTCATACCCCTGGGAGAAACCAGGTTTGGGTTTCAAGTGACTATTTGTTGTTTTAGAAATACAGACCTACAAAAGTTGTTAACATTTTAACTGTCCCAGTGCTGCTAAATCAAGCCAAGTCCTAGTGTGGCTATAGGATCATCACAACCATACTGCTTGCAACCAGTGCAAAAATATCACTAAATGCCTCACCAAAACCACTGTCATGGTAGGAGTGTGGTATGTGGGACAGGCAGTAACTTACAAGCTGCTCTCGAGCTGTTGGCTGTGTGTGGGGAAAGGGATAGCATCAGCTCTCCCTGTTATCCTGAAAACACACAATAAGGTGTGTGCTGTCACCCTTTATTAATAATAAAAATAATACCATGTTGGGACTGACCTGGAAATGCAAGATGTGGTGAGCTGGGACTTCAAAACAGGTTGTTCCTCTGTGGTATATTTTTAATATTCCTGTGAAAAAAAACAGAAGTGAAATGCAGATCCTGCACTTGCAAGAGATAAAGTATCCAATATGAGCCTTACTGCCCAGAGAAGCCTTGTGTAGACCTAGAAGTCTCTTCTTGGATCTTCTGGCCATGCCCAAGTACCCCATAATGCAGCTACAACTACAAATATCCATGGATAGGCTCATGTGGGAGAGCTTTAATCACCCCGGTTGTAGGAGCAGGGAGACCCTCTTGCCGTGTCCCTGTGTCCTGCCATGCTGCCCAGGGAGCACTGAGTAAAGGAGCAGATGCACAGGGGCAAGTGATGAATGAGCAAGGGGGAAAAAGGAAAAGCAGGGGCATGGGGTAAGGAAACTACTCGGAGGAAAGGAAACCACTGTCTGAAGTTCAACTGTGGCATCTCAAGGAGCAGAGAAGAGGGCTTGAAGAAATGGGCAGTACTTTCAGAAGGAATGCACTGCAGCGGGACCAGGGCCAGACGAGGCATAGGAGCTCCCCAGTCACTGGTTATATTTAGCTGGGCTCAGCCGAGGCCGAGCTCTCGCTTTCTGCAGGTGCCTGTGGCACTGGCACAAGCACCCGGTGCCCGCTGTGCCCAGGCTGTCCTCGTCCCACAGCCCCCATGAGAAACCCCCACGAGAAGGGAGAAGGTCAGGAGCTGCTACTACGCATTTTTTGAGCAGGAAGATGTTGTCAGTGCTCAACACCCGCTATCAGTCATGATGTTTGTCAAGCCAAACCCTTTGAAGGTCCCGCAGAGTCACAGGCAGTTTATCTTACCCCAGTATAACACCACTGACCAACAGACCATAATGTGGGCCCTACAGGGAAAGACCCCTGGAGCTGCAGGAGAGGAAGTGCTGTGGCTTCCCTTATAAGAAGAATGTTAATACCCTTCTCTGAAGCCGGTGCTGTTCTCTTGCTCCATATGCAGCAACGAAAGGGGATGTAATTGTACTAATGGTAAAGTGAGCAGCTGTAACACCAACAGGGGGAATTTGTGGTGGTTGAATGTGAAGCAGGCAGCTCAGCCCCAGAGCAAGGGCAGCCTTGTGTCCCTGAGGTTGGCCACAGACCAAGAAATGAGGCCTGAGCAGTGGTAATACGTGGCCTGAAATTAGGTGTGTAAAGAAGGTGTTGATATAAATCCTTCCTGCTTGCTGGTGACAAGGGTGCTGGACCAATGTGTTCTAGCTGTTTTTCTGGAGTCCAGGATGGGCTGGAAGTAAATTGCCAAAAAAAATATTGCCTTCGTGTATGAAACCAGAAAACCCCTTGATCTTCCTCCTGGGATTCCCTTGCTCAGAATTAGGGATTGAGAAAAAAAGGCTTTTAATGCCCATGTCTTAATGAGATTATTATACACTCAGTAGAAGATGAGTTTGAGGCAGGACCAAGATTTTGGGATGAGAACAGAAAGGAGAGCTCTATCTCCTGGGGATCATGAACGACAATGTACAACAAAGTCTACCTTGATCTCCAGGAACAGCCATTACCACAGCCTGTGTCCTTTCTCTCTTGAACATCATGACTCCTGTCTACAAAATACCATTTTTTAGGATCACATAGCCCATGAGAATGAGATCCCTCTGGCTTTGTTCAAGTATTTCAGTGCCAGAGGCCCTTGGACTTGGGTGTTCAGTATCATTGCACAGTTCTGCTGTAACAGAGAGAGGGAAATCCCTGTCTGGAAAGGCCTGATCTTTGTGCTCACTTTCTTATCACTTCCATTTTAAAGCTATGGTTAAAGTAGGACATAAACCCAGAGTATCTAACCTGGGTATGGATTTGAAAGTGATGCAATTGTAAGTTGGTTCTTTGTCTCTTTTATCATCAGTTTAAACAAATAAAATCCTTTATCTGAAATACTTCAGGTGTTCTACAGATAGGTTTACATTGTCATATCTTTCTTGTGGTGGAAAGGGTGGATAAAAGCATCTGAGTCACATCTAGATGTCTGCCATGGCACTGAAGATGTTCTGGATTTTCCACGGTGATTCCTTCCTCTCTCTGCACCAGCTGGAGCCACTCCCAGGCGCCTGCCCAAGGCCACAGCCTGTTTCAGGGTGAAGCTCCACCTCTGCCTTAATGTTTCACAAAATATTTCTACTATCCAGCAGCACCATCCTGTGATGTCTCTGACTTTCTCCCATTTCTGGACTCTGTGGCATAAGTTTAGGTTTGCTACTTACCAGCAGCTCCAGCAAGAAGAAACATCATCTGTCTGGATGTAAGTCATTCCAGCCACATAGCAGGGTGTGACTCGTTCAACCACCACATTTGCAGTAGGTTCAGAAGCCATAGGATCCCAGGCACAGCTCTCTAACATGCCAGAAAGACCAGCTAAGAAAGCAAAAATTACCTGTTTCCAGAAGTCACAGTGAAGACTGGGATGGCTGGAGGAGGAATCCATGTGCAGCCCGGCCTCTGGAGCCACTGGTGCACAGCAGGTCCTGAACATCCCTCAGTCCTTTGGTCTAAGCACTCTCCATACAACAGATGATGGCCAAACTGCAACTCAGGTGGTGAACAAGCTGGACTGATTTATGGTTTTAATAAAAAGGAGTTTTGGAGAGTTAGGGTCAAACTGGGAATGTAGGATCAAGGATATAAAAATAAAGGCAAATTCATTTGAACCTTGGAAACCCCCACGGTGTTACAAACAGTTTTTGTATTAGGAAAACTATTTATTTTCCTTTCTATGTCCTTGCCATGCTGTTTGCTGGTTCCTCCTGGCTGGGCCATGATGGGAAATAGGAGAGCAGAGGCACAAGCTGTGGACACCGTGCAGCTTTGCCATCCCCACACTGCTTCCTCCAAGTGAGCCCATAGACCAGGCTGCTGGGGCTTTCACTACCATGGAAAAAGTTTGTCTCCTGCTTTTTCCAAGGAAGCTATAAAAAAAATAAAATTCATGCAAAATCCTTGTTAGAAATGGGCAACTATCACATGCCAAAAATTACAATCATAAATTTAATCGTATTTCTAATCTCAGGCTAAAGATGTGGCACATGTTGCTGCTGCCTGATATAAAAATAGACACACAAAGAGATATTTTTACCATCTAGGGACCAACCTCTGTTCTCAGACATTCAAAAGCAGCATTGCTCCCAAACAAGTCCCAGTGTGCTGAAAAGCAGCATTGTAACACTTCTGGGAAACAGAGAACAGCACCTAAAGTCATTTGGCCAAGTTTTGACCCTCTCCTGCATGAAAAAAAGGCAGAGTTCAGAACAAATCTCTGGGCTAATCCATGCCTGAAGCTGCTGGACTGGAAAGTGAGGGAGGTACAAGGGGAAGACTTTCCTCATGACTGTATGGTACATGAATCTGAGACAGGGATGATGAAGTCAGACCGAACTTGACCAAGTCTTGGTGTCCCTACAGCCCCCGGAGTAGGCTGCGGGGGGGCACTTGGCTGCCTGACAGGCTATTTTCAGGAGGGGTTCACTGATGTGCTGGACTGAAAAGGGTGATGGGCATCTCCAGCCATGAGCCACCCGAGAAAATGCGCCCCAATCCCCAGAGGGATGGGCGAGGGGGTGCACAAGGCCGGGACACAGGAGAGGGTTAAAAATTAGCAGCTCCATGGAAACCTGCCTGTGTCTGTTAATGGTTAGCCCCAAGAAGAGTGTGCTCATTAGAAGGTTTTGCCTCTGGAGTGCCTTATCCTGCACAAAGTCTCAGCCAGCTCCATCTTGTGGCCAGGGACTCTGCCCGGTGCCGGAGAGGAAGGAGGAGGAGGAGGGTTTGACATCCCGAAGGTCCTACCCCACCGCCCTGCACGGCGTGCTCAGAAATATTCTCTCTTCCTGCACATCTCGCCTCACATAAACTGGTCCCACTTTGGTTAGCACTGCGGGAGAGCCACAAAAGCCAGGAGTAAATGCTGGACTCATCTAGCAGAGGGTTTCTTATAAATGGAGAGCCCTAAGGGATTCCCTTTGTATGCCTGCATGTAGGGAAAGCATCATTAAATATGATTTAAAATGTCAGCAGGTAGAGCCATCTAGGCTTGGCTGCACTCAAATCTCTGGCAAAATTCCCACTGAATGGAGTAAAAGCTCCAGTCCTGAGCACCTGGGCGAGCAGAGTGCTCTGGAGGTACAAACAGTTTTCCGAGGAATTCACCTGGATCTATGCAGTTTGGACCTCACAATGCCCTGTGCAGCTTTTTCAAATCACAGCTGACACCTGGCTATTTAATCACTATCTGAAATAAATCACTGCGCTCTGTTTTTTTGTTTATTTTTCTGGCAAGTGGGTTTTGCCCAGCATGAGCTTGCTGCAGAATCTGTTCACACCAATCTTGGAAGGACAGAACAGCTGTGAAATGCTGAAGAGACTACAAGGAAAGACCTTGCTTTGAAAAGAATAATAATAATAATGTAGCGTTAGACATGTGCAACACAAGCCCTGTTTCATTTGTAGGAATGATATACAGGCCCAGGTCCACAATTCCTCCCCAGAGACCCCTATTCCCATTAATGTCAGTACAAGTTAGGCACCAAAATACCTGCCTGGACTTGACCCCTTTTTCTCACCAATTTAAACATTCCTCTGCTTGAGAGGGGATTAGGACCCTTAGCACTATAATGACTTCTTGAATTCATTGACTGTTCCAGATATGAAACATTTCTTCTTTTAACTTTTGGCTGATTTACCCTATAAAAGATCTCCAAGGATAAAAAGACTTCAGAGAAAGTCTTTTTTCCCCCCAAAGTCTCATTTATGCAGCAGATTTTCTTTCTCCAGCTACATCCAGACATCTGTGACTAAAGGAGAGACAGAGATTCCCTGATGTTTAACCAGACTCATGTGTTTTAGCATGGGAGAGGCAGCAGTGACACCAGTGAGGGTCTAGGAGAGCTCTCTCGGGAGGGCTGAGAGCTTTCTTTTCCCTCCCACCCACCAAGATGTGATGGATGCTACTCTGGGAAGATGTTAGTGTCACTTTTGAAAAAATTACTGCCAAACAATAACCAAACTAGGAAACCAGCTGGAACAAATGTCCCTCAGAGTGCTACCAGTAGTACTAGGGTTTCAGAACAGGCAAAAAAAAACCAAAACAAAACAAAAAACCAACCAAACAAAAAACTCAGTTGCCATAAATATACACCAAAGCCATGTTGGTCCCACCACAGCCCTCTCTGGAGTCCTGAGAAACACTTTTTTATTCATCTCAGTGCCCTATTTTCCTTTTTCCACTTTATCTGGCCTTGCAAGAGTCCCAGCTCCCCTGGGGAAATCTCTGCCATGTTTGGGCCACCAGCTGGGCGTATATTTTCTCTCTGCTCCCCTTGATGTCACCCACCTTTGTGGGTGCTCGGGGGACACTGCCTGGGGTTTAGAGACACTGTCCAGGGAATTGGGAACAGTGAGAAGCAGGTGAGGCATAGCTCCTTCATAAGATGTTTTGCTTCCACCAGGAGAGGGAGAGTGGGAGCTGTTGGTATTGGTTTACTTTTCCTGGAGAGGAGAGGAATAGATTTTGCTCTCCAGGGGTTGCTCTTTGGAGCCTGTGTGTGAAAAGCAGCACCTTCTGGACTCAAAAGCAGGAAGCATTTTGCAGTTTTTTCAGTTATATGCTTGTGAAATTTTTCCTTTGTTTCTTGTATGAGGCTGTTTTTACACAAAGAGCAGAGCCCTGTGTACAGCACCTTACTCTGCCTCTCCATGTTTTGTGAACAGCCTGGGCATAATTAGGGCATACAAGACCCACTATGTTCACATGCTACAGGCATCTCCTTTCAGCCCATGCTGCTGTTGAATAAAGCAGGTCAATGCATTCAGAAGGTGAGAAATGTCCCTCTGCTCCAGGATGTCCATCCAGCCCCAGGCTGCAGCAGGACAGACTGTCTCAGGGACCCAGCTTCTTTTACCCAGGTCCTTCCTCCAGCACCCTGACTTTCTCATCCTTTTTTTAGGGGGCACATCCCTCTCAGGCATTTGCATCCTTGAGTTTGCCTAATCTCTTCTTGAACCTGCACATACAGTATCCACAACATCCCATGACAGCAAGTTCACCAACTGTGCCTGCATTTTTTTTTGGTCTCCTTTACAATGACCTTTTTTAGCATTGTGTACCCCCAGATTCTGGTGGGTGCTTGGCTGCCACCCTGAGTCAAAGGCTTTGGAAACCCATCAATGATGGCTCAGCAAGTCTGCAGGGTGTGATGTGCTGGCTGTGCCTGGGAACACAGCTGGGTACCACAGCCCCCCACAACTTCACCACTGGGCTCTGCTGTTCCTTTGGGTCCCCAGGATCACTGCCTGGGCCTGGTCACTTATTAACAACCACTTTTTCTATTTGACTTCATCTCTCCTTTTACTTCAGCGGAAGTTACTTCACTTACTTTCCTTTACTCCTGTTAGTTCTTTATGTTGCCTTTCTCCTTCCAATTTCTACGGCTCCTCCAGCTGATCCACTGCAGACTGGCAGATACAGGAAGCTCCCAAAGAGCATCAGCTGTAAAAGAAGCCACAAAGTTATCACTGACTTTCTCTGCAACATCATCATCCCCATCTGCCCCTTTTATACCCTTGTTGTCAGCATTCCCACTGATTTACTCTCTGCCTTTGTGGCTTTGGTATATTTAAAGAGCCTTTTATCAGCAGCTAGAGCATCCTTCGCAAGGCAATTTATAGATTCTTATTTTTAGCCCTCTTTCTTTGCTGTTTGATTGTGACCTGACATATTTTATGGGTTTCTCTGTTCTTAGACCACTTTGGGCTTTTAGTGTTGGGTTTGGGGATTTTTTTTTGACAAGTTGCTGTAAAAGTCAGTATTTTCGGCACACACCCCAAAACCTGGAAGAGGTCAATTTAATCCTGCTGGGAAGCCTTAGTAAGCAAACCTACTCCATCCCCAAACACCAGACACATGGCTTTGAAACAGAGAGTATTACTGGGCTAAAACTAAAAGGCTGAAGGATAGAAAATTTGGGTAAAATAGAAATTGATGATTGCAGTTGCCAAGCTCAACAAATGACAGCCCTTCTCTCACAGGAGTGACAGATGAGGCAGTGCCAGTCTTGCCTTGCTGTGGATTGTGGTTTATTGAACCACAAATGACCGGCAGGATCCTCTCTGTCTCTGGTTTGTACCAAGGTCCTGTCACCCTCCTGAGCCTGGCATAAAGCTGAGGTGGTTTCCCCAAAACCAGCTAGGGACAGTCATGTTCACCAGGGCACCTGCCTGAATCCCATTAATCCTCACCTGAGGTTTTCCAAACACTCTGCATACCAGGGGCTGCTGTTGCAAAGCCATTCTGACAGAGGAGGTGAACACTTCTTGCTGGAGGAGAGGTTCCTTTTCCCCTACCCCTGTCCCTCCTGTTGGAAGGGGTGCTATCATTCACCTTGAAAACAGCCAGCCATCGAACTCAAAACACACCAGAAGTGAAAAGTTGAGCCCCTTGGTCTGCAATGGTGTCTTACCTTCATTGTTCACTCTCACTTTATGCCTCCATCTTGGCACATCCTATGCAGGACCTATGTACAAACAATCTCCTGGAGGAAACAGGGGGTGGTTTCCACCAACAGGTAACCAGAAAAAATGCAAAGTGCTTCCTGCTGTCAGGCCTGAAAGGTGCTGCTTTCACACGCAAGTTTGGATGCTGGGCTTTGCTGGGGAGTGTGTGGATGCAGAGTTTGAGGTCCCAGTTTTGAGGCTGATTTCAGGTGTAAGCAGTGCTAACAGCAGCAGGACTCATCACCCCACCCATTCTTACTCGGCCATCCCACTATATTCCTGAGGTGCAGCTCCTCTAAGGCAGCTGCCCAGTCCCAGGTTCTTGCCCCACTGCCATCCCCAGCACCCACCAAGCCCGGCCCCCACCCCCCACTTGCTTGTAACTGCTTGGGTGTATCCCGATAAATGGAGAATGGCGTATGACTGAAGTTATCCCAAA
Organism: Pardalotus punctatus; assembly: GCA_013400915.1. Lineage (NCBI taxonomy): Eukaryota > Metazoa > Chordata > Aves > Passeriformes > Pardalotidae > Pardalotus > Pardalotus punctatus. The sequence continues at coordinate 16,024 of VZTX01025675.1, forward strand.
GTTCCCAAGCAAGTGTATGCTGTAACCAGGCAAACCTCTGTCCCAATTCCTTTAGCACTGTTTATCACACCCTGTGCAGATCTGCCAAGCAATCACACTCTCCAGAGTGACGAAAGTGGGTGCCAGACTTGAGTGGCAGCATCCTCCCACCTCCTCTGCAGGTCACATGCTGGCAGGACACTCTGCTGCTCAAGGACATGCTGCACCTCAGGGGAGAACATGGATGGGAGAACCCAGGATAGACAAAGAGTTGTGGCAGATTCCTGGAGCCTCTGAGCCTGCCTGCAGCCATGTCCACACTCACACTGACAGAGAGGATCCAGCTGCTTTCCTGTGTCTACTTGGATTTTGAAGGATGGGCAGCTGAAAAAGGAGCATGAGTCAAGAGGCAGCAGTCATAAAACATGACAAAGAGCTATTTTCCATGATCACGTTTCCCTGAAGTTACACATTGCTAATAGACAAACAGAAGTGCAGTATCTGAGAGTTTGCACTTTTGGTACAGAATTCCAGTCCAGATAAAAGAGCTGTGGCAGCCTTTGAAATGCTAAAAAGGAACAGGATCACAGTGGTATCTGATAGCCCCTCCCCAGCATGGGCTAAATGAGAACTGGTTGCAGAAATTAGCTTAGAATTAGAGCAATAAAAATTCCTCGGCAGTTAGATGATGCAAACACCTGACTATTTTTGCTGCTTTTATTACCAGTGATAGCACGTCGGGATATCACACCCTCAATAAAGTTTTACTGCATTAAAGTTTTGGTTATCATTCAGCTGCATTTCCAATATGGACTGCTTTGCAAAGAATAGGAGATAACACCTAAAAGCCTTTCCTCATGCCTCTGTAGCAGGTTACTGTTACATGTATTTTATGCATGGAGCTGAACAATTTACCTCAGTGAAAGACCACAATGACCATTAGAAATTACATCAACATTTCTACTGTTGATGTAGAAAAATCTTTTTATTCAGCTCCCTGTAAACCCAAGTTTCAGTCTGCCATACAAAGATAGGGAGGACGGGGTATCCAAGCAAAAGTAGCCAGCTGAATGAAGCTGAGCTTCATGACTTTTGGCCAGTTTCTGCCTTTATCCCGTCCATTTTCCAGTGTCTCACCCCATGCAAACTTCCCTGGAGTGAAGTCTGCATGGGGTTAACAGAGTGCTGCTGACAGCAGAACCTTTTCCTGCTGCTGCAAAGATGAAAAGGGAGAAGGAAATGACTTGGCAGAAAGATTAGAAGCTGGGAGCATCTCCTTCACCCGGGTTATCGTAGAGACACACACGGCTCAAAGAAAAAGAAGGGGACAGTGGCATGGGGACCACAGATTAAATGGTTGGGGAGTTCATCCAGCTTGCAGGATTTTGAAGGATGGGCAGCTTTTCTAGCTTCAGGAAGAATGGGTCTCCCTGCCTCTTGTTATAAGTGTAGCCACTGTGCCTTGCTTTGCTCCTCATGGGTGAGTACTCTCAGAGGAAAAGTCAAGAAAATAAGACCAAATCCCTCCCATCCTTTGAACAAGGTATCCTGACCAGTTAAATCCAGCTAGCCCTGCTCCCATGGAGTCACGCTGGTTATGCTGAGATGCACACAGATGGCGGGGCTGGTTGAGGCCACCAGAACCTGGTCTCTTACAGCCCCTGCCAATGGCAGATGCTGTGCAGCCAGGTGACAGCAGCAAAGGGGACGGGAATGAACTGAAAGAAAGAAACAGCAAAACCTCAGAACAACAGAGATAAAATGGCATCTTTTCTCACCAGGCTACTTCTGCTAAAGCAGGGTCTACCTTCTTTTCCTAGAGAAGCCACATGAGAAAGATCAGGACTGTTTAGTTTCCAGTTTTCAATCACTTAATTGGCAAGTGGGAGCTGGTTTTGATCACGGAGAGCACTGGAAACACAGATCTGCATGGATATCCATGGATATCTGCAGCCACATACAGTGTTTTCTAGCACTGACCCCCCCAAACTTGTCATTTAAGGTGAAAGACACTTCATTTTCCAGCTGTGCAACTGACAGCTGCCATTAGACAGAGCAGCTTGTCCAGCATTTTCAAAGGAGATCCAGCTGCACTAACTACCTAGTTCCCACCAAAAGCAAACACTGAAAATTTGTGCCTGCCTCACAGCAATAAACATTTTAGTTTCATTAAGATTTAATAACATTTCTGAATCTCTGAGTGAAAGCTGCATGCTGATGTAACTAGTCTGTACACACTTGTGTCTAAACTCTGCACAAACTTTAACATAAAATAGTCTGGAGTTTAAAAAAAAACACATCACTGGGAGGAACATAAGAAAGCCTTGGTACTGAGAAAAAATAATGTTTAATAGGAAAAGTTAATCTGTGTATATAAAAACCAAAACACAAAATACAACAGAATTAAATGATGCTTTAAATGAGCGTAACCTATAAATATATGTACATATGTATGCAAATAAGTACTTTACATAATTATAATGTTAATGCCAGTCAACAGATAATGCACACTTAGTAAAATATAGTAAAATGTAAATTCTTTTACAGACTAATTGATTGACTGTATATAAGAAATTTTTAAAAAGAAAAACCCAGACACCAAGCTTATGATCATTCAAACATAAAGACTGCAAGACAAAAAAAAAATGGTAACACTTTCCACAGGAGCTAAAAATGTAAAATCAATGCAAGATGTAGAAGAATAGTGTTTGTTTGAAGATATTGTATCTTGCCATTGTATTGGAAGGCTGTGGAAAAGGTCAGACAAGTGCCATTGTCTCACACAGCACATGTCAGCAGAGATCTGAGCAGAATGCTTTCAGATAGGAAATATTGAGGGAGTTGAGGAAGGTGAAAAAAGACTGTATCTGATATAGTAAAGCAAAACAGGTCAGGTTCTCACAAAAAACAATTTTCATCTGCCCAAAGCCATGGTTTAAATTGAGTGAGCACAAATCCAAGCGAAGCTCTGGGTACTGACATTTTTCAGCATCATACATATTGGCTGGACCATCTTCCAGAAGAACTGAAAACCAGCAGGGTTAAAACCCTAGTATATTGTCAATGTACTCTCTTGCCAATGTACAAGCCTCCTGAAAGACTAATGTTTATTGGAACCCATTAGTTCTTTTAAAAGAAGTCCTCATCTTCTTTCTACCCTCTGTTACGTTTTTCCCTTATTTCAAAGTTGTCCATGATCTCTTTCAAGCAGGAGTCTTCCTTTAGCAGATGTTGAGAGAATCTGGGGTTAAGGACATTGTTGTCTCTTCTGCTGAAGTAACTGCATTGGTGAGAGGCTGTGAAACTCTTGGCTCTGACCCAGTGTTGAGGCGGTCATCCATCCTTCTACTGCTGTGGTCACTCAATATCTGCTCTGCACCCTAAAGCCTCCAGGCTCCCGTGATACTTCGTACTGCAGAGAATTTAGACAAGAAAAGAAGAGAAATAAGGACTCACAAGGATCATCAAGTCCAGCTCTTGCATGAATGGCCCATACGTGGACCGATCCCATAACCTTGGTGTTATTAACCCAAACTAAGCTAATCTCAAGCCTCTGCTTCCACCACAGCTCCCTTGCAGAATTCAAGGATAAAACAGGCATCTTTGTAAGAACATGCCTTCCAGGTAACGACACACCTCTGCTGACCAGGCTCCCCTGGACTACAGCAGTGCAAAAGCTGTTCTGGATTATTCATGGCACTTTGCACTTTTCCCCTCTGCAATGCTGCAGCAGATTCAGAGGCTCTTGCTGTGAACGAGGCAGCAGCAGCCGGGCGGAGGACATGGCCCCCTGGGCACCTGTCCCAGCTTCACTGACTGTGAATCTTGCAGGAGGCTGCAGCTGGGAGATGCCACTACACCACCTGTTGGCTCTAAGCAGCCTGTGATGCCTGCAGGCACACCTGTGCTGAGGGATGAACTTGGTCAGTGCACACAAATATCCTATGACACTGCAGACCACTGGGCAGCCAAGCCCTTGCTTTGTCCCTTGCTTTTCACATATCCCTCCTGTGGCTCAAGGATGACTATTGGGAATTTAGAAAGGTCTTTATAAATGCTGATCTCTGTATTAAGGCAAGTTTCTGTATTAAATTTTTTTTCAGCTGCAGCTACAGTTGTTTGGTGCCTTTATACCACTTTGGCCTTCTAGACCAAGGGAGAATGTACAGAGGGGAGCTGAGGTTCCAACAACATCTGGACCCCACAGCGCTACTGTTCAGGAATTCCGTTCCCACAGAACTACATGAAACACTTACCAAATCATCATAATCCCTCTCTGGAAAGTGACCTCTATTTGTGGAACGCATCTCATAGGGATTGTTTGGCTGATATCCTGGGTTTGCATGGCCAGAAGTGGTCTGGACCCTGGGGAACATGGTTGGTCTATCATCAGAGACATCTAAGTCAGAATATCCTGGCTTTATCAGGCTCCTCTTCTCTGGACTTTGTTTGCGTTTTGCTCTTCAGAGGAAATAAAAGCACAAAGGAGATTTTAAAAGGGTGTTTAGTGTGCCTTACTTATGATGCCCAACTTAAAGCCCCGTTCTGAAGCATGCAACAGATTTTTATATAGCATGTCTACTGTAAAACCCTTTTTAGGAACACACAGCAATGCAGTTTCTATTCAATTGTAGGAAATGTTCTTACCTGACTGAAACAACAGAAACTGCTATCGCTAAACTCAGGATAATGGCTCCAAACACAGTACCCACTATTATAAGGATGAGTTTAGTATCTGGGGAAGAAAAAAACAGCGAAGAAACTTCAACTATCAATTGAAAACTCATGGTGAATATTGANCTGAAAGATAGAATTTATTCCCACGCTCCTGGTGCTTAACACATTTTGTGGGCACAGAAATATGTAAATTAAGAATCTGCATTAAAGACCATCTCTTATGGATGGCTATTTTGATCTCAGCTGAAATTCTAATACTATGCACTGAATGGTTTTACATATAGTTGTAGCTGAGGGACAGGAACAACTGGGAGGCTATAGGGGTTGCTTAAGATAGCATTGATGCTAAATTATGCAGTTAAGTGTCAAATAGGCTATTCCCATGCGCTAGGCACATAAGGCAACAGATAAATTGCACTTCTTTTTTTTCCCTAACATTTTGCTTCTATAAATGCAGAGTGGTGGCACCCCTAAAGGCTATTACTTTTTTTATCTCAAACAGATCAAGCATTACTAGGTATTTTTCAATGCCATAAATAAAAATCAGAAATTCTTGTACTTACTGTCTTCACAGTTCTCCCCAGAGTAGCCCACCTGACAACTGCAGCAGAGAAACAAGAAAAAGGGGAAAGAAATAAAAGATAATGTCATTAAGCAGATGGTCATTAGGGTCCCTTTTAATCAAAATCATTCTATGACTCCATGATCACAAAACAATAGTCTATTCCCCCTTTTTATCAGCAATTTCTCCACAAGATGTGGTCATTACAGGTTTCCTCTTTAATACTATCTTAATGTTTCATTAGAGTGAAACAATCTGAGATTTTTCAGAATGATCGGTGATCTGGGCACTCAAAGTTTCAGGTTCTCAGTCTGAAAAATGTTTAAAAGACCTAATTTTTCTAAAGAACTAAGCTCTGCACCTCTTGGAATTGCCACATACTGTCTTTAAAAAAAGCCTCAATGTAAGGTCTATAAGGACTGGCAACTTTTTATCTTCATCCCATGATAGTTTCATATATTTAAAATATATCGACTTCATGGTAAGAAGTGTTCAGTGTGCAGCAGCAATAGCTACAAAAAGAGTTGAATTAATGGATATGGGGAGTGAGTCTCTCTGCTTATCCACCAGAGCAGAGCACAACCAGTCACTCACTCAGCTTCACCTGCAAACACCATGTTCTGCTCTGATCCTGAGCTGACAGAAATACCCTCAGAGAGAAAACCGAGGGGAAATAGCATAAGTCTGAAAGTTATCAGGAAACAGTCCCCACTGACACCAGTACAAACATTCCAGGGATTGAAGGCAAATCTTGCTCTAATGCCTGTTGCTCACTAAACACCTCAGCACAGCAGTTCCCGTGGCTCAGCCACTCTGTAGGAGTGATTTGTGTTTTTGTGGTGAAGTAATTTTGTCCTCCACTGACTCACAGGTGACCTTGGGTCTCCTTGACTTTCCTCTGGGATATTATGAGTGCACACAAAAGACTAGTACCAAGGAGTAAAAATGCCACAACTTGTGACATCATGGGAGTTTGTCCACCTGAGAACCCCCCTCTCTGATTCACGTAGCTGCAGCCTGTTCTTCTGGATTGTAGCTGACCCTGTGTTAGATGTTCTTCTCCCCTACCTTTGCCTAGAACCTGCACAGGAATGTAATAAAATGCTGAGTACTCACGGCACACAGTTTCCATCCTTTAGTTTAAAGTTAGTCATACATCTGCATTTTGGAACCCCTTTTTCTTTTACGCAGTACTTGTGTGCGTCTGCAGAACAGTTTTTACTGCAAACTGTATTTTCAGGGAGAAAAACATGAGTGAATTGCAGATCGATTTCTTATTACACTGAAACACACACACACACCTCTTGTGCTCCAAAGCACCAGAATGGCTTTTTAGGACTGTGCTTATGTAAAACAGAAATTAAAATAAAAATTCACAAAATTAGAAGTAAACAGGCTGTGTTTAAAACCATCCAACTTCATCAAAAAGGAAATCTGGCTAGGCTGAATCTTACGTAGGCAAGCAATGACCTGCAGTTTCATCTCCAGCAGATGATTTGTATGGAAAACTGTATCAGTTTTAGACAGGCATGGGGCCACAAAGGCCTACATTAGATCACATCTGACTGGGATTTATTGTAGCCAGCTTTCATAACTTTATCATGAATTTTTGAATTATTTGTTGTCTTTCTTAAAATCTTATATCTCAGACTTTTTTTTATTCCTTCTGTAGTGGGAAAATTTTAGTTTCCATGAGAAGAAAATAAGGTATTTCAAAGAAAATACAGTACATCACAGGACTTTGGAGGGTAGCTAAAAATATAAACAGAGCACTCACTGAAAGACTTAAAACAAGAAAGTAAATAAAAACCTCAACAACTAACAGTTCCTTAAAATGACAGAAATCATTCTTCTCACAAAAACCTGTCTAAATCCAGGTAATGCAAACCTATGAAGAAGAGCCAGAGCCTTAACAGATCATTGTAGTGCATTATGAGACTTCCAGTTCTGTCAGCAGCCTTCAGGTAACACGTAGAATTTATTCCCAGTATATGTCCTAGCAGAGAAGGCTGTGAATATAGGATACAATTTGTTCCATCCTTTACCTGTTTAGGTTTCAGTTCTTACCAGGAGCCTAACAATGCATTTAAAGGCTTGCCTACTCGCTGGTTTCAGTGATGATTTTATCAAGTTTTAGTAATTTATTATACTGGAATAAAATTATTGATGTGTTCAAAGTGAAATGTGAGGATGTGTTTCTATGGCTTTCTTTACAGGATGCACATTGCCTGATTTTTAGAGGTCAGCACATCTACACTGCACCCTTCTCAAAAAGAGACTGCGACAGGGAATAAGCAGGTCAGCCTTTCAGGGATAGATAAAGCAGCAAGGTTCTTACCTGAACAAGAACGATCATCCCATTCTGTCTTTTCTAAATCCATTTTGCATCTGCATTCTGGAAACTCGTCCTCATGGCACTGTGTGGTTTCATTGTCACATTGATAAATATCACAAGGCTTTGCCGCTTTAAAAGAGAAACAGGGAGCAAACCTGAATACCATTTCATAGAAAGCAGTGAACTTGCTCAGTAAATCATAAACCAATTATTCAGTAATTCTAAAGAGAAAAAATTGTAAGTCCTTTTCTTGGAACATCAATATTGCAGGCTTTTGGACCAGCCCTTTTTTCCCCTTGCTCTTTACCAGTTAGGATGTGTGTTTCTACCACATCTTCTGACCTTCTGTCTCTCAGCCTCCTAGAATTGCCTCCAAATCTTCCTGGCTCCAGTCTGTGGAAAGGGACATTCTCCCCATATCTTCATATTCTGAACACTGACTTTCTGACTCACCATGAAAAAATACCCTACAGAGAAAAACCATAACTATTCCCCTAGTTTTTCCTACAACTGAACTGTAAGACCCAGATCCCATGCAGTTCTAGAGAGATATAAATATTTATGGGCATGGAGCTCATTTAATGAGCAGCATTAGTGTCCTGTTTGTCCTGTGTGTTGTTTCTAAGATCCATGTCCTTGTGGTGGGAATGGTTTAAAGACCTCAGTGCATGGCATGGGATGTGATTGCACTGTGCCTTGGGAGCTCTCTGTGGTTTTCTATTTCCTCCTCATGCTTATGACCAGCACATAGGAAATGTCATGGCTCAGGTGGACACAGTCACCTTCAGAGACAAAATTCAGGCTTTAAGCCATGAAATGGACTCTTAATTATTAGCTGTGCCTTTTGAGAAAGCTGACTTCAAAATAGGAGCTTATATAAAATAAAATTTTAAAAGGATTTAAAAAAAAAAAGAGAGAGAGAGAGAGAGAGAGAGAAAAATGCTTATTTTAATTATAATATCTTTCTCCCAGTATTGCACTTTTAGTAATGCAAGACTTTACTGGTTTAGATCAACAAATCAATTAGCTCAGTAGCTAATCAGTGAGGCCTCATTTCAATTACCACAGCCTGTTATGGGAGAAGTCTAAAGAGAGTTTCATCCTATTTTGCCAGTAAAATACTGGCTTATTCTCAGAAGCACAATATATGTCTATATATTTTATCCTGATTTTTCCCACCACTTAACACTCAGCAGGTTAAAACCACCATGCCATTGCTTACCAGGGAATAAGTATTTTTCTTTTCTTCTTTACACAGGAAGTAGACAGCCTTAATAAGGCAAAAGAGCCTAGTACTGAATGGTTGAATCTTCAAAATTACCCAAGATTGAACATTCAGCTCCTTAAAATCAACAAGGCTTATGATTTGATGGCCTTTTATGCTCACAGAAATCTTCCAACCAGGTTTTAAGAACCTCTGTTTCTGCTGATTAGTTACATCCCCAGTAAGGAGTTACATACCTTTGTATAAATAGACATAGGACTGATCTCCTAATGCATTACTTGCAAGTTCTACTGCAGAATTAACTGTGGTCTCATTTTCACTTGAGTTCCATGTGAACAAGTTTGTCACTGTTACATTCCATGGAAGAGAATCTCTGGTTTCTTTTAGAGGTCTGAAAAGGACAGATAGTACCATTTTAAAGTTTCACATAATCCATAAGGATAGCAAGCTAGATGCAAAGACAAGGGAAAATTGCTGCCAAATCTCCCTCTCTCCCCTAGCTTCTTTCTTCCCATTATGTAGGTAGTTGCCAAGAGACCTGAAAATGAGTGTAAGTCTTGCTCAGGAATACATTAACAGCCATATTTCCAGTAGGTCTGGGTGTAAATAGGTAGCTGCTGCATTTAATGCTAGTAACATTGCTCCTTTGTGTGCTGTTGACACACAACTGACATTTTCTTACTAGGTTAACCTCAAGCCATCTGCAGGGTGGAGGACTTCACCTGTTAGACCCTAACTTTCACATGCTTCCATCAGCCTGTGGTGCCATCCAGGCTTGATGTGGAGAATCATTCCCAATGCATGGGAGGGTAATTCAGGGTACAACCACAAACAATGAATGCAGAAGGGTCTGTTTGCAGTGTAGAGGGGTCTGTGCTAGCTACACACTAGCTGGGCTGGGCTCAGCTCACAGCGACCTCCCTGGTGTGAGGTGAGGAGCAGCAGTGACTTCCCTGTCCTTCAGCTAAACCTGCTAGGATTTGCACACAAATATCTTTAAGTGGCAGATTGCTGTAGTTCCTTGAGGTGTCACTGTGCCCCATGTCACAACTGCTCTGCTGGAAGTTACTGCCCCATGTCACAACTCTGCGACAAGAACAACACTCTGCTTAGCTGTCTAATCCCTGGGGTTCTCTGGAAGGGCTGACACTGCTGTGTGTGCCAGCATGCCAGGTTTTGCTTGGTGTGGGTTAGGAAATGCAGAGAAGCTGGCAGAGCTCTGGGGACAGCGACCTGTTACAGATGGGGATGGGAAGAGAGGGACATTTCACAAGGTCTGCCTAGATCAGCAAGGGACCTGTGCCCACAGCCAGAGTCACCACAACGCATTCAGTAACATCTTTGCTCAACCTGCCATCAGGAGACACCAACCAATACATGATAAAATGCATTTTCTATGCCTCCTGTAACGAGGGTGTTTTCTAAATTAAACTGGGACTCCAAGCTCGTGGCACTCCCAGTGGTCATAGGAACCTCAGGGTTAACTTAGAATTTCAGACATGTCAGATATGACAGGGGACTGCTAGTTACAGCACAGTGCTATATCCTACATGGTGCTAAAACAGGATATCTGCTTTTAAAAGTGGATAAAAATGGAGCTACCTCAGCCAACCCATTTCACAGACATATTGAGGTAAAAATAGGGCCGACATGTCTCCTATAAGGGGAAGAATTCTGAGCTGAACTCATCCCATATCCTTTATTGAACTGAGTACTTCATGAAAAAAATATTCTAAAGGGGTGTGTAGGAAGCATGTACTGTGCGAAAAACAAACTGGCAAACTTACTGAATGTCCACGATGACCGTTTGTATATAACCATCTAGATTTTGGAAGGCCTTCTCAAACTATAAAAGAGAAAGAAATTGGAGTTCAAGGTGAGCAGAAACGTAGACCAAAATCACATGAACCATTGAGGCTTCAGCTGTAAAATTTTAGTACAGAATATGCTACTATAGGCACAAATAAAGTAAGGTGATCAGTTAAATCCACCAGGTATTGCAGAAGAGGAACAGTGGGGTGGTGCTTTAGGATATGGAAGCACAGAGAATACATGGGTGCAGTAGAGGGATGGAGAATGAATGTCAGGCAGCACATTAGGGTTAACTGGACTGATAGTTGCAGATACTCCCTTGCAAACTCATTGCTCAGGAGGGTGTCTCTGCAGCACCAGTCTGTGTACAAGCAGGGGGAAGAGGGAGAAGTCGACCTCCTCACAGATGGCATGTGTCCCTGAGAGGCGGTGAAGTGGGATCACCAGGGGTTGATCTTGTGGGAAGAAGCACTGATGAAAGCATTGGGAGCTGAACAGGATCAATAGAAAAGTCACTGCTCTCCCTCATCCCGTGTGAAGCAGGGAACAGTTGGTGGAGGCAGCTGCCTTCAACTGCCACACAAATGGGAGGCACCATGAGAAAAGGATAACATGTCTAATTCAACTGAAATTAAAGGTAAACTATCTTTTATCTTTCTCTGTAATAAAGTTCAAAGTATTTTCCGTGCTATTTTCACTTTTACATTCTATTATGTGTCTATTTTAGTCCCATATATCGTGCTCTTCTGTAGCCATATAATGAAAAAGTGTTGGACAAGACAGTTGAGGAAAATATTTTTTAACATTCTGGAGGAGCAATTTTTGGTCACTTTCTGATAAAACATTCATAGAAAGCAACATAATAACATGCAGAAATTTATAGCCATTTTTGATGATTCATAATTAATATCTGGTGAATATTTTTTGATCAGATGTCTGGTACAGTTGTATATGTCTTCTTCCTTACTGCCAGAAGGAGAAATATGCAAATCCACTTGTTTCAACATGGCAGTGTGAATCAAAATGTTCATCTTATTTCTCCAGGAAATCTATTACCAGATTTTATGTATAACCATAGAATTATAAAAAATATGTCATATCCATTTCACTAAAAACATTAAAATACTAATACTGGTAGACTTATGGAAGAAGCTTATTATTCAGGTATTTATACACATCTGGGCAGCCATTCTGAAAAGTTTGTACTGTGTGGAACTGATAATATTCTTTTTTAAAAAGTAAAATTGTTTATTTTTACTCATACTACGGAGTATTATTGAGCCTTCAGCAAACATTGGAGATCAGAAACTCAACAGGCTGGAAAACTTCACTCAGCCCCATTGTTTCTGGAGAGGGCATGGTGAAAGACGCAGAGCAATTTATGTGAGAATTCCCCAGAATAGAAATGGTATTAAAAAGGCAGATATTACTTCAGGGATTCCCTTCACATCAGCAAGGGCCGTGCATGTGCTCATCTGAGGGCAAAGTTCAGGTCTTTTATAAATAGGGCCAAACTAATGTGAAGCATTCTTTGAGAGAAGTAGATCTGTAGCAGAGTGGAACTTTTCTAGGCCTCACATTAAAGACAGCGTGTGTCCTCTCTGTCTGCGTGACATCCAGTATAGCATTAAATATATGGGGGGGAAAAACAGCATTAAATATATGGGGGGGAAAGCCACCTTCACTCACAAATTCTGAGACGTTGTTGAACACCTGTTCATACTCCGTGGAATTTACATTTTCAACATCATCACTGTAAGATGCTCTCACTGCAAAGGTTGCTGGGTATACTTGCCCTGGAATGAGAACAGAGTGTAAATTAGAAAGCATTCAAGAAAGTCAGGTTTCACCTGAGAGTTCTCCAGCCTTCAGGGATGGGGAAATACAATGCAGAAAACAATCACTGCCATTTTTCATATACTGGAGGGATCAGTAGAGGACAAATCAATTCAGTCACAATGGGGGACGTACTCTGGCTGCCGGGGAAGAAGGCAGGATCCTGGGCTCAAGCAAACCATCATAATTATGAAACTGAATAACATTAAGCTCTCAGCATGGCCTGAAGCTAAAAGACTGTCTGTCAGGTGTTACAGAATTTAGTGAGAAAATGTGTATGTTAAGGACTCCAAATTTGCAGCTACTCAGCAGTTAATGTGGTTCACTGTGGTTTACCAGGAAAGTAGTTCAGAAATTACCTGCTTCTTAAGCCTCACAAGTAAATTTGAAAATCCTACTTGCTGACACTTAAAGAAGAAGCCCTATTTGCTCACATGCTTGGCCTTCAGAAGCATTTCAGAGATGCATTTCAACAGGACTGTGATAAATATTTACCAATGGGGAAAACCAATGTGGTTGTTCAGAGGTCTTCATGAATTTGGATCTTTTCCAATCACGGCCATTAATATTGATGTCAGGTTTACACTTGCATTTTTTTCCTGCTTTTCACTCATTTTAATCTCCAGCACCCCTGACAGAGAATTCACCTTCTTTTCCTAGAACATTAACCTCTTTGGCTGTCACTGTTTTGTGAGATAGCAATCTGGGTCATTGTAGGAGTGGCTGTCTGCAAAGCAAGGAATCACTCAGTAGTCACTTTCCCAGACTGATTATGTTTTCAATTATAACATGAAAACAAGAGATATGGGAAGAAAAATTCACCTGAGCAGGTAACTAAAAACACAGATGCCCTTCTGCGACTCACCTCTATAGCAATTCTGATTGCTGTAGTAGAATCCATATTGGCACTCACAGGTGTAATTGCTTTTTAAGGAAATACATTTAGCCAAATTTATTCCACAAGGATCTTCACGGCAGAAGTCCACTAATACTAAGATGAAAGATATTGACTTTAGGGTTTGTGTCAATGTGTTATAGCCTGTTCATATATAAAGTAATGAATATATTGAATAGTTCACATATACTTCTGCTAAAGGAATTTACCAGGTATATTTTAGAGAGTATAGATGCAATTGCAGAGCACACAGACATATCTTGCTTGTTTAATTTATAGTAATTATTTTCCCTACACAATCCAGCAGGATATCACAGTGAGGACACAGAGTATGGCTGAAATTCATTATATTGAGCTTTCACAGTTCAACTCTACTTAGTACAACTAAAACCAAATCAAAGAAAGAAAGTATATCAAGGGTTGCCAAAATCAGTGACTGTTAGAAAAAGGCAGACTACAATAGCTTGAGTGCCTTTAATACTGCACTGGTACTTACTTGCCTTATTAGGACAGTGTCAGAGCAGGGTCCTTTACTGCAGACACATTAATAAAATGAGGGCTCCAGAGTTAATCATCATCATATATTTTTTCAGAGTAATTATATGTATTCTGTGATGGTTTTAGAGTATGTATTTTATACCTATATATAATATGTAATTAAAATTTATATTTCAATTCATGTTATATATAGGATGGTAATTACAGTTCTCTTCCAAGACATCAAAATCTGTTTTCCACCCTGCCAGGCTTTTTACACTTCACTCCATAAGTACATTCTCATAAATGAGTCATTTTCTGAGAAATGGGGAAAATAATAGGAATTTTCATTCATACCCCAAAAAGTGAAAAGAAAAATACTTAATGAATTTTCATTGCCTATAACGTCCATCTCCAAATATTTTTTCCAGAAAATCTAGTGAAGCCAAATTTTTTTCCTGATGAAAGAGATCCCAAGCAGAAAGAAATAATTGTGAACTCCTCTAAACATATTCCACTCGCAGCAATGGCCTGCAGGGAAGAGTGGCTGGGAGATACAGCATGAAATGGGGACACTTCACCTACACTGGAAGGCCCTACTGGGATGGAGGATGGTGGGGTATGGGGAGGTCTTGGGAAGGACACATGCACAGTCCCCCAGACAGAGTCCTTGGCCCCAACCCCACACTGGGGTGTGCCCCATCTCCCTCCCTGCTCATGCTCCACCAGCCTCAGGCACAACTCCCTGCAGGGTCAGGTCAGGGATGGCATGGGCACCTCTTTGCAGACATCCTCTTGTATCCCTACCTGGTGAAGGAGAAAAAGGCACAGAACAAAAAAAGAGCAACTTCAACTCTTGCTCAACACATCCACCTTGCAGCAAAGACCAGCAGGGGAAGAGGGAAGAGTGGAAGGTATTCATGGGCACAATCTGGGCAGCTTCATTTCCTCTGGAAGATAAACTTGGGAAACACAGGCAGGGGGACTCCTCCCTGTCTGAGGGGGCTACAGACCTCCCAGGGATTTTGTTACTCCAAGATGTCCTGAGAAAACACCACCTGAGCATTTTTACTCCATACCTATAGGTCCTGAGGTTTCAGTCACTGCTGTGACAGGCGTTGTTTCGTATACAGTAGCGGATTCAGATGAAGGAAAGGGACATGGCAGTACTGCTAGGCACAGTCTGTTCAAAAAGCCTTGGGGAATTCTGAGTGTAGGGCAACCTTCTTCTCCACAGCCATGATCTGGGTACCAATGACTCCCACAGCAGAAGAATTCCTCCCTGCTTGGGGCCTGCAGAATCCCTGGGAC
>VZTX01025680.1:0-10264 GCA_013400915.1 Pardalotus punctatus
GGGGGCGGCGGGGGTGCCTAGCTGATGATCTGCCGGGGCCGGCCGTAGCTCATCCCCGCCTGTGACGCTCCCTTGTTGCTGCCCATCTGTAGCCCGATGATGTTCTTGCCCTCCTTCAGCTGGCTCTCGGTGAACTCCCGCTTGTGCTCCTGCGCCTTCCTGCGGGGCACAGGGAGACACCATGGGGCACCCGCGCTCCCCGGCTGCCCAGGAGCCCCCCCGATCCCCGGGAATGCCCCGGGCACCCTCCGTCCCCAGCTGAAAGCTCGGCATCCTGCTTCCATGTGCTCCGGGGCACTTCCAGGCAGTGGAAAGAGCCAGCTCTGAGCAGCTGCGGGACAAATGGGCTCCCCTGCCCAGCTCTGCACACCCCCACTCACTTCATGAACCAGTTGGGGTCCCCGTGGTAGTTCCCGTCGTTCTTGGTGACTGCCAGGCTCCCCAGGGCCATCAGCGTCCTCTGCACCGCCGCCATGTCCTTGGCTGCCAGGGAAAAGAGGGGCGTGAGGATGGGCACAGCACAGTACGGCAACCCTGGGACCCCCAACCCCAAGTGCCCCCCTCCCGCACCTTCAAAGAGGTCCACGGTCTGGAAGATGTCTGTCTTGACCACGCCGTAGTCCTCAGCCGCCTTCAGGAACTGGGCAATCTGTTCCATCTGCTTGAAGACCATGGTGGGCGGCGCGTCGGGGATCTTGACGGGCTTGGAGCCGTCGGGGTAGAGGCTGTTCACCAGCCTGCTGAGCACCTGCCGCAGAGGGGAGCCTGGGTTTGCTGCTCTGCCCGTGGGGCTCCCCTTGCTGCCCACGGGGCTCCCCCCTGGCTGCCCCCTGCCCTCCCCAGGCCCCACTTACGATGCCGTTCTTCAGCCAGACCTGGAAGCCCAGGCGGCCCCGCTCGGGGCGTCCCACAGCAGCCCCACACTGTGCCACAATCCACTCCACCAGCCTGTCCTCCAGCTCGTCATCGTACTTCTTCTCGATCTTGGACTGCACGTCCCTGCTCATGCCATAGGCTGGGCCTTTGTTTGCCATGGCTGCGGTGGTGGGAGACCTGGTGGCACGACAGGGACTGTCAGGCTGTGGAAATGCTGTCCCCTACCCAGAGACGGCACAGCCACCATTGTGTCATCTGCCTGCCACTCTGCTGCAGTGGGGACGAGCCCTTCTCCTGGCTCTTCCCTCACCACGTAACAGCCCTTCAGCTCCATCCAGATGTGTTTGGAGGAGAATTCACCACCATGACCTCCAAAATCTTCCCAGAGAGATGGTTCCTGGCCTGGCAGAGATGACTCATCCCCAGCTCAGACTGTGCACAGGACCAGCCTCATCCTTGTCCCTTGCCAGCTCTTGGTTGGCATGGATGTCCCTGGTGTGACCATGCCAGCTTCCAGGTGGCAGGGTGACCACGTCAAGGCTGTAGCATGGTATGGTGGCCATGGCACAGCACGGTGGCCATGCCATGACGGGCAGGGTGGCCATGGGGTGGCCTTGGCACAGCAGGTCTGGGTGCTGGGGAGGAGCGCGGGCGAGGCGGGAGCAGTGGGAGCCGTGCCCGTGCCCTTGTAAGGACATGCTGCGGGCAGCGATGGCAGGTAGCTGGCTGCAGGCAGGGCCCAAGGGTGCCAGGGAGGATGCCAGGGAAGATGCCAGAAGGGAGAGGCTCTGGGAGTGGCAGCCAAGCCTTCGGTGGAGCTGGCATCGCTCCTCCCTGCCCGGCTCCTTGCTTGGCATGAAGCCTCTGAGTGGCAAGATTGTGCCCTCCAAGAGCTGTGTGGATGTCCCACATCCATGCCCTGCCTCTGGTAGGCTCACCCTGACCTCTGGGCACGGGCACCCTGGCTCCTGCAGGATGGGCTGAGACCCAGCACAGCTCAGTGCGGGAGAGGATACTGACCCCACGTGCTGCCCACAAACCCCATGGTTTATGTCGTGATACCCCACGAGCCCTAAGGGCAGCCTGCGCCCAGACCCCGAGCACTGCTGGGCACATCCAGTGATGCCGCAGGTGCCACAGCCAATCCCACTCCGTGCCCCGGCCCGACCTGGCACAGAGGGGTCACACGCGGCTCCCTCGGCCACATGGCGTTTCTCTCAGCTGGCCCCGGACCTACCAGTCCCGTGCCCATCTCCCTGTCCCCGCCGAACACGGGACAGAAACGGGCACTGAGGGCTGCAGTTGCCCCTCCAGCGCTGCCCTGGGCCCCGCACGGCCCCTCCGGCTACCGCGGGGACCTGCGGCTGCTCACCCCGCAGTCCTGAAAGCCGGGAGCAGGACAGAACCCCGGCAGCGACCCCAGCCCGAGCAGGGGAGCCTGACCCTGCTCCGGGGAGCGGCGGTGCGGTCCCCATCCCGGGGAGCCGCGTCCCACCCAGAGCCGCAGGACCCCGGTCACGCAGGGAGCAGATCGCGAGCGGCTTCGCTGCTCCAGGGTCAGGGTCCCCGTCCCGGGCAGCAGCACCCCCGTGCCGGGGGCTGGCGTTCCCACCCGGGGGCCCTCCCCGCCGCCCCCCCCGGCAGGACTTACAAGCGGCTGCGGACGGAGCGAGGGCGATGCTCGGCGCGGGACCAGCGCACTGCCCCGCGGGGACCCCGACCTTGCGCTAAAAGGCGGGCGGGGGACGGTGATGTCAGCGGGGCGCGGGGCCCGGCCCCCCCAGACCCTCCCTCCCGGGGCGCCCGGCCCCGCAGCGCTCCATGACTCCATCCCAGGCACCATATTTGGGGAAAGACTCCGAAAACCGGCGACGAAAGCCCGCGCTCGAGCATTCCCCGCGTGCCTCCGCCCCAGCGGGGCCGGGGCCGGGGCGGAACCGGGCCGGGGGCTGATGGAGTAAATCCTTTTATAGGCAGGCGGCAGCGCCGAGGGCTCCTGCCCTGACTTCATGGCTGGTTTTCCCGTGCGCTCACCGCCGGCAGCCGGGGCGGCCGCGCAGGGCCCCCCCGGGATGCTGCGGGGGCACGGCTGACACCCCCGGTGCCCGGTCGGGGCTGCCGGGCCGGCAGCGAGGCTGGGGCATCCCGCGGGCACCGCGCCTGGGCATCCCGCAGCATCCCGGGATTCCCTGTGCCCCGCGGGCACCAGCTGGCGCGGCTCAGGGCACAGCGGGACACGCAGCAGCCCTGGCACCGCGCTGCGATCATGCCGCGGGAGCCCCAGACCCCAGGGAACGTTGCTACCCGTGAAGTGGGACCCCCGGGGCATCCCCACCCACCCCTGGGGCTGCCAGCGCCCCCCCGTGCCCCACAGGCCACCCCCAGCCTCCCCACAGGAGCTCTCCAGGGCAGTATTTCCCAGCCCCTGCAGCATCTCCCCCCTCCCACAATCCCGTGGGGACAAGGAGCCAGAGCCACAGCAGGGCCTGGCTGACGCCCGGTGGCACCTGCCCCACGGGACCCCTGGCAGGAGGCAGCAGGCACAGGCAAAGTGCAGACACTTTAATGCGAGTCCCTTCCCAGCAGATCCACGCGTGGACAGCGCGGCACCGTGGTGGGGAGCGGCGGCGGGGCCCGCTGCGGCCACCCCCCTCCCGGGACGCTGAAGGAGACACGAGCGGGGCCTCTCGGGCCACCGCCACCACCGTGCTGGCCCCACGCACCCCCACCTCCCACCCGTACGACTCAGGCACTGAAGAGAGACCCACACCCACGTGCTCGGGGGACCACGGGGCTGCTGGCACGGTGCTCACCCCAATCCCCCCACTGTGCCCACGGGCACACGGACACAGAGCAGCAGCACCTTTTCCAGTGTCACTTGCCACCGAGGACGGATGCCCCAGTGACCCCCAGCCCCATTTTTGGCTATGATGGGCCCAGGGATGGGCACCAAGTGCCTGGAGGGACCCGGCTGACAGGGAGGAGGCAAACCAGGATCCCCGGGCTGCGTGGGGAGGGGGACGGAGTGGCTGGCAGGACCTGCAGCACAGACATCCCTCCCCAGGGGTGCATCCCCCTTCCCGGGGCTGCAGCCGGGCGTTTGGCACAGTCCCAGGGCAGCAGGTGGCTGCAGGCTCCTAGAAGACGTAGATCTTGTCCCGCTGGACACAGTCCAGGTCATCGTCCAGCGTCAGCAGCACCTGTGGAGCGATGGCAGTGAGGGCAGCAGGGCGCTGGTGAGCGGGGAACTGGGGACAGCGGCTGCTGTGCCTGTGGAACCAGCACCTACCAGGAAGGAGCCGAACATGGCGATGGAGGAGAGGAAATGCCAGATGTCGTGGTCGTCAAAGAAGTCGAGCAGGATGCAGTCACGGTTGTGCTCCCGGGATTCGGCTGGCGTTTTCTGCCGGGCACGATGCCAGCGTCACTGTGCCTGCCCATGGCCACCCTGCCCACCCCGCTGCCTGTGCCACCCTCCTGCTCACCTGCCAGGTGCTGAGCCCCTGGAAGAAGAAGAAGAGGGCAAAGCCCCAGACTACAGAGGTGCTGATGATGCAGAGCAGGGGGATGAGCTTGATGCGCTCGCCGCTGCGGAGCTGCGGGAGAGGCCGGGGTCACCGTGTGGGCAGGAGCTGGCAGCAATGCCCATCCCTGCCCTGCCCTCCCCACTGGGCCTCTGAGGGCCAGGGCCTCGACTCCCACCTTCATGATGATGTAGAAGGCGAAGTAGAGGAGGAGGTTGCAGATGCCGATGGCTAGCAGGTAGGAAGCGAAGTCATTGGGGCGGATAATGAGGCCATAGGCAGCACTGGGGAGGCAGGGACAGGCAGCAGGGTCAGCCTGGGGGTCCCCCTGCCATGCCCGCTGTCCCCAAAGCATGTCTGCAGCCCCCAGGAGATCAGGCAGAGCGTGGGGACTCCAGGGTACCACAGCTGCAGGAGGACCTGTCATGCTGGGCTCACAGCTGTCACGAGCTGCCTGTCCTCAGCCCAGCCCCCGCGGAGGGACGGCAGTGCCGCAGGAGCGGGGTGGGGGCGGCAGCAGGGATGGGGAGAAGCGGGGTGGGATCTGGCACGTGCCCAGCTCTGCACTCACAGCGACCAGTTGATGATGTTTCCCATGACCAGGAGCACCATTCGGTCCTGCAAAGGATGAGGGGGCCGTGAGGGGCAGTGGGCAGCCGCTCTGGGGGGCTGCCAGGCAGGGTCTCCACAGAGCCGGGGCCCCGGTGCCAGCACTCACCACGTACATGGGCCCGCTGCACTGCCGGACGCAGTCCGTGTACAGCACGTGCAGGATCCTGCGCAGGATTCCGGAGTCTGTGGGGAGAGGGGAGGTGACACCAGGGGCCACCAGATTGCCCCCCACCCACCCCACTCACGGTGCCCCCCCTCACCCAGCTTCCAGCGCCCCATGTAGTACAGCTGGGTGCTCAGCAGCAGCGTGGCCACGATGTGGATGACAGAGAAGACGATCCAGAAGGCCGTGTTCCCCTTCCCAAAGACCTGCAGGGCAAGTGGGAGATGGGCAGTGAACTGTGGGGGCACCCAGCCACCCCCCCACCAGTGCCCACCGTACTCACCACGCCCACCACAGAGAAGAAGATGACGAGGGCCAGGCAGGCGTAGGCGCTGTAGGCGCTGGCGTTGATGTCCGGGTGACGCTTCTGGTAGAGCTTCAGCATGCAGAGCCCGGCGATCATGTACATGAAGGAGGTGTCTGGGGGGACACAGTGGTGAGAGGGGCGTGGGTGGCCCCGGTGTGGGTGGTAGGGGGCCAGGGGGGCACTCACCAAACTGGAAGTTGGTGTAGTTGGGGCAGACGTGGTAGCAGGCGCTGAGCAGCCCCTCCATCATGAGGGCAGTGCCCATGGCGTAGAAGAGCCCAAAGTGCTTGGGGATGCCACACTCCTGTGGGGAGGAGGGGAGGGAGGGGCAGCAGGGGGTCCCGGCAGGCTGAGCCCCCCCAGGCAGCCCTGTTCCTCACCAGGGCGTGGGCATCGTTGCGCAGGAGCGCACGGTTGTAGTTGATCTCGCGCTGCAGGATGATCAGCAGGAAGAGCAAGCCCAGCAGGACGTAGCCCAGGTTGCTGAGGATGTTGTTGAAGGCGCTGCGAGGGGCCAGTCCGGGTGTGGGTGCTGCGGACCCCCCTTCCTCCCCAGGGCCCTGCTGCAGCCCAGCCCCGGGCACAGGGGAGCCCCAGCCGCCCTCCGCTGACCCCCAGCCCACCTGAGGTTCCCCAGCGGGTGGGCGCACAAGAAGTTGTAGTAGCAGATGTCCTGGTTCCCGGTGACATTCACTACCTGTGGGCACAGGCGGGGTGAGGGGCACGAGGGACCCCCAGGGATGTCCCCATTGTGCTGGGGAGCACGGTTTGGGACCGCAGCCCCGGGGGGCCGCGGGAGCCCCCCTTGCTGCCACCCTGGCCCCACTCACCGTCTGGTAGGTGATGACGAGCTGGATGACAGGGAGGGCGTAGAAGACAGCGATGGTGGCGATGTTCCTGGGAGAGGGTGGGGATGTCAGGGGGTCCCTGCTGTGCACCCTGGGCTGGGACACTTCTTGGTGCCCCCACCCACTGCCTCCCACTCACCAGAAGTAGATCTGGTACTTCTTCCGCAGCACCCGCTTGTCCTTGCGCGCCAGGTCGGCCACACACAGGTATTGCTGGAAGGAGAGCAGGGTCAGGGGCTCGCCTGGCCAGCAGGGAGCAGCTGGGAGGGCGGGGGGCCGGGGGACACACACCTTGGTGCGGATGACATTCTTGTCATAGTCGATGTCAGCCAGCGTGTCGTAGTCATCCTCCTCGACGGAGCTGAGCGAGTCCAGGCGCGGCCGGCCGGCCACATTCTCCAGTGACCGCTCCCCTGCAGCCGAGCCAGGGCTGTCAGCAGAGCCCCCGGGCCAGCCTGCCTCGGTGCCCACCCCGCAGAACCCAAATCAGCCCCAATTAACCACCGGGCTGCCTCCCTGCCAACCCAGTGGGGACAGGCTTCAGTTCCCTGCAGCCCTGCCTTGGGGACAGGCAGTGGCTGTGCCCACGTGGGTGAACATTGCCCTGTGCCTGTCCCCTGGGGTTCTGGGGACCACCAGGAGCCAGGTGGACAATATCCTGTGCTGCAGCCCCTCAGGTGCTGCCCTTGCTCTGAGGGAGGGGAGCGGGAGTGCTCTGAGCCCTGGGCACAAGCTTGGGGCTGGGCAGATTTCGCCCTGATTGGCCCAACCCTGCCCGGTACCAGCATCTACCCATGGCAATGCTCAGCGGCCTCATCAGGGTGGAGGGCGTGCGCCGCTTGAACTGCTCCTGCCCTTCAAAGGAAAGCCAGAGTTACTGGGGCAGGGCTCCCCGGGGCGTGTCGCCGATGGAGACCCCGCTGGGGGCTGCACGGAGGGGCCGGCAGCCCCAGGACCCTTCCCAGAGACAGAGAGGGACAAAGCCAGGATGCCACCGGGCACGAGGCTCCGCAGGGCTGCGGCCACATCAATCGCCCCCCCACTCACCCACATAACTGTAGGAGACTTCTGCCGAGCCCAGGCTGCCCGTGATGCCCTCGGTGCTGCTGGAGGAGCCGTTCCCTGCCAGGACAAGGACGAGCAGAAGGTGGGCACAGTGCATGGGCAGGGGGCTGAGGGACAGGGACAGCATGTGGCACTCACCGAAGGAGCCGTAGCCGTAGCTGTCGTAGGGGCCATGGTTCAGGAAGGAGTCAGGGATGCTGCGGGAGTGACCTGTGGGACAGGACAGTCCCTGTCACCCTCGGTGGCACCCCTGTCCCAGGGCCACATGGCCGTTGGGCACAAGGCAGCTCCCAGCAGCCCTGCCCTGGCACAGGGTGAGCTCGGAGCCAAGGACAGAGCTGGCACCTACCCAGGAGCGATGCTGGGAGTCCCGGGAAAGCCACGGAAAGAAAGAGAGAGACCTGGTGAACTGCAAAGCCCCAGCACAGCCCTGCCAGCCCCACAGCAGAGAAGTCTGGGACCTCCCTGTCCCCCGACACTGGGATTTGTCCCCAGAAGCTCAGGGGGACAGTGGGGAACTCCTGCAGAGGCAGAGGCTTTGCCACAGGCTCAAGAGGGCAGAATAACCAGGAATTCCCCAGGCAGACCCCTCCATGCTGCTGGCTGCTGCCTCCAGCCCTCACCTGTGTCCAGGCTGGGCGAATCCATGGCTGCCAAGAGCCCCTTCCTCTTGTGCTGCCTGCCAGGGGAAGTGGCTGTCAGCCCGTTTGTGCCACTGCCGGGGCGAGGGGACACAGCCTGAGGGTCCCCAGCAGGATTGTGCCCACGGGCTCAGCACCCGGAGGGGCAGTGACACCCGAGCACTCACCGGCAGCTCTCCCAGCAGGCGATGAGCAGCGTGAGGACGTAGAAGGAGAGGAAGATGCCGAGGCAGAAGAGCACGCTGCGCACGTAGGCCTCGGCTGTGCAGAGCCAGGACAAGCCCTCAGCAGGGGTGGCACCTTGGGGGACCTGCCATGGGTCCCTGCAGAGCCCAGCACCCCCAGCCCCTCCCAGACTCACAGGTTATGGCGGGTGACACCATCACCTCCAGTGTCTTCTGCCGGTTGTGCTGATCCACGGGCTCATCTGGAAGAAGGCAGGGACAGGGCTCAGCTCTCTGCCCTGTCCCCAGCTCGTTCCCACGCACAGCCCATGGTGGCAGCCCCGCTGCAAACCTGGAGAGGCATCCTTGGAGAGGGGGTAGTAGGGCAGAGCCCCCCCGCACGCCTCGTCCTCTGTCTTCACCACCACCACCACGTAGAAGCTATGGCTGGGGAAATCCTTCTTCTGCAGCAAAAGATGGGGTCAGCAGAGCCCAGCTGGGGATCTCCCGCACCAGAGGTTACCCCAGGGACATCCTTTGTGGGCTCCGGTAGCTGGAGGTACCTGGCAGCACCAGGCAGGGACCGGGAGCAGCTCAGCCCCACGGCACAGCCCCACAGCACGGCCCCGTGGCACAGCCCCACGGCACAGCCCCGTGGCACAGCCCCACAGCACGGCCCCGTGGCACAGCCCCACGGTACAGCCCCATGGCACAGCCCCATGGCACAGCCCCACGGCACAGCCCCACAGCACAGCCCCACGGCACAGCCCCACGGCACAGCCCCATGGCTCAGCCCCGTGGCACAGCCCCACGGCACAGCCCCGTGCCCACCTGCACCGTGATGGCCGCCTTCTTCGTCATGGTCTGGTACATCCCGATGAAGGCCACGTTGTTGTCCAGGTCGTAGACAGGGCACTGTGGGGCAGAGGGGCTGTCAGCCCTGCCGGGCACCACGGCTCACCCAGAGAGCAGACCCCGCTGCCCAGACCTACCAGGATGTCCTGGATGGAGATGACAGAGCAAGGGAAGGCCATGGCCGAGGTCACCTTCACGATCACCGAGTCCACTCCTTCGGGGAACTCATACTTGAAGTACTGTGGGGAGAAAGGGCCCATTGCTGCCACGGTGGCCACACTCCCCTCCGGGGTGCAGACCCCCTCCGGTGCCACACCGTGCCAGCTCCCCTCACCTGCGGCTGGGCAGCTGTGGCGTTGAAGCTGAACCTTTCATTGGTTCTGCAGAGAGCACAGGAAGGGTGATGGGTGGCCAGGGGAGCTCACAGCCCCCGCAGCCCCCACAGGCAGCGGTCAGGGATGGGGATGAGGGCGCGGGGCTCCCCTCACCGCAGCACGAAGTTCTCCACGCGGGTGACCCGCAGCTGGTAGGAAGTGTTGAGGGAGAGCGTGGAGACATCCACGTAGAAGTGCTGGGTCTCCACCTCGGCCTTGGTCTGCGGCTGGCAGAGCGTGCGGCTCACCTCCTGGTACGCGTATTTCCGCTGGTACCTGGGCAGGGAGAGCCCTGTGTGCCCACCCACCCTGCCTGGGGACCCCTGCACGGGGCACCCCTGCACGGAGCATCCCAGCCTGGGGAACCCCTGCATGGGGAACCCCTGCATGGGGGATCCCTGCTTGCCCCGCTGCTACTCACAGGCCCCGGAGGATGAGCGGCACCTGGAAGGAGACCACCGCCTCCTTCTGCCGCACCACGAAGAGGACGGGCCGGTCCTTGTGGTCCGAGAGGACGTTGACCGACACCCGCACACCCTCGGTCTGCGGGGACAGGGGAAGGTGAGGCGTTGGCCGGGCAAGTCGGGCCGCGGCGGCTCGAACAGAAGGCTGGACTTTGCTCGGCAGCCGTGGCAGAGGCTGCCGAGCCCTGTGCACCCCACAGCCCCGGCACCCCTGGGGACGCTCTGCCCGCGGGGGACGCGGCGGTGACCACCCCGGCTCACCCTGTTCCTCCGGACGCTGTGGTTGAAGGCGTAGATGTTGAGCAGGTTGGCGTTCACCCAGTCGATGTAGGTGGTGTTGAACTGCGCTTCCCTCTCGTGCACCTCGCGGT
>VZTX01025718.1:5850-18490 GCA_013400915.1 Pardalotus punctatus
GGTCCCTCCGCCCCGCCGGACACGCGGCGGCCGCGCAGGGCTCGGCCGGGACCCCCGCGACCCCCGGCGCTGCCCAGAGGGGACACGGGCGGCGTCCGCTGCTACGGCACCGGCGCTGCCGCGGGGGTGCCTAGCGCTGCTGAACAAAGCGGGCGCCGCTCCCACCCCACGCGGGAGCTTTGTCTCCTTGTCGCGGCAGCTGCGGTGACATCTTCCCCAGCGCGGGCCCGGTCCCACCCACGCACGAACGTGGGTTTGGCTGATAAAGCCCCCCAGTGTCTCCCCCACTCCAACCGCTCCTAATCCTCGGAGCGGGCGCGGTGGGACCCCCGTGGGCGGCGGGTGCCGGGGCGCAGCGCTGCCACCACGCACCTCTTGCAGGATCGCCGGGAGGAACCCTCCGGTGCACAGGGAAATACATAGAAAAGAAACAAGTGGGACGAGGAGGTTTCCCTTGTGTGTGTTTTCCCCTGATCCCAGATTTGCTGGTGGAGTTCTTCCCTGCTGGGCACGGGGAGAGGGAATGGAGCCTCAGCGGGTGCGGGCGCTGTGTTGGGGCTGTGCTTTGTGCCTCCCCTGGGGCTGCCTGAGCAGGGCTGATGGAGGATAGAGGTGCGGAGGGGAGCTGGGCTGGCACAGAGTGGGGCTGCAGGAAGAGCCTGCTATGGCAGAGCCACCCGGCTCTGCACCCTGGGCACAGCCCCGCTGGGTGCTGGATGAGCATCCAGCTCCATCCCTCTGATCCTGCACCGACACACGGAGCTGAGCACAAGGCTCCCCTAGACCGGGGCTGGGGACAGCTCTGCGAGGCTGGAGCCACTCTGACCGAGCTGTCTGACCGGGACGGGCAGTGGGTGCCCACCAGCCCAGCGTGGTGTGGGCGCTGGTGAGTGGTGCTCGGCCCTGGGTAGCGCTCGTGGCTGTGCGGGCAGCGGTGCTGCCGCGTGGCTCCTGCCAGCAGCGCGTGTGCTGCCCGGCCCCTCGCTGCTACCATCAGTCCTTGATGCTGTGATTTATTGATGGCTCGCTGGGCTCCCAGCACTCAGAGAAGGGCTGGTCTGCAGCAAGGAGCGATCAAAGCGCCGTGGAAAACAGTGCGCTGAGCTCAAGTGCTGCCGGCTCCGCAGGCAGGGCTGAGCCGCCACCGCCCTCGGCATTCAGCGACCGAATCGCTGCGGATTTGCTTCTTCTGCTCTTGGAAGCAGCAGCACAATGAGGCTGAAGGAGGATTTGGTCACACAGTCAGCCCTGAGCCTTGGGACCCTCAGCCTAGGGCCTCCCCACTCTACTGCCTACCAAGGAAAAAAGGAAACTTGTTTTCAGTTCAGGGTCTCCCAGGTGGCTCTGAACTGCCAATCTCTTCCTGAATCCTCTGGAATACCCACATGGCTCAGGAGATGGAAAAGATAATGGGAGAACACAAAGGGGAAGAAAAGCAACCCAAACCAAGACATACACAAAGAAACACTCATTTGCCTGCACTGTCTGACATCCTGAAAATGCTCCAGGCTGTTTGCAGAGCTTCACTCAACCCCACCCAACCCTGCTCTCCTGGCACATGTGTGTGTCTGTCTCAGCTAAAGCTGTCTTTGGTCACTGCTTGGCTGCCCCAGTGATGGCATGAGCCCTGTGGCCATGGCGAGTTGCAGAGGGGCTGAGCATCACCGACAGTGGGGACACAAAGGGGCACCTGCGACTGTCTGGTGTCAAGGCAGCTCTGTGCTCACCTGGGTCACAAGGATGGCCAGTGTGTGGGGACACCCCCAGGCCTCTCAGCCTAAGGAGAGACCTCAGGTGTCTGTGAAGCTGGCGCTTTGCCCTCCAGCTAGCTCTGCGCACGGGCAGAGCACAGCATTGTGCATGGACTCCTGGTGCTACCCTCCCAGAAGCTCTGAGTGAGCTGAGGCCCCCCTTGGTGCTTTGGCTTCTCCTCTCCCACAAGGACAGCACTATCCACTCCCTTTCCTGCTATCATGATAAAAGCAAGCAACAAGAAGGACTTGTCTTTCTGACCATATCAGCAAACGGAAATGCTGCCAACTGCCTTTGTTTCTACTCCTTTGTAGATGGTCCCTGCTGGGAGAAGGCAGGCTTGGCCAGGACCTTGGAGCTGTGCTCACCTCCCCTGCATCTGTGCCAGCATAGGATCACGTGTGGTTGCAGCTCCCCCCTTCCCAGGGACCTGGGCAAGCGGCATTTCTGCGGGCTCAAACCCATTGAAGCTGGGTTTGGGTGCCAGACACGTGCCTGCAGCAGGCAGTGAGCTCACAGCCTGGGTGCTGCCCATGGGAGCACTGAAATCTGGCAGCAAAGAGCACCAGGCACATAAAGACAGAGATGGTTTGGGTTTGGGGGTGGAGCCGAGAGTGGGATTGTGGCCATGGCACAGCTTCCTGGGGAAAAGGGAGTGCTGGCTGGGCACAGGGCGGTGGTGGAGTTTCCATAATAACAAGGGAAAGATCAGAGGTGAAAAATGAACTGGCAAATGTGGACAGAAATAGCTGTCATTAATTTCTTTGTGTCCCACAGACACATGAATACATCACAGACCGTATGTATGTGCCCCTTTTTCCTCTGAAAACACTGATGGAGCATGCAACAGAAATCCTTCCCTGGCACACACACACACACACACTCCCTCTAATCCCTTTCCTGCTTGTATGTCAGAGAAAGCTATTTCTGGAATGTGAAATCTAGGTCAAAAAGAAGGAGAAAATCTGAAGGGAACGATAACAGTCCCTCCCAAACGCTGTGTGGGGTCATCTCGGGCCGATGGGATTAGCGAGGGGCCGCAGTGGTGCTTCACCCCTGGCTGAGGGATGGTTCCTGGCCTGGTGTGAGCTCCCTGTGCCTTCCCATTGCTGCTGCTTCCCCACACAGGAGAGAAGGCCATGACAGCCAAGAGGAGTGCAACAGAAATCGCCTGCCTACGCAGAGACCGGGATCACAACACACAGAGGAGGAGAAGGAGGAGGAAGATACACGACTTTCCCAGAAGCTACATGACTTTCCCAGAAGCAGTGGAAACTCATCCCACAGTGAGCCAGCCCTTGGGGACTGGGCCAGCACAGTGAGGGGTGCAGGCACTTTGTCCTTGCTCCTAAGCACAGCCCTGCTGCCCTTGCAAGAGCATCAATGCCCAGGGACCTTCTCCCTTCTCCCGGGGCAGGGCAGGGTCCCCAGCTCTGCCATGGGCTCAGGAGCCAGCTCTCTAATTTAGTCATAGACAGGGAAACAGAAGCAACACAAAAAAGACAGGAAGCAGGTGGGAGGCAGAGGGCAGCTCTTCTGTCCCAACCTTTGAGAGTATCTCTCCCAGGTAGTGCTCTCCTGCGAGCCTGGGCTTGGGAATGTTCTGGTATAGGGATGGGCACAAGGTGTGTGCAGCCCCGGCCTCCCTGCAAGAGATGTGGACACAGGATACGGAGCTGGACACCTGAGCTTTTTGGGAACAGGCTGCTGAATCCCAGGGCAGGATGCTCTGAGCAAGGGTGGTGTTACCGGATGGCACAGGGACGACTGGGAAGAGCTCGAGTAGAACTGGCTTGGTGTGAACTTTCCCTGCTGTATTTGCTTTGCTCACCTCTGCTTTCCTGTTTCCCCTGGACATAAACTATTCTGCTCTGCATTGCAAACAGTCTATTAAACAAGCAATTCCCAGAGCTGTCTCTAATAAGCAGGAGCCGGGGCTGGGGAGCCCTTTGTGGTGCTCGGGAGCCGGCGCGGCTGTCACCACACGCCTGGCAATTAGAGGAATAGGTTCCACTGGGGCTTTTGAGTCTCCGGCTGTGCAACGCACAAAGCTTTGTTTAAGGCTGATCAAGGGCAGCTCATCATCTGTCTCGCTGGCTGTCAAATGGGAGCTAATTGCCTTGTAATATGCTGGTGACACAGCCATTGGTGGGAGGAACTGGCGTGGCAGGGGCGTGACAGCTGTCAGGGCTCTCCCCCGTGCTCCCCACACCCGGCACGGAGCTCGCTGCCCCTCCTCCTGCCCTCTGACAGTGCCCTCTGCTTTAGCATCCAACCCCCACACGGCCTTCGTGGAACAAGAAGCCTGTGTTGGCCCCAGCACTGCTGCTGCTGGTGCCCCTTTACGATGGGTCCCCACAGCGATGAAAGCCGAACCCCCTTGCGGGGAACCAGGCTCGTGGATGTCCCCGTTCCTCTGGGCTGGTGCACGGATGCTGAGTGCAGGAAGGTGTCCCTGGGATGTGTTTGGGTGAGGGCTCTCTGTCGTGTCACCCCAGAGCCCTGTGCTCACCAGAGGCTAGGAGTGACCATTGCACCGGCAGGTGACAGTGCACCCACTTCTCCCTGTTGGTCCAGGCTGATGCCACCGAGCTGCCACCTGCTGCTCGGAGGCCACTCTCCCACACCACCAGCCACTTAGAGTCTCAGGCATGCACAGAAAAGGCCCTGGGGCTGCTGGTCAACAGCAGCAGAACATGAGCCAGGTGTGCCCAGGTGGGCAAGAGGCCCAGGGCACCTGGCCTGTACCAGCCATGGTGTGGCAGTGACTGTCCCCTGTGCTGGGCATGGCTGAGGCACCTTGAGTGTTGGGTCTGTTTCTGGGTCCCTCTGGAAAAGGACATTGAGGGGCTGGAGCATGTCCAGAGAAGGGAACAGAGCTGGGGAAGGGTCTGGAGCACCAGGAGCGGCTGAGGGAGCTGGGAAAGGGCTCAGCCTGGAGCAAAGGAGGCTCAGGGGGGACCTTGTGGCTCTGCACAGCTCCTGACAGGAGGGTGCAGCCAGGTGGGTGTTGGGCTCTGCTCCCAGGGAACAGGGACAGGAACAGAGGAAATGGCCTCAAGTTGCACAAGAGAATGTGCAGACTGAATTTTAGGAAAAATTTCTTCACACAAAGGCTTGTCAGGAACTGGCACAGGCTGCCCAGGGTAATGGTGGAGTCATCATCCCTGAAAGTGTTAAAAAAACTTGTGGCACTTGGGGACATGGTTTAGTAGTGGGCTTGGCAGTGCTCGCTTAACAGTTGTACCCAACGATCCTAGAGGGCTTTTCCAACCAAAATGATTCCATGATTTGTTGGGAAACTGAGCCCAGATGGCTGATTAAAGGTGTGAGTGCTGTCCAGATGTGTCTCCTGCCTCCCCTGTCCTGTGCATGCACAACCACAGATGCTCCACTGCTCCCCACCCCTCCACCAAAACCCTTTCCCTCCCCAAGCCCCAGCAGCCAATATGAAGGGCTGGGGGATGCTCTGGGAACCAGCAAACTGTGCTGGGTCATGGGAGAGAGAGGTGGCACCCAGGCATTTTGGAAACCCCCTCTGTGTTGTGCCTGCTGCTGCTGCTTGGTGTCAGCCTGGAACTGTGGCAGCACTGAGCTCAGCAGTGCTGAGCCAGCGAGGGCTGTGGGACAGGAGCAGCAAGGTGGGAAGAGTGTGGGACAGAAGCAGAGTGGAGAGGGTGGCAGGAAAGAGGGACAAGGCTGAGACCCCTCCCACGGAATCTCTTCCAGTTCCTGCCTCATTCTGTGGACTTTGACTGGGATTCCCCTGCAGCTCAGACCACTGAAGGCAGATGTGAGGTCATGCCCATGTCTCTGGGGAGAAGGCCTGGAGACAGGCAGGAAGGCTGCTGGTGCCCCCCTCCCACTGCCCACTCTGCCCAAAGCGGGGATGGGGCTCCAGCCTGCTCCCACCAAGAGCCCATCCCAGTGCTCTGGCAGCTTTGCCCACAGCAGATGACCTGAGGCTGCTCTGAACCCCACTTTGGTGCCAGAGCTGGTACCAAGAGCCACCATCCCCACTGGGCCTGATCCCTGTGTCCCTGTGGGGATGGGATGTGCTGCCTCCATGGACACCGCTGTGGAGGTGCTGGATTCCTCCTGCCTGCTCTCCTATCTGCCTTGCACAATGTCCAGGCACCACTGTGTTCAGGATCACCAAGGTATCTCCTTTTCTAACCAGTTCCCAAAATTATGCCCCCAGGATGGGACCCCTCAAGTCCCATCACCTCACACCTTGTGTTACACCTGAGCCTCACCTGGAGCACTGGGGCTGGCCAGAGCTGGGAAGGGCACAGGCTGCCTTGGAGCAAATGATGCAAAGCAGTGCAGATCAAGTGACCTGGAGCATCGTGGAAATGCTGCTATGGCTCAGCACAGGGATGCTGGGCTCTGGGGCTCAGGAAGGCTTATTAATGCCTCAGTGCAAGACCTGTTTGCACCCTACAGCCAGGGATGTTGGGGCCTTCCTATGTGTCATCAGAGCCACAGAATGGTTTGGGTTGAAGGCACCTTAAAGCTCATCCAGTCCTGCCCCTACCATGGCAGGGACACCTTCCACTACCCCAGGCTGCTCCAAGCCCTATCCAGCCTGGCCTTGGATGCTTCCAGGAACCAAGGGGCAGACACAGCTTCTCTGGGCAGCCTGTGCAAGCACCTCACTAATGTTTAAAATCTTCTGGAGCCTTCTCTTCTCCAAGTGAAACCTCACACCTCTGCTAGCCTGTCTCCAGAGCAGAAGTGCTCCAGCCCTTGGAGCATCTCTGTGGCCTCCTCTGGACTCACTCCATCAGTTCCACATCTTTCTTGTGTTGAGGCACCCAGAGCTGGAGGCTGCTCTGCAAAAGGAGTCTCATGAGAGCAGAGTAGAGCAGGGAGAATTTCCTGCCTTGACCTGCTGGTCACACCTCCTTTGATGCAGCACCCAGAGCCCCTGTGCCATTCCAGCACCCGTATCTGGCTGCTGCCCATCCTCTGAGGCACAGAGCAAGCCCCCACAAGCCCCCAGAAGTCATGGACAACCACGGCTGGGGATGCAGGTACCCGAGCCCAGCGCCTCGCGTGCTCGACAGCCCCGTGGCAGTGACAGCACAGTCCCCTGTCCCCCGGCCCCGCTGGCCTCGCGCCCCGGCCCCTCCACGCCGCCGCACTCACTGCTGTTGGTGGGCAGGGTCCTGCTGCCGCTGAGGCTGCCCGTGGGCGGCGGGGAGATGGAGCGGACGGAGCCCGTGTCGTCCTCCTGGGAGCAGCCTGCCTGGATGGCGCGGAGGTAGCTGTGGCTCCGGGATCGGAAGTAGCTGGGCAGAGGCAGGTCCAGCACCTCCGCAGCCGCCGACTCGGCCTCGCTGTACGTGGAGTCGCAGACGGGCTCGTACTGCTCGCCCAGCTCCGGCTCGGGTGCCTGCACGGGGACAGGGGCAGCCCCAGTCATCCCCTGCCTGCGGCCGCCCTTCCCTTCCCTCCTGTTCCTCGCCCTCCAGCCACTCCTGCGTGGTCCCGCTCGCGGCAGGGGGGACAGGAGGTCAGTGGTCAGTGGTCGGCGCCGCTGGGGCGCAGGGTGCCTGGGCCCTCTGCTGAGAGAGGGAAGAGGGACCCCTCCTTGGGTGTGAGAGGGTCCCTGCTTGTGGAGTAGGGACACTTACCAGTGCAGTGCCTGTGAAACACCCCCAGTCATGCTGGTGGGAGCACGTGGGGCCAAAATCCCAGTCCAGCCTTTGTCAGAGCCCCTGTCCCAGCACAGCTGGGACACCCCAGCCTCAGATGTGAGACCCCACCGGGGCAGATGTGCTCTTCGGGGGGGGGCAACATGGGGAGAGAGCAGGGGAGAGGTGTGGGCCGGGGGACAGCCACCACGCTTGCCCAGGGACAGACTGCCTTGGGTGGGTCTTGGGTGGCACCTCAGAATCCATCCCAGCCCCATCCGTGGTGAGGGCCAGGAGAGGGCTTGGCTGTGGCAAGGGGTGGGCAGGGCAGGGGCAGCTCTCCCACTGCCCCCACCTCCCTTCCCTCCTGCCCACAACCCTGCCCTGCTCTCCTGTGGCAGCTGCTGGGCACACCTGGTCTTGGGAGAGGCTCAGCCAGGTCAAACCAGACCCAGCCCGGGGCAGGCCATTCTGAAATACAGATGAGAGATCCTGAGACTGGCACTGTTGCCCGCATCCTTATCTCCTGGCCCTTTCTTTCTCCTGGTACTCAGGGACATTGTTTCTGCCCAGCATCAGCATCTGAGCTCCATGAGGTTTGGCTCAAGAAGTTCATCTGCTTTCCCCCTAAAACTGACAGTCCCTGAGTCCCTGCTGGGCCCAGGACCCAAGGTCTCCAGCTGCCCTGCAGTGCTTGGGTCAGGAGTGCTGCCTTCTTCTCCTCCTTTTTCCTCCTCCTCCTGCCACTGGCCTGGACATGGGCTGACCCCGGAGCCTGCCTCACACCCTGCACTGGGTGTCCAGGCTGGCCCCAGAAAGCTCCGTGAGGAAGGATGAGAGAAACGCCAGCGGGACAATACCTGCTCTCCATGGGTAAATATCTGAGGGATAAGTGAGGGGGGTCCAAAGATCTGGAAGAAAGAGTTGGAGAAGGTTAAAGGCCAAGAACAGGGGACCCCCTCACACAGACAGTCACTGCACAGGGACTGAGGACAAGGGGAGCAGGGGCCCGTCCCCTGGGGCCACGGCTGCTGACACTTCAGTACAAACTGCAGAGCTGCTAAGATGCCAAGCGAGGCCACACAGGCCCCTCAGACAGTGGCACGGACACGGCAAAGCTCCACAGGACACCTCAACCACGGGAGAAGCTGCTGAGCATTCAGCCTGCTGTGTGCACCATATATCCATGTATACTCACAGGGGACACTGGGAACACACTGTGCTGGGACACCCCTCGGAACACACTGTGCTGGGACCCCCCTCAGCACACAGGGGCAGCTGGACAAGGCGGCCGTGGCTCCCAGTGAGCGCCTCTGGGTAGCCCCCAGTGTCGGCAGCACCTCACAGCCTGCAGGGCCAGGGGCATGGGCAGTCTGAGTGCTCCATGTGGGGGGAACTGTCCCTCACCCTCCAGAGCTGGGCTGGCCGCCTTGCTGCTGTCTCCCTGCGCCAGAAGAAGCCACACAGAAACTGTTCTGCCTCCCCAGCAGAGCAAAGCCACGGCACACACTCAGCATATGGACAGACGCCTGACAGACACTGCACTGCCCGTGGGAGCACGGCCACCTCCTCCTCCTCCTCTTCACCCTCGGGGCTCTGCCCCGCACAATCCACCTAGGATGACCCATCTCAGGAAAAGTCCAGGTTCAAAGTGTGCCTGAGGGAAGAGGCTTGGCTCTGAGGATGGGTCTGACCCCCTGGCACAGGGCACAGCTCACAGTGGGAATTGTCAGTGTTGGGGTCACCAGCTCTGCCCCTTTGGTGTGATGGGGGGCAGCTGACAAACACACCTGGTGATCCCCAGACTGCCAGAGGGCTGCAAGGTGGAGCTGAGTGGAGACAAAACCAAGCAGAGGGGACTTGTCTGTCAGAGTTGGGGGTGTTTCCATGTGGGAAGACACTGGGGTCTGGCTGGACACACAAGGATGGTGTTGGAGGTCACACAAAAGTGAGGGCAGGGCAGAAACTGCCTCTAGCGCTGGATGAGACCAACATGGCTGACCCAGCTCCATCCTGGATCAACAGATGTGCAGTTGGTGGGAGGCCTCTCAATCCTGACCAACTGCAGCTGAACTCTCTGGGGTTTGGGGGACACTGGCAGAGTGCAAGTGATGGCAGCAGCCCCACGTGTGAGTGGATGCTGTGGCAGGGTGTGCTGCCAGCATCCCAGTGCCACCAGTCTGTCTCTGGGCTGGCTGCCTGGGCAGCACCTGGCATGTCATGGGCTGCTCAGACCCTTCAGCTCCATGACCCTCCTGATGTCTCCATGGGGGTGCTGCACTCAGCTCCTGACAGCAACTCCAGACATGGATAGAGCACAGACCCGGCGTCTCCTACAGAGAGCTGGCTTCAGCACGGACTGACATGCAAAGGACAAGGACACGATGGTCCTGACCCCACCGTGCACTGACACACCAGCACATTGCTGCTGCTGCTGCACAGGGCACAGGACTGACCACAGGGAACAGGAACACCCAGCAATGCCCCTGCTCCCCCCAAGCTCCCCTCTGAGGGCTCTGACTGCTCTGGGACACCAGGAGACTCCAGCCAAAGGGCTGGAGGGGCTGAGCTGGGCCAGGAGAAGGCTCAGAGCTCCCCACACCTGGAGGGGAACACGGGCAGGGCACGCCCTTCTCCCTGCCTCACCCTGGGGCTCCTGATGCCCACCCTACTGCTGTTGCCCCTCCTGCACACACAGAGCAGCTGTGTGAGCACATGTCCCTGTGCAGACACACAGGAACAGACGGGACACAGGCCCAGGGTGACTGGGCTCTCTGGGCAAAGCTGTGGAGCCATCACTGCCCTGCAGTGAAAGGGCTGAGATGAGCACACAGGACTTCTGCAAAGGTTCATCCTGGCACTGGTCATCTTCTGGCCTGTGAGGCAGCTCCAGAGCAATCCCAGCCCCAGGGAGCTCCAGAATAGTCCCAAGCCTGTAGCGTGGGGCGTTAGACCCAGTTTGCATTGACTGCCTACCAAATGCTGGGGCCAGGGCATGAACCCACCCCACGGCAAGGGGTTTGCCATCCTCCACCAGCAACTCACAGGCACCCTTGGCTTTGCCATGGGGCCCAGGAATATCCAAGAGAGACATCCCCAGCTGGATGGCAGGACAGCCTCCCAAATTATGGGCACTTTATTCCTGGGTCCAGTCTGCTGCATGAGGGGTGAGGTCCTGAGCTGAGCAGAGTGACTGTCCCTGGTGACCCAGTGCTGTAGGGTCCCAGACTAGACACCACCAGGAGAGGTTGGCCCCAGCTCTGGACCCACTGAGCGGGCACGAGGGGCTTGCAGCAAGGTTGAACATCCTTGCAGATAGTTCTGGGGCATGACACAGTGGGACCCTGCACCCAGAGCAGCCCTGAGCTTCCCCCAGCACTGTGGGGCACCCGCTGGGCTACCATACCTGTGGCAGAGGGACTTTGGCTGCACCAGCAGTGTGAGAGGAGGCAAAGCTGCAGGAAGGAGGTCTAATAGGAATTCTGACTAAGGAGCTGGCCATGACACTTTGGTAAAGCTGCCAGGGAACAGCCTGTGCAGTTCCTGGAGCACAGCCAGTGCCTTGTTTTGAAGAGGGAAGAAGATGCTCCCTCTCCCCTGAGCTGGCCTCTCCCTCGCTGGCTGTGCCAGCACAGTGGGTCAGCACTTCAGCACCTCACCTGGTTGATGCAGCTGGACTCATTGACGCTGTCAGAGATCTGGTTGTATTCTTCCTCCCAGGTCGGGAACTTCGGAGGTAGGAGGATCTCAACAGAGTCCAGGCGGTCCAGGCTCCTGCCAGCAGAGAGAGGGTGTGAGGGTGTCCCCGTGGCAGGGGCAGTGCTGGAGCAGAGCCAGACCACCCTGCTCATGGCCAAACCACCCCTGCCCACGGCCAGACCACCCTGCTCATGGCCAGACCACCCCTGCCCACGGCCCCTCTGCCAGGCACAGGCAGGAGGCGCAGCACGGTGCTGGGCATCGTGTCCACTGCTCGGCTCCTGGAGAAGGAAGTGCTTCCTCACCCTGCTGGCCCCTGGCTTGGGCATGGCACACAGGGGAAGGGTTGTGGGGTGCAGGGGAAGGAGAAGGGACAAGATTTCAGTTCCTGCTGTCCCCAGGAATGCACTGTAGATGTCAGGTTAGTCCAGCTGAGCCCCAGGGAGCACATGGTATCTGTGCCAGCCTCCACAGTTGCAGCACTGCCTGGACTGCTGGAAAAGGGGGAGAGGTGGGGTGAGAAACGACTTTTAATTTGCATTTTCTGGACTTTGCAATTGGAAATAACTGCAAGATACATATATTTAAATTTGTATAGAGGAACCCAAAAGATTATCTGGAAGAAGTCCAAAGGAAGCCAAGCTGGAATGGCAGTACTGCATGAGCAGGGGGTCAGAATTTCCAGAACAGGTTTGCTGGGAGAAACACTGTCCCCACATCCTGGGGCATGGCAGCAGCCTCTGCAGAGGAGGAGAGCAGGGCTCTCGCTGAGCCAGACCCAGCCCAGACCTCAGCTGAGAGCCGGGCACGTGGAGTTTGGGAGGGAGGGGAGGGATGGGAAGGACGGGGCTCTGTTCCACCACGAGACCCTGTGTGAGGGTGTCCTGGTCACAGGCTGGGTGCACACAGTGGGGGACATGGTCAGCCACAGTAGCCTGGCAGGGCTGTGGAGCTTCTCCCCTCTGGAATTGCCGTGGGTCCTACAGAGGCCCCCGTGGTGCCGCTTCCCCCACACCCACCGGGGCCGTGGGCAGATTGTCACTGGTCTGGGGACAGCAGCGCTGAGGGCAGGGCGGGCGCTGCGCAGCCTGGGCATCCCACAGGGACTCCGAAGTGTCCATCCTGGGATGGGATGAGATCGGGGAATTGTCCCCTCTCCCAGGGGATATGGAGACAGCCAGGCCCATGGGGAGCAGGGGCCGTGTGACAGCCCAAGCCCCGGGCTCTCTGCTGACTGCCGGGTTTTCCCCGTGCTGAGGCTTTGTCTGTGCGCTCACACCGTGAGCCAGCCGTGTCCTGGGGCGGGCAGGGTCCCTGTGCCACTCCACCGGCCTTCACTGTGCCGGCCCACGGGGCAACCGAGGCACAGAGGGGCCAACAGCCCTCGGAGGGACACACGCGCTGGCACAGGGACGGCTCGTGGCTCGCTCCGTGCCTTGCCCCCGCCGGGGTCCCTGGCTGCTGCTGCCCGGCCCCGGCCGGCCAGCGACAGCCCCGGGCCCCAGCAGCCACCCCCGGACCCATCCCCGGCCCCATCCCCGGCTCCACCC
>VZTX01025719.1:0-12176 GCA_013400915.1 Pardalotus punctatus
CCCCAGCCTGTCACCCCCGGGCTCGCGGGGAGCTGAGCGTGGCTGCCATCACGTGTCCCGGCTCTGGTGTGGCTGTTTTTAGGGTAAGTAGCTTTGCGGAAGGTTTTGAGAGGATCTCCCTGCCAAAGGGGCTGAATTACTCGCGCAGTGTAAGTCCAGTGACAGGTTAATGCTTTTATTTGGAGACTCGTGTTTGCGCAGAGTATCGAAACGGTTTATATTTGAAACCGTAAGCTGCAAATACACAGACACAGGTTATTAGTGATACATGTCATGATACTGGCTGCTCAGCCAGTCTGAGGACTGTTCTTAAAAAAACTGCAGAGTAACATGTGGATGTGCTTGAACATAAAAGTTTTAATTGTATATTGAATCATCGTCTTGGGCATAAACAACTCCAAGCATTTGTTTGTACTTTATATTGCAATGCTTTTTCTTGTACCCTGCACGTGCACAGCGCACTCAGTGGCACTTTGAACTTGTGCTGAGTGTTTAGAGAGCAGATTGCTTCTGTGCAACTCTACAGACTTAAAAAAAAATCATCTTTAGGAAGAATCCTAATATTCTGACAACAGAACATGTTGTCTGTTTTCCTAGAGAAAATAAAGTGAATCTTTTGAATGTACATAAGTTCAAATCATTAGGCTTTGTATTTGAAATACTTTTTACCTGTAGCTGTTTGAAGTTCAGAATTATCCTTGATCCAGTGTTACTTTCAACCTCGCTGAAATCAGCTCAGCTGGCTCTGGCTGTGGATCCTGATCAAAACTTTTGGGTTTAGGGTAATATGGGAGACTTCCTAGTTTATCACTTGCTCTTAATTTCTGATGAGCCACATTAATGTTGAACATCAATCACTTCTTATAACTTTGTGTATTTAATTCTGCAGAAGCAGATTCAAGAGAGACACAAGTTTTAAAACTTGGTGAAGTCCTAGGGTTGTATTTGG
Source organism: Pardalotus punctatus (assembly GCA_013400915.1). NCBI lineage: Eukaryota > Metazoa > Chordata > Aves > Passeriformes > Pardalotidae > Pardalotus > Pardalotus punctatus. The sequence continues at coordinate 950 of VZTX01025719.1, forward strand.
ATTTTTTTGGCCTTGATTTGGGGGGGTGTTGGGTTGTTTTTTGAAGAAGAGATAGTGAGGGTGGTGGTTAACATACAGCCTCAATTCATTTTATTTTAAGCTCCGAAGTAGTTACTGATTTGCTTTTACTCTTTTATTTAGTAGTTAATAGGAAACTAAACAGAATTTTAACAGAAGCATCTTCTTAAAAGGGTGCTCCTAAATCCCAGGCTCAAGTTTTCCTGTAGGCATTAGTGTTTGCACTTCAGGGAAGTTGCTGCTGCTGGAAACATGACACCTAATGGCAGAGATAAGTAAGGATGTCCCAAAGTTTTCTGAAAGAAAAGTTCATCTTGCTGAACTCTCTTACTTGGTCCAGCCTGTCTTGTTCAGATGTTGAAATTTTGTGAGATGTAAGAGGTCCCTCTCCATCCTTGCTGTGGGCTCCCTGCAGACACTGGAAGGTAGAGCCAGGTTCAGTACGTTTCAGTTAGTGGAAGTGGAGAAACAGAGCATAAAATGCTGGAGATGAGTTTATCCCAATCATGCCTCTACAGGTGATAGACTGCAGCAGTCAGGCTGGGAAGAGAGGCCCAGTTTTTGTGGGCAGGACGTTTCCCAGTGGTTCTGGGAAAGTGGTTCTTCTGCAGTAGTGGGCACTGTGAGATGAGCAAGGCAAGTCAGAGATTGCCCTCCTTTACTGTCCCTTTGTTGAACTTTTATTGTCGAGCATTCAGGAGCTCTTGGAAGCAAGAACCCAGCAGAAATCCAACTGATGCAGTTTAGTGCCTCCAGCTCGAATATTAGAGTGAAAAAAGCATCTGTATTGGTTAAATGAAGAGCTATTGAAGTGTTACACCAGAAGAGAGAGGATTAAAGTAAGTGTGAAGAAAGTACACTTTTATTGTGCCAGTACTGCTGCCGGTGGAGGGAAGGACTTGAGAAGAGAACCAGGAGCTGCAGTCCCTGACACATCTGACCTAGGGCAGCGTCCTTCAGCCTCGTGCAGCAGGGAGGTGATGTGGTGACTCTGCTCTGCCTGTGACAGGGGGAAGAACGTGACCTGTGGCTTTTTCTGGCTGCTGGATGAGTGGGTGACGTTTGGTCTCTGGCCTCAGAGGGAACAGGTTATTATTTGCAAGAACCAGCCTGCATTTATGGGAGTTACATCGAGCTGCCTTTCTGTTGCAACAAATTGAGGGTCTCCAGTGGTTGTTTTTCAGCTGGCTGTGCTCGTTGCTGGTGACTGTTGACATCCTCTGTGAGCTGGTTTGACGTGTCTGACTGAAACCCTTCCGAGCTAAATGGCTCATTATTAGAAGCTTCCTGTTATTTCCTGTGATAGCGTAATTTTGTTAATTAATGCCTGTTTTCTGAGCTCCCCTCTGAAGCAAAGGGGACCCAGTGACAGCAGAGCATCAGTCAGGACACACCTGGGCCTGCTCAGCTCATGGTACCTGGTTTTTACTGAAGCACTTTGTGCTGCGCCTCTGGTGCCATTTCACTGCAGGTTTGCTATGAAACAAGTTTTGATCTGCAATGGGACAGGAACTGGTTACTGAGAGATCACTTCTTCCCTTGCAAATACTGCAAGAATTAAGGCTGTCTAAAGTAATCCATTTAACGATATTAAAATGAGGAGGCTCTGGGAAGGAGGGTGGTGCTCAAGGAGGAGCCACTGAGTATTACATTCCTGGTCAGAAACGGTGTGTTTAAACTTAAATGGCATTCATGTGCTGTGGGAAGATCCTCTGAGATGTGTGTGGGAAGAAATGGGACGCCAGAACGCATCCCTAGTGTAGATCTCCAGTCATTTTGGGGTCTGTAACCTTTTTATTGTCAGGCTGCACTCCAGCCCCTGTGACAGCAGCGCAGCAGGGTGAAGGGGGGCTCAGGGCTGCCTGTTTCTGATCCTGGGGCAGCAGTGCCCAGGGCAGGGCTGGGGCTCTTTCTCACCGTGTCAGCTGCTGGAGCCGGTCGGGTGGCTCTGCTGAACCCCAACGTGGCCACATAAAGACGGTGTTTTGATGTTTTGATGTGTGTTCTGCTCCCTGCTGCGAGTGCTCCAGCAGGTATGGGATGCTGGGAGTTGGGAAATACCTGCTATACCTGACCAGGCACTTCCTCACTGCAGCTGCAGTGGCTTGACCTGAACCCGGGTAAAGGCACGGATTGGATTTTTTTTTGGTTGAGAAATCCAGATGCTGACAAAAGCAGACTTGGTATGTTTTGAAAACTGCTGGTTGTTTTCTTTTGAGGAACAAAATCATCTGTCTGAGGGGAAAGTCTGACCCTGCACAGGGCTTTTGTACCAGGGAAGAGGCAGGTAACAGGACAAGCAGCCAAAAAGGAATCTCCAGGGCTGCTCACAGCCCGTGGCTGCAGGTGGTTGCCTTGGCTTTCTCACCCATTTCACGTTATTTGACTTAAAATGTGGGGAGCCAGGCAGTGGCAGTCCTGTTGAGCAGGTGCCCTGAGGCATTGTGGTTTGTGATTTATTTTGAATATTGATAAGATGGAAAATACTTCAATCCATCTGGGGCACTGAAACAAGAGGTCTGGATGTGCCCACAGCAGTGGCTGTGGTAGGGCTGAAACAAATCTTTATTAATCCCTTCAGTGAAGCAAAATACATTCAGAAATATGCTCAATGTCAGGAACAGGACGAGCATTTCTGTAATAGGTGAGTGTTGCTTTGTCAAAACCCCTGCTTTTTGGGAATATACTGCAACTAGGAGTGTGTTTGTCAATGGGCTGTGTTGCATAACTGCTGCTTGCTGGAGCGTTGCAGGAAAACAGACACTTGCATTTCACTTGTCACTGGCTACAACTGCAGGTTCAAGGCTGGCTGGAATGTTTTGGGGGTTTTTAGCTGAAATATTTGTTGGATTCAATGCTGTTGTGTTCTGCGGTGTTCTAATACTGAAAAAATGTGAACTTGTCATGTTTAAACCGGGATATTGCGTGTGAACCCAGGGCAGTGAAATCTGCTCGTGATGGATCTGAGCATCTCTGGCTGCAGCTGGGGCTGTGACTGCTCCCTGCCTCTGGAACGAAGGCTGCTGTCGGTTTTTGTCCAAGGGAAGGATCTGTGTGGAATCAGGCATTTCTCACATTTTTAGTTGGAAATGGACCCTTAATCTGGAAAGCACGGAGGACGTGGGAGGAGCAGTTCAGCTGGATGTGTTGGTTGCAGTGCCTTTTATGTTGTATTTTTATGTAATATTCTTTTCTCTCATGCAAATAAACTTGAAGTTGTAGGGAGGGGCAGCTGAGAAGAGGAAAACTTTCATTACAGACAGCTGACATGCAGAATAATATCTTTTTATATGCCACTCACCACGTGATAGTTAAAAGTAACTCATAGTTCACTGGGTAAGGCTATTTCTGGTGCAATTCTCCTTTTTTTTGCCACAGGCTCATTCCAGCACATCTTGCTTTACTCTGAGATTTGATGTGTTTGTTAGTCCTGTGCTGCATAACCGTTACTGAGTACCAGGCCTGAAGAACAGAAAGCCTGATGGGTTTATGAAGTAAATCCAGGTGAAGATAAAATAGATTTAGCCAATTGTTGCTTTCTGCTTTAGATGATAACACTAATTGTAGCTGAAAATAACATTAAGATTAAAGATACAGACTGAAGTGGTTCTAGACAGCCTTTCTCATGAAATATTTATTCATTTAGGGCTTTTAACTCATCGGATCACTTATGAAGTTGTAGACATTACAATATTATTATGGCTTTGCCTTGTTTTGTGACTACACTGCATTAGCTTATTGATCACTAGAATGCAGTCAAAGCTTTTTCAGGAATCCAATTAAAAATGATCAGACAGATGTTGTAATGCTCCAGGGCACTTTCCTCGGTGGTGTGATTCTGAGAAAGTGGGTCTTTTCTTTTATTCTGTAATTTCAGTGCTTTGCAGCCTCTGTTAAATGGACTGTTTGCCCAGGCCCTTGTCATAAACACAATCCTGAGTCCAAATCCATTTAGCACCGAAGCAGGCTTGAGCTGGGCGATGGGGTGGCTGAGCAGGTGTCAGGAGAGTTGTGTCTGTAGGGCTGGGATGCTGTAACTTGCATAGTCCTTTTCATGCCAAGTTCACATCCACTGCACCTCTGTGGGCAGAAGTTGAAATATATTTAGGAACTTTTTCTAAATCAGTGGCTATGGTACTGTTCTGCAGGCATGGTTTGGCTGATGCTGTGTTTGCAGATTTGCTCTAGAAAAACCAGATGAGTGGCAGTTTTAAGTTTGGTGGGAAGGTGTCCTGACCACGGGGAAAGCACAGGAATCGTGGGAGATGGCGATTCCCGTTCCAAGGAGGCGCGCTGTGTTCTCGGGTCCTGCTCGGAGTGCAGAGCCGGCCGTCCCCAGGCCGTGCGTGTGACAAATTGACATACCAACACGGGAGAGATGATGTTCTTCCGTTTGCCCTGCGTCTCACCAGTTCAAAGACGCATTCTAAAAATAAGGCCTTTTTTGTTGCAGTTTGGATGGTGTTGATGAGGGAGGGGAAGGACGGGCTGATGCCAGTGGAGGATGTGTCCTCCCTTCCGTGTGAGTCAAGCACGGCCGCGCTCCGGGAGCGGGGCTCGCACTGCCCCTGCCTTTGGGGCTTGCTGCTGTTTAAGGGCAGCTCTATAATTGTCTGTTTTGGTTGTAATCAAGCTTGACCTATAAATACTGAAATGGCTCGTAAAAAACTGATTAAACCATCAGAGCTATTTCCTTCAATGTCGCCTTTTCTTCTCCATAAAGGAAATTCCAGGATGAATTGTCAAAGGAGTTTTGCCCTTTTAAGCAGGTTCAGGAGGATTAAGAAACTTCAGAGAAGCCCCAGTGCAGAGGCCAGGTCTGGCAGTGGTTTGGTTATAACCCCCCTGGCCTCAAAGCTCTCACTCCTGCACTGAAGTGTTAATAAGGTATTTGAATATTCCTTCAGTTGAAACCTTCACACAGAAGAAAGTTTCATTTTCGCTGTAAGAGAAAATTCAGTTTCCACCCCCACTCTGCCCCAAGGTTCCAGGAAGCAGCATTAAGAGGCTGAGCTAAATACTGAAGGATTAAGCACCACATTAAATAACTTAATTTCTTTACGAAACGTAATGAAACTGTTACTTTCCCCTCTATTTGAAGTTAATTCTGTGAGCTTACTGCTATTCAGGTTCCTATCAAGCCTTAAAATCTGCTATGAAAAGCATTCAAGAGGTGCAGTCCTACTTGGCAGTGCTAAAACACATCCGTTGTTAGCTGTGTTTAAGTCCTCATTACATGGATACTCATTGCTGTAGGGGGTTTATTTAAACTGATAAACAAATGTAGTATTAATAAGTGGCCATATGGTCAGTGGGGCTTTTCATTCTGAAAATCGTTGTTAAAAGAGGCGTTTAATGAGCCGCAGTTGCGTGGGAACGGGGTGGGGGGGTTTGGTTGCTTGTGGCTGTCACACACCAGGCCAGTGAAAATCTCGGGGGTGCACATGCAAACCTGACCTTTAGAATGGGCTGCATGGTCAGGTCCGGGCGCTGAACACACACACTGATTATTGCAGCTTTGCCGGGGACATTTAAGGAATCTCAATGTTTTCTGGAATTTGTGAGTTAGCCTGGTCTCCTGAAGAGCTGGGAAGTGCCCCGTGTTTAGAGGCTTTGTGTTAGTCCTGGGATTTATCACTGGTGGGTATAAATCATACAATCATGGCATGGTTTGCGTTGAAAGAAAATCCAGTGCCAGGGGCAGGGACACCTTCCCCTGTCCCAGGTTACTCCAGCCTGGCCTTGAACGCTTCCAGGGATGGGGCAGCTTCTCTGTGCCAGCGCCTCACTACCTTTTGAGTAAAGGCTTTCTTCCCAATATCTAATCTTAACCTGCCCTAGGTCAGTTTGAAATACATGGGAAGAGCAATTTAAACCTCTCCAATTTTATTGAGAAGTTTCAAAGAGCCCTTAGTGGGCTGGAAGCTTTGTCTCTGCATTGAATTTTTTTTGCAGGAGACTAAGTAAGGTCAAAGTGGGCTTTATGACCAATGTCTGGTCACTACTACTGCAGAAATGAAATAATTCAAGTGCAAGCTGAAATAGCAGTGACAATCTATCTACCTCATGTCACTTATTTACTCTTAATTATATAAACCAGGAAGAATAGTGGAGAACGTTGCCAAGCTACTATCAGCACAACAAATTATTCCTACCACATAGAATGGAGTTGGTCTTTTGCTATGATTGAGCCTCCTCGGCTCTGTGTGGAATTTAATCTGTTTTATAAAAGGTCAGGATATTTTTTCCTCTAAAGAAAATGGAGAGGGGGAAAAAAAAGCTTTATAGGGCTTAAAAATCAGTGGCAAGTTGTGGATGTGGTAGACAACAGATGGAGGAAGTCCCATAAACGGCTGCTGTGTCTGATGGTGATGCCCTTTAGTGTTTACATGTTTGGCTGATGAGGAAGGGGGAAAGGAAGTATTTTCTTCATTTTTTTTCTTCTAAAAAAAGCTGTGGAGAACTCTCCTGAATGGTGTAAACTCCTCTGCTGCGCTACTCCAGTAGGGCTAGATGGGAAAAGGAGAAATGGCGGATGCGGCCGTGGTGTTGCTTGGGAGGACCTGTGACCACATAATCCTTCTGTCCAACTGTTTGAGACATTTGTAATTGAGAGAAGTGTGTTTTGCCCTCGATGTGCCCATCTGAGGTGGCTGTGTCCTGTGTGCAGCTCAGGGCTCGTTACTATTAATTTGCAGAGTGCCGCAGTCCGTCCGGAGGGGAGGCTGCCAGCTCCAGCCACTGACGTAGCGCTTTGTTCTAATTTGGGGATGCAGTGTGTGTTGGTCTTTGAGTTGTGCTGCTGGCTTCCTTTCCCCTGCCTTTGTCTGGCTGGCACATGTCCCCAGCAACTTTCTGCAAGTGCAGACCAATAGGACAAAAAATAAATTAGCCGTTTCAGCATGGCAGGCTTTAGCTGCCCAGAGCCCTTGTTCCTTGCCTGGAGAGCTTCTATAGCAAAGCAATTTCCAATGAATAATTAGGCAGTCACTTCCATAGAAGTTAACATTATGTGATTTGAAATTGCAGGTTCAGCGTGAAGCTGATTGCACAAAAGATTACAGGCTGGGGAGGATCAATCGCAGAGTGTTTGTGCGCAAAATGACTATTTCCAATGGCAGAATTATTGCTGTTTTCCAAGAAGTTTGTTTCTCGGCCTCATTTGTGTGGGCTGCAGTTAATTTGCTCAAAGCTCCAGCTCAGCACAACAGTGGAGTCCGAAGGACGCTGTTGCTAGAGGACTTTACTCTTCGCCCAGGCTTTTATGGCTTCGGCCCTGGCTCAGGAACCTCCCAGCACCGCGGAAGGTGCAGAACGATGCAGAAAGTGGGGATTTGGATGTGGTTCAGAGGAGCACACGGCTGGGCCTGGTGGTTTTGGGAATGGATGCAAGATGTGGAGGCTGCTCTCCTGCCTTTTCTAATTGAACTCTTCAGATAACACCCCTGGCCAGTGTCGTCGTTCTCTTGCGTTCTCAAGTACCTGTTTGCGTGCTTGGCTTGTCACCAGCTTTATTTTCTGTGTGTGCTTCTTGCTGTGTCTTTTTGGGGTTATTTGTTACCTGAAAAACAAAAGGAAAATACATTTAGACCTAAATTACTGATGACTTGGACAAGGGACAGCATGTGTGTTCCAGCATCAGGAATGCACCACAGTGGGGTCATGACTCACCCTGCAACAGGCCTGTGCATAGCTAATCACACATTTGTTGCCTTGATTGGTATTTGATTTGATGCTGAAAGCAGTCAGTGGAAATGATAATGATTTTACTGTTAAAATTGCAAAACTGAGGCTGAGATTCCTGGCGCAAATTACAAAATGTTACTTCTTACGTAATGTTAATATATAAAACACACTTAACGTTGGTGTCAGATACCGCAGTGATAATAAATAAGAAAATAAATGCAGTGTCTGGGAATGGAAGTTTGTACTTTTGAAGTCACATTGAAGTCCTGCTTTCTGCTTAGTCTGGTCTTTTAGTCTTCTGTTTTTCTCTTCCCTCACATTCTTCTGCTGTTGGTGGCCTCAGGAAAGGTGGAGGAGGCTTTCCCCGTATCCTAAAGCCAGGGAGTTTGGCTGCCTCGGGAACGGGGTTGGTTTAGTGACAAGTGAGTCCATGGCAGTGATGTTCATTAATTAAATAAACTCCTTGCTAACTAGCAGGATGATCCATGTTTGTCTTGCTGCTGTTTAGGGGAGGCGTCTGCTACTGAACTGTGGGATTTCCAGACAAACCCCCTTTCATTTGGGATGCACCGTCCCTGTTCCGGCACGGCTCGCCTGTAACCATTGCGTAATTGATGACAGCTTTGATGAGCATTAGGGAAGTATTTCATGTGCTTTTGACTTCATTGAGTAATTTAATATCTCAGAACACGGTGCTGAACAAATCAGGGGGCAGGTGGTGAGTGAAGCTGTTGTTGGCCACTGCCGGGAACGGCAGCCGGGCTGGTTCAAGCCAAGGGGAGATCCTTGGGCTGGTGTTTCACTGCTGTATCATTCTCTCTGTTTGTTTTTTTTTATTCTGGAGGGAATCTGTCAGTTTAAGTGTGGTTTTGATCACTGTAAATCTTCCCCTTGCAGCAGTGCTGGGTTTGGGTTTGTTTTGCCAACACGGCTCTGAGTAATGAAGGGATTTTGGTAGAGTATTGAGCAATGTTTAGTTGACACTTTTTAAAAAAGAAAATCCACCCCTTTCCATGGCCTAGTTTATAGTAATTGAGAAAAACTGGCACGGAGAACATTTACAAGTTGAAAATTAAACAGGTTTGTTTATAGTAGCCACGATTCAGTATTTAAGTGCCAGGATAAAAATAACCAGGACGTGTGGCTGCAGCATCCCAAGAATCTGCCTGTCATTTGGGAAATGGGAAGGGCATGGCTGCAGGAGTGGCACAGCCAGCCCTGAGCAGAGGTATTGGAGTTCCCAGAGACATCTGTGCTTCTCTCCCAAATGTGCACAGTGCTGACACCACTTTTCCCCTTGGAAATGTTCGAAATTCCGGTTTCTGCTGGTGAAAACCGGACAAAGGGAGGTGTGAGTGATGAGCAAGCAGAGTTACTCTCTTTTTTCTTCCTGAAGGCCAGGTGAGTGGTCCTTGCTCCCTGCCTCTCTCTCCTCTCTCCCAGGGCCATGTTTCCCTACATTTCTCTATCCCGGTGCATCTTTCTGGGGAAGAGCAGAGCGAAGCACCCCTGGGGCTGGCAGTGCACGTGGGTGTAGCAGCTGCACCTTGAGAGGCTGCTTCACATTGTCTCTAGGAACTGGTGCTGTGGTTTCTGTGCTGCTCCTTTCTGTGCCTCACGTCTTTCTGTTCCTCTTCTCTCGCCCTCGTTTAAACTGGGTTTGTGCTTTTTGAGTGCCGTGCTGCTGAGCCATCGTCTGTCTCCAGCCCTGGAGCTGTGACTGGCAGCGCCTTCCTGGAAAGCCCCGGAGTCCAGCATGGTTGGGGTTGGAATGGACTTTAAAGCTNCGACTGGCAGCGCCTTCCTGGAAATCCCTGCAGTCCCAGCATGGTTGGGGTTGGAACGGACTTTAAAGCTCATCCAGTGCCACCCCTGCCATGGCAGGGACACCTTCCCCTGTCCCAGGCTGCTCCAAGCCCTGTCCAACCTGGCCTTGGGCACTGCCAGGGATCCAGGGGCAGCCCCAGCTGCTCTGGGCCCCAGGGCCTCACCACCCTCACCCTCCTTCCCAATATCCCATCTAACCCTGCCCTCTAGACTCACTTTCTGTTATATCTGGAAAAATGTTTGACATTGATTCTGGGAGTTTCAGTATCTGTTTCTAAACAATTTCGATTTTTGTGTCTCCAAGGTGGCTCCAAAGTGTTGAATGCAGATCTGCTAAAAAGAAATATTTTCAAAAAACCAGCTTACTAGGTTTTCATTTAAACTTCCTATGATTCCAGAGGAACAATTGATTCTTTTATCCCCTGGAAAGAAAGGATAAAGTGTTGAACCTCTAAAAGCCTGTCATAGCAGCAGGGTGTAGCGGATGCTGTGGTTACTGCCTGAAGTATCAGTGCTGCTGCTGCTCAGTGCTGCTGAGCAAAGGACTGGGATACTGGAGCTGTTGCAGCCTTCTGAAACTCTGGCACAAGGAGCCAGCAGGTTCCTGGGGCGGGGGGACCGTGCTGCTGGGAATTGTCCTGCTCCCGAGGGCTGTCACAGAATCCCAGAATGGTTTGGGTTGGAAGGGACCTTAAAGCTCATCTCATTCCACCCCCTGCCACAAATCTGATGGATTCCCTAAAATAATTGTGCTTTGTAGGGGTTGCATTGGATTTTACCGTGGCACTGCTGACTGGGAGCCGACAAGGGATGGTTTTCCCCCTATAACGTCATCAGGACATTGGGCTGCTCTGAACATCTTTCTCTTGTTTCTGGTAGTATTTTCTGTACTGAGTTATCATCTTCTAAAATTAATTGTGAACTTGATGAAACCCCAAACACGGTTAGTTTGACCTCAGTTTGTCTTCTGTAAATGAAGTCTTTCTTGGAGTATTCTAAGTCCACAAGAACAGAGTGGTTTGGCTTAAGCACTACAGAGATGCTTTGGAAATGCTGACACTTGAAAGATTATTAACTCTTCTTTTAATTCCTTTTATTCCAGTTCCTTGTGGGGAGCCTCAAGAACCTTCAGTAGAGCTGCTAACACTGATGAGAGATCTTTTATGCCAAGGTAAGGGTTCTTGAGTGTTCTCAATATATTTTAAATGAAATTTCTGTGAACATTGGAGTGGATAATTAATAAGTTCTTGTGCTCGCTCTCCTTCAGCGCTGTGTTTGCTTATCTTGGTTTATGCTTCACTCTTCCCACCACCCAAATTATAAAGTTCTAGATGAGCTGCTGAAACTTTCATAACAGGAGCAGCTCATTTCTTGCATCAGGTTTCTGTCCTGCAGGGCCTCAGCCCTTGGCCCCACCACCTCCTCCAGCCTCTGCCCCACTTCTTCCGCTGCTTGGGAAATACCCTGAAAGTTTTGCTTCTTCCTGCCCCGATTCAGCCCCTGGGTTGCAGAAGGGTCACGGATCACTTGTGCAGTTTGGAGAGTGCACGAGGGCTGGGCTGAAGAGAGGTGCAGGTGAGTGGGAGCCACATTTCAGGTTAGAGCTTCACCTGTGTTTGCATCCACCCCTGCTCCTTCGCAGGGATCCTCAGCCTGCGCTGCCTTGGGCTGGATGTGGAAACCAATGTCCTGCAGC
>VZTX01025776.1:0-21522 GCA_013400915.1 Pardalotus punctatus
AACAACTTGAGGGATAACTCTGTCCTAAAAGGGGGGGCCGTTTCCAAGGATTTTATGAAACACTCGAGGAGGAGACGATCATGAGAAACAGCGCGAATCTTTCCCCTTCTCTTCATATAAACTGTTTCTCACTAATGCAAGGGGTATTTTAGAATTTATCTTAAAATTTATGGCGGTCCAAATTGAAATATGCAGAGAGGGTTGACTTTACGGGAAGCTGGTCTGAGTCAGTTATTTTTTGCGTGAGTTAAACATGCATGGCCAACTCCACACCTGTGGCAAAATCATTCCGGTAACGGCTTCTCTGGGGTCTTTTTGTTGTTTTTTTTTGCTTGGTTGGTTTTTTTGTTTGGTTTGGTGTGGTTTTTGTTTTTGTTGTTATTGTATTTTTTGTTGTTGTTGTTGGGTTTTTTTTGTTTTTTTTGGTGGGTTGGATTGTTTTGTTTTTTTTTTATGTGAGTAAACTTTTGGGATTTTAATTTAGATAATTCTGAATCAGAGTATTCCGAATGGCCAGCCATTCATTTAAATGAATTAATTCCCTTAAAAGCTAGAAAATAGTTTGGCCATTTTTTTTACCAGCAGTCTGCTAGATGGTTTTTGAGGTTTCTCTTTAAAATGCCCACAGCAGCTCAACCCCCCTGGTTTGATATTGTCTTGCACCTCACTCTTTTCTTTTGAGGGGCAAAAAGAAATAATTTTTTGTGCACACATTTCCTTCACAGCCCTGGTGCATCCCGACTCTCAGGCTGTGTGAAGATGAGGATGTTTGTGAAATAAGCTGTTGGATGACTGTGTTGCCAAAGCAATGGCCTCTCAAGAATTTACTGTGAGTGATTTTTAACACTCTGTACAGTTAAGTAGGAATAAGTTTAAAGACTGTAGCTGCTGAAATAGTTGAACATTTTCTTACTTCTTATTTTTTCAATATTTTACATATTTAAAACAGGTGTTATACACTCACCAAAAGATGAAAAAATCAAAAACGTGGCAAGATGGAATTCTGAGAGTTAGAACTGGCAGAAATCAGGTGAAAATTCAGACTTGACACTGTTGGCTTTAGTATCATCTGCTACTCCTGGACTGCCAGTGGCAGTCTAGTTGATTTGTGAAATAACTGGCTATTTAAAGTATTATTTTTATATTGCAGGCTACCTTGTTTGATGATAAAGGACAATGTCTGGAGAGTATTTTCATAAAATCTCAGGTACATTTTGTTTGGAGTTGTTCTTTTTATATCCGATTTTAGTTTGTCTTTCAGGCAGCATTTCAAGCACTTGTTTGGTAGATCAAATAGCAATTTTTCTTGTTGTTGATATAAAACTCTGCTACAGTGCAAATAATGGAAAGGGAAAACAGCTTCTATTTATTAATAAATCTTACTGTTTGTTGAGAAGGTTTAATGGAATTTTTCTTCCTTTGGGGCAAAGCAGTGTATTACAGTGATATATGAAATAATCATTGAAGCTAAGTGCTAATGCTTTCTAGAATATATATATAAATAAAAGTATTATATGGCATCTGTGATATACTGGGTGTAAGTACCTGGATTTTTTACATATAAGTACGTAAAAGACTATATTTATTTAAAATAAATATATATATTATTGTTTCTTATCTAGCACTATTATGTACACACTGCTGCTCTCTTTTCTAGGTGGCTGCTGGGGATGATTTAGAAAGTGAACGATATTTAATCACAGTTGAAGCAGTCAAAGTGAGTGAAAAGCCCTCTGAAGATCAGCCGAGGAAAGCAGAAACTCCAGCAGTGGATAGAAATGGTGCAAAACCTGATCTTCTGCCCCCAAGACATCTCTCTGTGGGCTTGAAAAGGAAGTTTACGGTGTGTTTTAGTTCCAAATTGTTATGTCTCGTGTCTACATGCATTTTAAAACACTGAGGACGCATATTTCCGTGAATGGCAAATATATACATAATATCTTCCTGCTTTTTTTTTCTTTTTGAGCTGTAATCCAGAATGTGTTTCCTTGTGGGTGTTTTTTCCACATTTAGGAAATTTGATTTAGCAGGATTGCTATTGCTGAGCCTGCAATAAAAATCACAAGGGCCTGAGGTTGTTTCTATGCACCTGTGGAATCCTCATGTGGATTTGATCAGAACATATTTCATGGAGTGTGCCCCATTCTCAACATTTGATTACAAAACATGGAGTAATTGAAGATTTCTCTCCTAGGGGTTCCAGGTGCCACGCCAAGTTGAAAAGAAAACCCCAACCATGGAAGATGAAGAAAAAACACCACTGTTGCCTTCGTCTAGGCAGTGCCAAGGGAGTTTTCCATCCCAGTTTTATATCAGCTCTCCTTTATTTTCTACGATTCGCAAGAAGGATGCAGAAACAAATCCCTCTGCCGGCTTTCTGGAACAGGGGTGCAGGGCCAGTGACAGAGAACACATGTCTGTGTCCTCATTGCTCTCAGCTCCATTTAAGGACAGATGTGAGGAGACAGAGAAGCAAATCCCTGATCAGTCTGTAGTGAAGCCAGGATCTCCTGTCATTACTGGGCACACTGGTCCCGGGGCAGTGTCCCACCACATCAGGAGCACTGCACAGATAATTGCTCTTCTGAAGTCTAAACCAGCACAAGGACACAGAGAGCAAACACCTGGAGTCACAGGCTGTCTTTCCAGGTTTCAGGCAGCAGAAAATGCAGATTTATATGAGAAAAAAAGCCCTGTCCTACCTGCTTTTCCGGGAGACCCTGCCAAAGGACTCGTTCCAGATACTCAGCACCTGCCTTTTATGCAGAGAACTGTAAATGATAAAAAGGACTGGAATGCTGAAAGACTTCCAAATTCAGCTGAACAACCTTGTGGTGAAGAAGACACAGGACAGGGACAAGACAAAAAGGTAAATACTTTAAGTCAAGATTTACAAGATCACTGGAACACAAATAGTTGCTTCCTTCCTGAGTCCACTGTAAGTAGAATGAGTGACAGTCAGTTTGTCCCATCCTCAGGTGACATTGCATGTTCAGCAAGTCCAACCACCCTTGAAAACAATCCCTTTGGATACAGGCAGCATTCAGGGACTGACAGTCTTAGGGAGAATTCATCTGTGAAAATGCAGAGTGAGCTTCATCCAAGAGAGAATTCAGAGGGAGTGTCTAGTGACCCGGAGCTCCCTGGGGATGTGACACTGACTGAAGCTGGAATCGGGGAGGAGGAATTCAGTTTGCATGGCAAAGACTGCAGTCCAGGTGAGGAACTGATGGAGGTTAACTTTAACCTAATGGAGACTTTTGATTTTAATGACACAGACAATGAAGATGCGTGTGAAAGAGAAGTGAAGGAGCTCACTGAGGGAGAGGTGCCTTCACAGAGCCCAGGCTGCTTAAACAGAGATGTAGCACAAGATGCTGCCCTGAGGCCTCGTTCTTGCTGTAAAGTAGAGACACACAGCAACAATGAAGTCAAATGTTCACATTTTGATGGAGATGGGGGTGCACCACCCCAGCTTTGTGACAATGATGCCAGGAGAACTGCAGAAGACTCTGCAAACCAGACTAGAACTGGAGTAGAACTTTCAGGTGATGGACACAACATAGAAGAGATCAATGAGAGCCAATTGAGTTTTGAAGCCACAAACAATGAGGAGGATCTGGATGGCTGTGCAGCACTCACCATTAATGGCACATCACGGATAAAAAAGTACCACTCTGATCTCTTGCCTGGTGACACCAATGTAAATGAATGTCACCCTGAAAGCAGTGTGTTTGAGGCAACTGGAAGTATTCCAGGTATTTCTCCCAGCAGAATGGTTTCTGCCATGGACAAAAAGTCTGAGGAAGGAGTTACACAGCTTGGATGCATGGAATCCCCAGATGCTGCCTCAGAGCGCTGCTGGGGTGCTAAGAGTGATGACATTAAACCAGGTAGCCCTCTGCTGGCTTTGTCACAAAAATCAGATCCTTTAGCAACAGGTTATTCATCTCCAGAGGAAACAGCAGTAGGAGAAACCGAGTTGGAATATGCAGAGAGCATAACTGCCTCTCCTGAAACAATAGGGGTGGATTGCCTGAAATGCACAGCAGTGGCTGAGGATTCCTCAGGTCTCCGTGATTTGGTGAATGATATTGCTCTTCTGAGAGCTTTGACTGAACATAGCACAGCATTAGAGAGCTTGCAAAAGATGGAGGAAAATAACAGCATGTTCTGTGAAACACACACTTCCAAGGAGACACTTGAGCCCCTTGCAAAGGGTGAAGGTTAGGTCAGCTTGTATTTTAAAGTGAATTCTGTATGTCTGTACCTGTTTGACTTCTGTACTCTCATTTCTCCTCATATTTTAGAAATACTTTTGGAGTGATGTGTTACGTAGGTTCCCTTGTGCAATTTTTAGTGTTCAAAGCAACACTGTGAGCTCCAAGTCTGTCTCTGCTCTCATGTGGTTAAATCCTAACTGCAATCCATTGCATGGTAACCTACATGGCAAGACCAGTAAATACTCAGATGTTTTTATGTAAAAAACCCCAGACTATTACCTGCAACTCACTGTGCTTTTCCATCTCTTGTAGCTATAAAAGAGTTTACAGAAATGCCTTACTCAGAAAGTTTACAGGCATCTTCCTGTTCATACTTTGATTCTCCTGGCCTAATGGTAACCAAGTTTTGACTACATCTATTTATCTGTACAAGATAAATTCATTTTCCACCTGGTTTCTGGAATAAAATTCTTGGTTAATGGAACCATAGAGGTTGACCTACACATTGCTTAGAGGCATTGGTTATGAAGCTGGTAATAAACAGAGCCAATAAATATTCAGGGTGCTTCATGTATGACAAGAAACTTAATTCAAATTGTAGTATTTAGTCATGTTTAATATCCCATTAATATGTCTGGTACTTCTCGTTTCCCTACCCCATCTTTTACCACCTTTTTTTTTTTGCTCTCTTTTTGAATGCATGGCTTTTCTTGGAATTTTAGCATTTGCATTGAAATACACTGGGAAAACTGTTTATGTTTGATGATTCACATTGGTTTTTGTCCAGTGCTATTAAGAGATTTTTTTTTTTCCCAATGCATATAAAGCTTCAAGAAAGGTTTTAGATTAAATCCTTCTCTTTTTCCTGTCCTGTTTGAAAAGCAAACATAGTTTCTTACCGTGTCATGGATGGGCCTGGCTTCCAAATAAAAAGGCTGTAACTGAAAATGCTTTCTTTGTGGAAATCCAAGACATTTCTTAGCTCAGATTTTCACTTTAAATGGTTATTAAATTGTTAGACTAATTAGTTTTTGTTACTTTCCTACGTAGTCCAACTGTGTGGACAATTTATTCCCGAAGACAGAAGCATATGTTGTACCAATAGCAGCAGCCCAAAGAGACCCTGGGACATCTGACTGGCAACCAAAGGTACCGTTTCTGTGGAACTGAAGTATAATTAACAGTGTTTCTTACATTTCAGTTAAATGGCTTGCTAATAATAAGTCCTAATAACATTTTAACCCGTTATTGTAATGTTTGCATAGTTCACTGTGGGAAGTTTTTCCCAGGAGAGTTTTAAACTCGAATCACAAAGGAAAAACCACAGATTTGTTTGTTTCTCTTCTGCAGTGCCGACAGATTATTTTTGTTGTCTGTACGAAAAGTACCTGTATTGGCTGTAGATAGTTGCAGAGCAGTTTTTCCTTCCTGTTAGTGATAATTCCAATGCATTGTGTAGCCTGTTGCCTTCCAAGGGCACCAAGTGAGAGGATCAGCAGCTAGTGAGGTCGTGCTGAGAGCTCCATGCTCCCAGCTGGGATGGCAGCAATACCCAGAGAACACGGACTTGGCAGCTCAGACATTTTTCTCAGCCCTCTTTTCAAGGAATTATGACCTTTATGACTTCAGACAGGTAAAACGTTCCTTTTATTTCAAAGTTTTGCTTACTAACTTTAGTGCAAGAAAGTATCCTGTCAATGTAGGATACAAAATAGTTCATTTTTAGACTGGTACAATCATATCAAAATCAATTATTTTTACTTACCTTTGCCATAGAACTTTGTAATATGCGACTTGTTTCTTTCTGCTCCTCTTATGGGTCGCACTTTGAAAAATAGAAGGTAAACACTTCCATTTCTAACAATTTTTTGCTTATACTTTTTTTTGGTAAAGTCTCCAGGCTCCAGGCGCCTTTGTAAGGATGATACTAATGTTATCAGAGAAGGGAATTTTCCAATGAAGCCTGATGTTATTGAAGAGCCAGGAATAAATCAGTCCTGTAAGTGAAAGTAGAAGGAGAAGGGCAGGGATTGGCCTAAAAATTTCTGCATGACTTCATTCCTTCACGTGTTTTTCCTAGCACTGGCATTCGATGTGTATCCAGAAAAGCCACCATGGACAATGTCAGGCTCACCTGTGCACTCTGACCCGAGACAAGCACAGTGGACTTCCTGGGAACCTGGCAAGGTGTGGACTCACTCTCTCTTGCAGATATTTTTGGCTTTATTTCCTGCGTGTTTGTGGCAGTTTCTTACTTTTGAAGCTGTTTTATCTCAACTCTGAGAGACATTTCAATTGTTTAGAATGATGAGAGAGCGAATAGTAATAAAAGAGCTGTAATCAAGGGTTTTTTCCAGTTATTCACCTGCCATGTTAATTCTTTACCTGCAGATGACATCAGAAGTCTCTTCCCCACTTGATCTAGACTTTACAATTTCTCCAGCTTCAGGAAATGAGGAGACTATCGGAGACATCCAGGAGCCCCTGACACATGGGATCTTCCCAAGCGAACCAGAACTTCCAGATCTTTTTTTCAGTAAGAAATTACAATTTATACTTGCACTTCACAGTGCTGTAGCTGGGAAATCTCTGAGCATTCTTGAAGCACAATGAATGGGACTATCATAGACAGTTACTCTGCCAATTACATTGTCCTGAAAGAGACTTCAGTAGTTTAGTTTTATAAAGAAAAGTTAGCTTCTAGTTTGGGGGCAAAAAGGCTGTAAGCCAAGCTTCTAAATGATGCTCATGTTTTTATTTACCTGCTTTTAGTTTTCTTCCATATTCAGCTGTCCTCTGACCCACTTCCATTTGACACTTATCAATGACTGTAACTATTGATAATTAGTTTAGTCAAAAGGATGCTTTTTGGTCCTAAGAGCTTATTTATCTGCACTGTTTAATATTAATTCATAGTTTTGTGGGTGATCTTTTGGGAAAAGCAGCAAATGTTAAGCTGGGTGATTTCTAGTTAGTAGCTGTTAGCAACCAATCTAGAACATCAAATAAATGACCTCCAAGCAGAATGGCTGCTCAGAATGTGTTCTGAATATGGAGATTTAAAAGAATTAAAACTAATTAAAAGAATCACACAAAATCTATCACAGTATGTGGAGTTTTAGTGTAATACTTCACAGGCACGATCCAGACAGCTTCCCACTTGGAAGACAGGATGTAAAAGGAAGAACTTAGAATTCCTTCCTTATCTTTTTGTACATGTGAAGTGCCATCCCTAGGTGCTACAAGTTGCTTGTAAGATGTATTTGCCCTACAGCCCGGGAGAAACCCAGCTATCCAGAGGAAGGCAGCCTCCCAGGATTCAAGGCCACCATAAAAACACAAACTCCTTTTGTCACTCTGCCTGCCACCGAGGAGATTCCTGATGTGTTTTACCCCACTGAGAGCGAGGAAGTCCAGCAATCTTTGGGCTCTTCAGGAGGCAATTTGTGCATCGAGTCAGTGGCATTTCCTAGGAGTGCTCCTGGCCCCGAGGACAGGAATTATGAAACCTCAGTGTTTGGGGAGTACACAGAAAACAGGCAAAGGGAATCTGTACCACCCGTGCTCCCCAATGTCACTTCCCAACACAGACAAAGCAAGTGGCTGAAGTACCAGAGCAGTGCTCAGTGTGATTTGATCCCTGAAAACGGCGCTGACAGGGAAGAGAATGATGACATCTGTGCCCAGAGCATCCTCGGAATGCCACCAGCTGACACAGAAGAGGGCAGAGCCATGAATCCAAGTGCTCCCAGCTCTGCACCGCTGCTGCCAGCCAGGAGCTCACCTGGGGAATGCTGTGCAAACACCAGCCACGAAGATGTGCTTTCAGACAACGAGGTGCTTTCCCTGCACTTAAGGGGGACGCCTTTGGCTGCGGCCACACAAAAGGTGTTGAGTCACCTGAGCTGCCACGCTGGAACAGGAGACAGCCAGGTGTGTAACTGTTCAAGCAAACACAGCTATCACTCACAGAAGCACATTGCTCGGGCCAAAGTGACTGCTTTTCTCTGATTTCCTGCAAGATGTTATCAGTGTGATTGGATGAAACGTTTCTACCGACGTCCTGACACCAAAAAAATGTATTTTTTTAAGGGTCATGAGTAATCCCTTGTAAAGGTAATTCCTTGGCACACAGAGTGCCAGATTTAGATTTTTAATCTGAATGTTGATGGCAGGAAGATGAAAGAAAATCTGTTGGGCTGTTTTGTCATCTGTAATTGGGAAGAAAGTAGTCACACGAAGGGTTTTTCTTAATTGTGGTGTCAGCATCATTTTAATGAACACCTATTTTTGCTTCAAGACATAGTCTCTGATTTCAAAATATTATAAATTCCTTCTGTTTTAGTTGTGTAAAAGTTAAGTTACAGCACTGAATAAGCACCAAAAAATTTAGCTGTTTGTGACCAGTAGAAAAACACAGTAAATTGGGAAAGAACTCCAAACCAACCACAAGTCAAGTTTAAAAAGTTGTCAGATGGGTGGTTTGAGATTTGAAGAAAATGTTAGCTTTCTCCTTTTTTTACATGTTTTTTCATTATTTAAAACTGTCTGTGCAGTACAATATTTGTGTGAAAGAGAGGTGGGGAAATTACCAGTATATTTCATATACACGCTGGTATACACATTTTGTGTGTGTTTATACATATATATAGATATAAAATCCAAATACACTGAGTTTAAAAAGCTTATGAAGACAGTTATCATTATGATTAATTTATTTCTGTGCAAAAATGGTGTTTAAAATGGGGTTTGTGTGCTCCTTCCCCATGCCTAGTGCTGAAAAACATGATTTTGAACTACCTAATTTACTCTAAAGCCTTTGGAAGTATTATCTGGGTTATTATAAATGCAGGCTGTTTGTCAAGGGGCAAATTTTAACCTCACGGTACATCCTAAATGGCAGCCCAAACTCTAGGGATGTGTATTTTTACAAATCTGCAGAATTTGTCTCATTCAAGGTCTTGCAGGTTTTAATGGTTTATTTTCCTGGGTCTTTTTAGGACATAACAATTTCTGAGTTGTCTTTTCCTCCTGTGGATAAAGTGAAACAGGCTAATCTTCCTAAAAGAAAGATTTCCATCCCAGCTGTGTTTCAGTCTCACGCTCACTACAAACAGGTTTTTAAAGCTGCTCTGACAGGTAAGTCTTACACTCTGCTCGGTAAAACGCTGTCATTTTTAAACACAGCATTTCTGAAGCTTCACAAAGCAGGATAAGAGGGAGAGAAGTCCTCAACATCACCTCCTAGAACAACTGGGTGCATTTGATTTTTATATATATATATGTATATATGTATATATCTATGTATATGTGTACATATATATATGTATGTATGTATATACTGAAATATGTTCAGTCTATACCCAAAATTGCAAAGACAAACCAAAAGGACAGTACACTTCTGTTCAACTCTGTAAC
This sequence comes from Pardalotus punctatus, assembly GCA_013400915.1. Classification (NCBI taxonomy): domain Eukaryota; kingdom Metazoa; phylum Chordata; class Aves; order Passeriformes; family Pardalotidae; genus Pardalotus; species Pardalotus punctatus. Next base: position 9,642 of record VZTX01025776.1, read on the forward strand.
TTCCCGCCGTTTTCCAGTCTTAAAATCCCTAAGATTTTTTCTTCCCTGCACTAAGTGGATTTTGCAGGTCACACGGTTTCTTTTAGGACTCAGATTAAATATTTTGATTTGGGATTGAAATCTTCCAACGAAAATACATTTATGGGAATGTTGTGTACCTGTGTAAGCATTTTAAGACTGTACTAATGATTCTGTTGTTCTCCTATCCCTACCAAGAGCAATTGAACATAATGCTGTTTGAGTTGGCACAGAGACTGCACAATGCCCTCTCCAAAGTGGATATATCATTTTACACTTCAGTGAAAGATGGGCAAAGCCAGAGCCAAAGAAGCTGCGCTCCACTCTGCAACCACATGCACCCTGCTAAGCTGGTGATGGTTAAAAAAGAAGGTCAAAACAAGGTGCTGTTTGTTCTTCGTGATTTTACTGTTTGGGGTGAAAGTGTCCATTGCTTTCTTTTTTTTTCTTGCCTGTTTTAGCGCTCATGGACTTTTTTTTTCACTCCCTTCCCTTGCAGGGTCGTTTGTTCTATACCTGTGATGCCCCAAAAGCTGAGCAGTGTTCCTTTTTCAAGTGGATTGAAGATGTGAACCCCACACAGACAAAATCCAGACCAAGTGCAGTGCTCCACGATACAAAAAGTATTGGGACATACCTCAGGAGTCAAAAGATTGCTGTCTATGAGGAATGCCAGCTTTTGGTGAGGTATCCTGAAACGCTGTGCACTTCTCTCAAGGGCTGTGTGAATTCCTGTGTGAATTCAGGGACTATAAATATTCCAGTAGCTCTGCACTTCAACAGGATTGAACATGTTTTTACTGTATTTAAAGAGGGAAGATTTCTTTCTATAAAGAAATGCAAGAGCCAAATTAGTGAAAGAAAAATATAGCAATGGTATTCCTTTTTAGCAAGAATCAAGACTGCTGACCAACACCTTGATGAATTGCTTAATGTTACAATTGTTGCATTTGAATTGTTGTTCATTTAATCTTCAGTGAAAGACTTTTATCCTCTCCAAGATTCTAATTTTAACATCAGAAGTCATCTCAAAGGCTATTCTGTGCTGCTTAACTGTGGAGAAAACAATGTAATTGTGGCTGAATATGAGGGAATTTTGCAGTCCAGATAAATGTATTTAAAACTTTTCAATATAAGATAATGTACAACCACTTGGTCCAGTCTGTGGAGCTTTCTTGGTTTTGGTGTTGAATCCAAAATGTGCCAATAGTTTACTTTTTTTTTTAATCGCAATTTCCCAGGAAAGCCTTTGAAATTCCAACACAGCGGTACCGTAAATTCAAGAAATTTATGAATACACCTACCAGCTTTGATAGTGATTTCAAACCCAAATTATACCTGAAACTAAGCAGAAAGGAGCATTCTTCTCTCTACAGCAAAGGTAAGCACATTTTAAACATCAGATGTAAAAGGTGGCGGTAGGAGAAGCTTATGAGGACTCTATTTTTTTTTGGCAGATGATATCTGGGTTGTTTCAAAGACTCTGAGCTTTGATCCCATCGAAACTTTCATTGCAAGCAGTGCTTTCTTTGGACCATCCTCCACCAATGAAATAGAATTGCTACCACTGAAAGGCTACAGTCCCTCAAACTGGAGATCAAACAGTGAGTTCCACAGCAAATCATTCAGAACTGTGGGAAACACCTATGGAAAAATCCAGCCAGCCATGAAGGAGGAGTTTAGAAATTCTCAAATCTCGTACATTATTTAATTCACAGGACTTTGTTTTCCTGATTTGTTTGAATATATAATTTGAATGCAGTAATTAATGCAATTAAAAACCTGCAAAGTAGCTGGTAAATTCTAAATAGGTGGGGAAGAAGTGAGAATAATATAAATAATGTAGTAAAGAATAGAATAGAATAGAATAGAATAGAATAGAATAGAATAGAATAGAATAGAATAGAATAGGAAGAGAAGAGAAGAGAAGAGAAGAGAAGAGAAGAGAATATAGAATGCAAATTTACTATCACAAGTAACAGGAATATGTTTTTACTGTCCTTGAAAAACAAAACACAGAAACCTCAAACAACTCACTGGGAAATTTATATTTCTATAAAAAGCCATGTATTGAATCTGTCATTCTGCAAAAGTTTCTGGGTTTGCTGTTGAATCGAGCAGAGCTTTGGGGTTGTTTTGTTTTGTAAATGAAGGAGATAAAATCAGTTAATGAATCTTTTGGCCTTTTATAATTAATTTATTTAGCTGACGTGAAATTTTGGCTCATTCTTTCTCACTTTGTTTTTCTGTGGGCTTTCCAGTGTGCGTTCACGCCTTGCTGGTTTGTAATGCCAGTGGTGAGCTGGCATCCTTAAGAAACATGGAGGAGCACTTCAATCCATCCACGTTACCACTAATCCCATATCTCCTGAAAATGTGAGTTACTGTTCTGTGATACTGTGAGCAGCGCTTACGTGCAGGAACTCAGAACCAGGAGATACCATTACATCACAATTTCTGGCTATTTTGTTCTTAGGGATTTGACTTCTGAAAGTGCTCCTAAAAGAGCCAGCAGAAGGAAATTTACTCCACCTGCCATGAGCCTGAAACGCTCACTGATGTGTGGCCCTGTGAGCCCTGAAGTGGCAATGGGAGCAGCTGAAGAGATGATCCAAAGGTTCTCCCTGAACCCGGACCAAGCAGCATCACTGATCCGCATAGCTCAGATGATGACCTCGAGTGAAAGCACCAAAGCAGGGGAAGAACATCAGAGCCTGCCCATAACAATCATACGTGGTAGACAGCAAAGAATTGTGACATTTGCTGATATTGTATCTTTGCAAAAACGCTGATTAATGTGAAATGCCATTAATGTGAAATGCCATTAATATGAAATGCCATTAATATGAAATGCCAGAATCAGCGCCTCTGATGATGACCTTGACATGAATGCATCCATTCTGTCAGCACAGAGCTTTTGTTCCTTGCATTTTAATTCTGCCTTTTGCAGGATTTCACAGAAGCATAAGAAATTTTCCTAGAAATATCTAAACACAAAATCAGAGTTATTTAGTGTCTTCTGCTTTTTTGTTTTCATATTAAAAACGCTTCTGGTCACGTATCAACTTTGCTGAATTATAATATAATTTTTTTGGTTAAGTGTGAGGTACCTGGTGGCCCCTGTATGCTGGCAGCCGCTGAAGCAAGGCCATGCAGTGTTTTTACAGGAATCACAGCAGAACTGAAGTTAAAGCAATTGATTCAAACTTTCTAATAAGCTTTCACTTGTAACTTGGGCTTTTCTTCCAAAACACCAGGTGTTTTTGGAGCTGGCAAGAGCTACCTGCTGTGTGTGGTGATCTTGTTCCTCGTGCAGCTCTTTGAAAGCAGTGAAGCTACAGAGGGTCCAAGGGCAACTCCGTGGAAACTTCTCATTGCTTCTTCCACCAATGTTGCTGTGGACAGGATACTACTGGGGTGGGTTACTGAGACTTTTACAGACTTCTAAAAACAGCAATAATGCAGCACTTATGTAGTAGCAATAGTTGTGTTATTTCCTGTTAAACACTTTAAAAAGATTGATTTCTCTCCCTAAAAAGTGCCACACGTGGGCTTTAATTTTACCTTTGCTCTTTTGCACAGTTAAAAGAGTGAAAGCTACATAAAACATTTACAGAAGACTAATACTAGGCTCTACTCTCATCACATTTACTATTAAAATCCATCATGACAAAGTAATACTGCTCAGGAATCTTTGGGATGTGCAGTAGGGGAAGGAGGGGCAGAGAGAATCAGACTTGTGAAAATTCAGCACGAAGTTAACATGAAATAAAAAATTTATGGTTTGGAAGGACAAAGGAAGGGAAGATACATATGGAAGACTATGAGAGGGGAATAATCAAGGCATTAAGCAATTTTGAGGCAAATCATGATGAGGCAATTTATTTTGATTTTCTTGAATTGCTGAGGTACTTCATCTCGTTAATCACTGAAGTTTGTGTTCCTCAGTGTTCTGATGCGTCTTTTAAAACCACTTTAGAAGTTTTCAATGTTTCTTTTTCCATATCTGTAATATGTATTATCACCTTTTCTTTAAAGCTTGCTCGATCTTGGATTTGAGGATTTTATAAGAGTGGGAAGTATAAGGAAAATCACGAAAGCAATTCTTCCCCATAGGTAAGAAACCTCTGAGGGATCTGAAGCAATTTGGGGTGGGTTAGTACATTGTTACAAAGCACCTTTATGTATAAAATATGATTATTTTTCCAAGCACTGTTCTTTTCAGTTACTGTAATGTATGTTACAAAATATTCTTTGAAGTTTACATGCAGGCTCAGGAAATGAAAACGAGCAGTTGAAAGAGCTGCTTGCTCTCATGAAAGAAGATTTGACTCCAGCTGAGAAAATGTATGTCAGGAAGAGCATTGAGCAGCATAAACTGGGGACCAATAAAACTATCCTGCAACAGGTACAGTCAAAGAGATGGGACAGGAAAGCAGGGATTCACTGAGTCTTATCCACAAGGCCAGGCAAATGGGAACTGGGAATCCCCTCTCACCCCTGCCAAGCACCTGGTTTTGAAAAATAAAGTGAACATTAGGTTTGATTCCACAGGTAGAGCTTAGTGTCTTATTTCAGGAAATAAATGTAGGTGTATTCTCCTGCTATAGTTATGTGCTGCACAGAGATTAACTATGAAATGACCTTAACTTTTTGCCTACCCATTTTCCCCTCGCTCATGAAAGGTGAAGGTGGTTGGAGTGACCTGTGCTGCCTGCCCCTTCCCTTGTCTGAACGCTCTCAGGTTTCCTGTGGTGATGCTGGATGAGTGCAGCCAGATGACTGAACCTGCTTCTCTCCTTCCCATCGCCAGGTACAGCCTTCCTGGGGGCTTTCAGCAGGGACATGACCTCCAATGAGTGCCAAATTCCACATCTTTTTGAGCACGTGAACCCCAAGGTCTCTTCTTAGCAAGAAGAGTAATTTTAAATTGAGGCCTGCTCTTAGGTGTTATTAAACTGGGGTGGAGAAGGGAGGCTGATGGGAAGCAATGCGATACAGAAATGCAGCACACACTTTGAACAGTTTAACATCCTTTTTAGAACTTTTTTTGTTTTTTCACACGCTTAACCAGGTTTCAGTGTGAAAAGCTTGTCCTTGTTGGAGACCCCAAGCAACTGCCACCAACTGTTCAAGGGTCTGAGAGTGTTCACGAGCAGGGACTGGAGCAGACTCTCTTTGACCGGCTCTGCCTAATGGTAGGTGCTGCTAAACACACCTTTGGGAAAGGTGGAGAGTGGAATTGTAGGTCCACTGAAGTCACTAGGGATCAATGTTTCAGCACTGTGAAACACCATAAAATCACAGAATGCTTTGGGTTGAAAGATGACCTTCAAGGCCACCTAATCCAACCCCCTGCCATAGTTGCACTAGACCAGGTTGCTCCGAACTCCATCCATGTGAACACTTCCCATCCTCACGTCTCTGTCCTCCTTCGTTAGGGACATAACCCGATACTTCTTCGGACACAGTACCGCTGTCACCCTGCCCTCAGTGCCATCGCCAACGAGCTGTTCTACGAAGGGAACCTCATAGATGGGATTTCTGAGGAGGACAGGACTCCTTTATTGGACTGGCTCCCAACACTGTGCTTTTATAGTGTTCATGGCATGGAGCAAGTAAGTTCCTGAACAGTTCTTATACAAATTTCTTATATAAAAAGTCATTATCAAATATATTTCAATATATTGAAATGAAATTAAATCCATTCCATTTCTTTTTGCATTGTCTGTGAGAACAAAACCTTTTTCCCTCTTTCCAGATTGAAAGAGACAACAGCTTTTATAACATGGCAGAAGCTCATTTCACAGTCAAGTTCATCCAGTCTCTGATTGCAAGTGGAATAGAAGGAGCTGCTATTGGTGTGATTACCCTTTATAAATCACAGATGTATAAGGTTTGTATAATAAAGCAATAATAAAAATCAGTAAAGTTGTTTTCTTAAATGTACACTGAGTAGCCAAACTCATCCCCTTCCCTTTTTCTTTGCCCACAGATCCAGAATTTGCTCAGTGGGGCTCACTCCGAGGCTTTTGAAGTCAAGCCTGTCCAGGTGTCCACGGTGGATGCGTTCCAAGGTGCCGAGAGGGAAATCATCATCCTGTCATGTGTCAGAACGAGGCAGTTTGGGTTCATAGACTCGGAGAAGAGGATGAACGTGGCACTGACAAGGGCAAAGAGGCACCTGCTGATTGTGGGCAGTCTGGCCTGTCTGAGCAGGAACAGGCTGTGGGGAAGAGTAATTCACCACTGCAGAGGTAATTGTTTCCTTGCTGGGGTTTTTGACACCGTATGCCTCATTTTCTTTAATTACACTCTGTATAATGCACCTTATATACTATGTAATAACAGATAAAATATATGGTCTGTACACTAGATAAACCTCTGTATTCATTACATAGAAAATCTAATTTATAATAATACATAGAAAATCTAATATATCGCAGGAAAATGCCAGAATGTGCAAGTTGCACGTTTGCAGTTTTAGTTGAAAACTCTTTTTATACTCGAAGGGGGGGCTTTTATCCAGTAATGGGACTTTACCTGCTTGGCTGACATCAAAGAAAGCATCTTGTTAGTGACTGAACTCCAAAGAGCCATTTTCCAAGCAGAAATATCATAGCCAGTCAGTACTCTGGGGAAATTCATGTTGGCGTTGCCGGGGCTGATTCCATGATGGATGCTGTAAAGAGAGACATAATTATCCTGTTTATTGCTGCTTTCAGGATGGGAAAATGGATTACAACCTGCGAGCCAGTGTGAGCAGCAGCTAAACAACATTCTCAGGTCTTACTTGGAGAATTGGGAAGAAGAACAGAGTAAGAAAAAGGAAAAATAAAATGTGCGCCAGTTTTATTAATAGCAAAATATTAATTGCTTGTCTATAAAAATTACCAGAGCTATTGCTCATCTAATATTTATTTAACATGGGACATTTTTGTTGGCATCTCAGTGCACTGATACTTCTGTTTGACCCTGTGGTTACTTGACTAAAAGTTAATAAAGTGACTTTATTTGGTTGATAACCATAAATAGAGTGACTTTATCTGCTTGAGACGCGAGATTCTTTTATGCTAACAATGTAGCTCATTGTCTTAGTGATATTTCATTATTCTTCGGATTAAAGAACATATCTTAGAACAATTCCGTTACCTTCCATATTTACAGGTCACATCCAGGAAGGAGCTTGGCTAAGCTTGGTCTGGAAAGTACCGAGGCCTGTGAAAGAAGGATTGTAGTCAAGGAAGATGTCCTTGGTGGTTTGGAAAGCACCAAGGCCTATGAAAGAGGGATTGTAGTCAAGAGAATACAAAAAACCAGATTGTAGGGACCACGAGCGGGTGGGAACAGGTTGATGTGACTGTACAACTAACCAATAATAGAATGACAAGTAGTCTTACTAACCAATGATTTTATGACATGTAACATTGCTAGGTGCTGCAAAAATGTACTTAAGGCTGTGAACCTGAAAAACAAACGGATTGAAGCTTGCTATTGATCATATTAGTCTTTGACTGCTCTTTGCCCTCATCGTTGTGGAAGAGTTACGGTCCTGTCTCTTAAATGAGGTTTCTCTTAAATGAGGTGACTCTTAAATGAGGTTTCTCTTAAATGAGGTGACTCTTAAATGAGGTTTCTCTTAAATGAGGTTTCTCTTAANCGCCATCCCGCGCCGCCAGATGGCGCGGCGCGCGCGGCGGAGGGAGCCGCGGCGCCGGTGATCCGCCCCGCCCGCCAGCCCGCGCGCGGCCGCAGCACCGCTCCGCCCTGAGGGGGCAGCGCCGGCTCCTTCCGCCGGGGGACGGCTGAATAGCGCCTTTCAATTACCGCTGACACCTCTGTCCCGGCTCGCTAAAATCTCAATCAACAAGCCATTAGAACTCAACGGGAGTAAAACTAAATCCTCGTTTAAGTGTATTTATCCGCTCTCTTTTCTCTCTTTCAAATGCTAAATCCATTTCAGCATATGCCCCTTCTTTCTCTCGCCTTTCTCTAAAGACTGGCAGCCCGCACTACTCTTGTAAATATGAAAGATGCTAATCATATGACATATCACGTCTCAGTCGGAGCCTGGAATAAAGCCTTGAGATTTGGGATCATTGCCTCCAGACAACAGCTTCATCAGCCGGAAAGTTGGGGTTTTTTCTCCTTTCCTTCAACTCTCAATCCCTTCTTTGTCTGAGGGAAAATGCAGCCAACTCGAGCCACCCCAGCCATATGGTTCACTCTGTGTTTTCTTAGTTGAATCCTGAATTGTTTGTGACTTGCGAAGGGGTTTTTTTTTGGGGGCTTTTTTTTTTTTTTTTGGAAGTGTGTATAAAGACATAGAAGAGGCTGCCCAGACCAGGGCGGCTCTGCAGGATAACTCCATGTTCTTCATGTGTTCGCTTTCAGCCACCTCACCATACAGCCAAAACAGACACACTTTATATCAACAACCCGTTCTAGGTACCTGGTATTTTTCCCTTTTCTGGGCAAAAACATCCAGGTGTTTTTCTGGATGGAAATTCCTTCTTGGAACACCATTTGTTGTGTGTTTACTCGCCTCCATAAAACAAAGAGTTATTGCTCACTAGCAAATCCCTTCTAGAAATACCTTGACTAAGAGAAGCCCCAAGTATTTTGAGTAAGGACAAGTTGCTTTTAAGACCTGTCTAAATTAGGAGCCAAGTAAGTTCAGCACACCCAAGCTTGGATATCCCTGTTTGATAGCCAGCCTGCCAAATTTTCTTTCTCTCTTTCCTTACACAAACCCCCCCCAAAAAAGGCCCTTTCACCAAATCATTAAATTCTACAGAGGTGGTCAAGCTAGTCCTGCTTTTCAGGCGTTCGAGAAAGAAAAGGGTCCTTGAAGTTTAGAAGATGCCCAAGGAAAACTCATTGAATGACATCAAAAGAATGAGTTTCCATAGCTGTTGAAGCACGAGAGCCGTGTAGCTGCACAAAGGCGGGTTGGGGCAGTGGGACTGTCCCACTGCTCTATCCCAGCACAATTGGGTCACTGAAATAGGGAATTAATTACCATTGGAGAGTGGGCAGCCCATTCACCACTGGCTGAGTTTTATTAAACGCCAATATAAATAACAAAACAACTCTTGTGGCTGCACTATTCCTACACGCCAAAGGAAGGATTATGTTGGGGATTAACATCTTAAAGTCTATGAGACTTTCTGACTCAAGGCTCGGAGCTGGTAATCGTATTTGTCTCCTGGTTCAGCGATTAGTGCTCTCCCTCGCGCACCTTCGCCTGGATGGCCAATGTCCCTTTTTGCAGGCACTGGGTTTTTCACACAATCGGCTGTTCTTTTCCCCACATCTATAGAAAAGAATAAGAAAACTGAAGCGTGTTCACGCGATCCTCAAGCTTCTTCTCTTCTTCATGGGAAAGGAAGGCACCGGCGGCCTTTTTTCACAAGGGGGGGAGGCAAACCCTCTTGGGGGGGTGCCCAGGACAGCAAAATCGCTGCACAGGCCTGCACCTGCCATGCAAATCTGCCGGGAACAATCGGCCCCCGACGAGGGCCGGGGTGGGGGGAGCTGGGGAAGGACGCCGGGACAGTGCTTATGGGGGACCCCTCCTCGTCGTGATCCCACAACAAACCCCAAATGTGCTAATACAGCTCGGGATTTAGGGGGCTGGTCCTCATCCTGTCCCTCCCTGCGGCACTTTTCACTGCAGTGTGCATGGGGTGTTCGTGAAGGACTTGGATCAGGGCGTGGGGGACACACGCTGCAGCATTTTTGATTTCTCCCCTCTACAGAGCACCCCAGTGCTCTGCTGGGTGGGCCCATATTCTGACACCCTACACAGGAGCAGAACCATCCCACTCGTGAGGTTTGTGGGTGCTGCCCAGGGCTGGGCACCACAGGATTCAGGGCACCCTAGGGTGTGTGGGCAGCCCTGGGACCCCAACCCTCAGGACACCTCAGGCTGGTGGGTGTGAGGGAGGCAGAGCTGGGAGGGGTCAGGCCACCCTGTCCCCACAGCTTTGTTCCCCCTTTTCCCGGGATGTCGTGCCCCTGTTCACCTGAGGCAGGCTGGCCATTAACACCAGCTCTCAACTTGTGAGGTCGACGTGTGGATGGGCTGTGCCCAAAGGTCTCTCAGCAACACAGACCCTAAACTTTTAGGGCTATCGGGTCGCCTCAGAGTTCAATCTTCTTACAGCAAACAAAGCCCTTCTGAAGGTCTCCCCCTCTCCCCCACACGAGCTCAGCATCCTTTATTTCTGGGCTGTGTGATAAGCTTAAATCATTGTGCTCCCATTTCTTGATCGTTGCCTACTTTGGGCTTTTGTTCCGCTAAAGTAGGATTGAGTCTGGCAAAGGGGCTGAAGTTGAACAGTTTGACCCTTGGAGGACAGTTCAGGCGGTGGGCAGCGGTGGCAGCAGCATTTCTGATCCCACTCCCTCTCCCCCCGCCACCTCCTCTCCCCACCGCTCTCAGCCGAGCAGCTCGGCCCTCGCTCTGCCCACAGACCACACAAGCGCCTCTGGAGAGCTGTGAGAGCTTGGTGGCCGACCTGTCCTCAGCCACCTTGCGCTCAACCCTACGGAAAAAAATGCTGCACGGCAGGGGCTGGCAGCAGGAATTGGGCTGAACCCCAGAAAGGCACCATGATGGGTTATGCACCCACAGCACTACCTCTGCCTCACCTTTCTGCCGCTTTCCATCGGCAATGGAAGGACAGGAACCACAGCAAGCAGGGTAGTGACAGAGGGATGGACTGGCCCTGTCACAGGTGTACTCTGCTTTGTGCCTTAAGGCGCCGAAAAAGTATTAAAGTCCTTTTGTGTTACTCTCCCGGCATGCCAAGGGGACCTGTGGGTCTCCTGTTTTTCACAAGGAGGTGAGGGGAGTGTTATAATGTTTCATAGAGTCACGGAGATACTGACTGAGGGGCCCGCCCAGCCTCCACCACTAAATCAAAGGGCAGCGAGAGCAAGGGACTGATTCGGGTGTGAGTTTGTGGTGTGTTAAGCGTGACTTCTGCAGAGGTTTTCCCTCTTTCATCTCTTTTGGGTTTTTCTATCAGTTGCAAATAAAATTCTGTTTCAAAGCCCAACTGCCCCAAAGTGCCTTCCCAGTGGTGTTTCCGTATGGAGAGGAGAGTGCACTGGAGTTTCAGTTTTGTATGTTCTCACTGTCATTTCTTTGACAAGGGCTTGGAGTGACAGGACAAGGGGGGATGGCTTCACACTGCCGGAGGGCAGGGTTAGATGGAATATTGGAAGAAATCCTTCCCTGGGAGGGTGGGGGGACTGTGGCACATGTGGCCCAGAGAAGCTGTGGCTGCCCCTGGATCCCTGGAAGTATCCAAGGTCAGGCTGGATGGGGCTTGGAGCAGCCTGGTCTAGTGGAAGGTGTCCCTGCCCATAGCAGGTGGATGAGACTGGATAGTCTTTAAGGTCCCTGACAAACCCGAGCCATTCTGTGATTCCTCCCTGCGGATCTGTGGGGCAGAGCCAGCCTGCCGACCCGCACGGGCATGTCACCAGGCTCTGCCATTCCCTGGGGCTTTCTGCCCTAGAGGGAAGGCTGGAACAGAAAATAGGTGAAAGGAATGAAGGTTTTCCTGGTGCACTGAGCAGTTGGTGTTTGGTTTTTTTTTTATAAAGTCTCTCTCCAGCCTGTGTTGTGCCTGTGAGTTGTATTTGACAGCACTGAGCTGTCCAGAGCACACGGCCTTCCCCCACTTCGGGTTTGCCCTGATGTAAACGGAGCAGTCCCATGCCCGGAGCGTCTCTCCAGCAAGCCGTGTATGAACTCTGCACCTTTACCGCAGCACTAAGTGCCCCAGAAGGTGAAACCCTCCCGGGAATGAGTGGGGTTGCAGGGGAGCTCATCCATCCATCCATCCAT